>OX457148.1:2412500-3012500 GCA_949752895.1 Dendrolimus pini
GTGACTTGGTTCGAAGCTTATTAAAAAATATTGTGTGGCGTTCCAGTGTTTTTGCCATTATGTTCATATAATTTTAATAAAATTAGCACATATTCATTCCTTCCATGATCAAATTGATCGTGTATTAGCAGAAGGTGATGTCAGGAGCCTTAAGAACAGACGAGCGTGCATGACAAGAGCTATGAATGTCAAAGAAGCAAGTGAGGTGTGTAAAAATAAGCCTGTATGGCGCTCTGTTGTTCGTGCCTACCCCGCAAGGGACCTGGCGTGAAGTTATGTATGTATGTATGTATATTCATTCGTTCATATTTGGTTTGCGTAAATATGATCACGTTTCAGAATTCCGCGCCAAACTCAAGTGGCTTCCAATACGTTTTCGCCGGAATGCTCATATATTGTCTCTTCTGTATCATTTTTTAATCCTCAGACCCCTGCATAGGATCAAGGAACAGTTTCATTACCTTTATTCCGGTACCTTAAAGTCTCTCAGATCCTCGGAAAATTTGTTACTTAAAACTCCTCTGCATACAACTAGCTCTTATGGGAAATCCTTCACAATCCAAGCAGTACGTCTTTGGAACGCACTGCCTGTTAATATAAAATCACTGCCCATTTTCAATAAACTTGTCAAGGATTATTATAGCTCAAATAGCTCAAATTAAAGATGCAGCAGTCATTGTCATATTTTTCTTGTCTTGTATTTATTTATGTAAGTGTATTTTGTAATATTTTATTTACATATATCGTATTAGTTTCATATTTATATTTTTATTAATGTATGTATATTATATCATGTATGTATTTATAAGATATGTATATTTATAAGATACTGATTCGATAGTGAAAATAATGCAAGACACCCCTGTTCTTGTCAAATTTTTTGTCCATCCAAAGGTTGTCTGGAAGAAATCGCTAATAGCGATAAGATCGCCTATTGTATTGTAAAATTTTGTTTCTGTTAACTGTATCTTTAAAACCCAATAAAGCATATTCAAGCATTCATTCACATGTTGTGATAGATAGTAAAGCAAAACGTTGTGAGGATTATACAGGTTGGATAAATTTGGTAGATATACGGTCCTCTTTCTCAGAATTGTGGTGTTCTAGGTATGATTAAAATAATATTTTGTTTTGTTTATAATTTTCAGATCCTGCTTACTTTTGCATTCCTGGTAATCGGGTTTTCACTCAGCTTTATGATACAGTTCAGGTCACAAATGCCTTTCGAAGGACCTTGGGCTGCGCTCGTAAAAACCATGGTCATGATGACTTCAGAGTTCGATTACATGGCACTATTTGACGAGGAACATTCTAAGGAACTTGCTACATCTCTAATAATAGTACGACTGATATTCCTCGTCTTCCTTGTACTAGCTGCTATAGTTCTGATGAATTTGTTAGTAGGCGTTGCTGTTAATGATATTAATGATTTAGAGCTTTTAGGTAATATTAACAGATTAGCTAAGCAAGTAGAATTCTTAGACACATTGGATACGTTAGTATACAACAAAATATTCAACAAAATTCTACCAAAGCGTGTCAATAGCAAAATCAAGAATAAACGGAAAGTTCTACATGTTATTACACTGTGCCCTGGAAAACCTAGATGGAAGTTTTCTAAAGTCTTTCCATCCAGGCTTCGAGATGCAATTTTTAATAAAGCACAATCCCAAAAGAAACAAATTGAAGATGAATACAACATGCAAGCGTTTAAGACTATGATGCTAGAAATGCATGATGCCATCATGAAGAAAGAAAAAGCTATAGAGTATCCGGATCTAATAAAAGACAATAAGAAACTCAAACCGGTGAAGAATGATGAGATTGTCAAACATTTAGATGATATTGACGATGCAGTAGGGGAAATTAAAGATCAAACAAAATGCTATGTAGAAGAATCTAGAAATAATATTGAGACTTTGAATGTTAAGATGGATCAAATGTCTTTAGAGATTGAAGAAATTAAACAGTTTTTACATAGATTAGAGAGTAAATTAGGACATCTGGGTAGATGAAGTGTAACAGATAGATCTGTACTATCTGCGTAGCAAACATGCGTTTTCAGAATTGGTAGTTATTTATTAAAACAATAATCATTTGCAGCGCTTGTACATCAAAACTATTGATTTAAAGGTAAATTATTAATTGTGTATTAAATATTTTTATCATAAAAAGAATCGCAAAGGAGATTTTCAATTTTATTTTCAATAATAATAATAATAATTTGCCGATCGCACCATAAGGTGCGATCGGCAAAGACACAAGGTGTCAAAGTTGAAGTATGGAAAGAGGACATCGAAATCTATAAAAGTACCCATTTTCGAAAATCCCGGAAAGCTTTCCGCGTTTCCCCTTTTTCGAATCAAATGACTATACTAAAAGGAAGAAAAACATTTTTACATAATGAAATTTGCTTTTATAGAACCCTCAAGAGTTCTTTGCAAGCGTAAGAAAATAAATAAAAGAATCTGTACGATATCTAGTTTTGTATAAAAACTAAAATATTAACGTATAAGTTATAAAAATTATATATATTATTAGTTTTCATTTAATGTAAAATTGAAACATAAAATATCAAACTAGCGGCCTGGTGCGGTTTCACTCGCGGTCTGTCCCGCTCCCGTGGTATATAGCGTCATGTTATATAGCCTATGACACTCAAGCGACGACTATGGCACTATGACTATGGCAGTCAAGCGACGATTACGATACAAGCAAGACTTGTGTACACGATAAGCTATATAGTGACGGACTATGCGCTTTTTATTGAACTGTGCATTACATTTGGACTTATTGCGTCTAGTATATATTTCTACTTGTGTTATACGTGTTTGTATAGTTCTAATAAATTCAATAGTAATTCCAACGGCATTTTAATTCGAGTCCCGTACTCGTAACAGTTCTTATTAGCATGGAACATCGTCAGTCAACCAAAATTCATAACCCTCATAACAATAACGCAAGCTACGCTCGCTACGTACTTTTTTTAGTTCAGCCAGGAGAGCGACTTCTGGGCCATTTCTTTATGTTTGCTTATGTGCGGGTGACCAGAGTTGTCATGTAAGTGTAGTTTCTGATCACATCCACAATTACGTACAGTGCAATGCGTCTTCTTACTCCTCAGTCCCGGGTTCAATCACATACGTAGGTTGGTTACATATGTTATTTATCACAGATAGTTACAATATTAATAAGCACTGATTTTTCGTTACTCAATGGATACAAGTTGATATTTTAGAGACTGGCTTTTGAATTAACAGAACTTCAACGGGCAGGGTGCCGCCGTTGGATTGCGCGATTACGAAGCAACGTGAGGTGGATGATGATTTTGCTCTCTCTGTCTGTTGCATTCTGAGGGCGCCCTTATATACTGCGTCGCTTGTTGTTGATGACGCAGGTGGTCCAGGACCGCACACGAAGCAGGGCCGTCTTCAATTTGTTGCTATGGAGAATGGATTGACATGATTATGATTAAATTGATAAAAATGGTGGCAGCCTCGTGCACCATCATACTTATACGTAAACTGGTGTAGGTTTCAGCTTAACTTATTCTTCTGAGTCGCGAGAATTTCTTCCATCGCGATGAAAAAACCACATCTGAAAATTGATGTGTCAAACCCACCAAGCCGTCTCGGACAAGCGTAAGGGGAGGTCCGAGCCCAGCAGTGCGACGTTCGTGGGCTGTTACTATTTTCTTTTATATATGGCCATTTATGGCCATTTACCATGCCAGGAATAAGGAGAGGGAAGAAGGGATTTTACGGGGAAACGGAAAGTATACCCGCCGTGCTTGTCCAAGGCGGTTTCGAGAGTTTGATACATCGGTTATTTAGATTTACAAGTTTCATCACGATATTTTCCTTCGCCGTCAGCATGTGGTAAGACAATAACCTAAAGGCTCTTGTACACGCTAAGAAAAGTCGATGGGTCTATGCAAGAATTCGTGTCGAACTGTGTACATTGTCCGGCGTCGACTAAGAAAAATCTTATCTGCGCTATACATGACGAGCTCTCTGTTGTTGCGGTGAAGCGAGGGGTGAAGTTTAGGTGCTTCAGGTAATTTGAGAACGTTTGTATGCTTCGTAGTCAACATTTTTCTCTTTATAAAACTTGCCTAGTTCACCCTAGCATACCCTAAGCACGACTGCCCGAAAACAGTCTCATGGTTTACACGTTCTTATTTATCTTGTCGTGAGTCTTGATGAATTGGTCCTATCTGCCTCAAACGAGGTGGAATTTATTAGCGTGCACAAGGGCCCTAAGAGATGCTTGCTTTTTCTGGCTAGAATTCATATCCGAGACGTTCGAAAAAAAGTACTGTTAGTCCCAAGCACTTATATGTTTAAAAAAAAACACTTTTGGGTGTTAGGACCCTTTTTATTTCACTATTACGAATAATGGGTGACTTGGAGTCTCAATATACGGGACCTCGAAGGTCTACCGGACCGATATGGTATTAGTTCAGGCAATCCAGCCGGCAGGCATAAATTAGGGTCCGTAGCTGTAGAGCCGTGTCTAATAACCAAGAGAACTCTGTGAATTTGGATAAAGATTTGGTATTTATAGGCAATTACTGCTGATCGACATTTTGGAAATCTATGTATAATAAGTGCTTACCGAATAGGGTTGTAACAGTACGTTAATCACTATGCTATGTACTACGGCTCATAAAAATTTCTACGTTCTTATATGGCTTATAGATTTACTGCAACTAAATAATGCAGGAGCATCTCTGATTGAATAAGTCAACTTTGTTCGGGTCTCACCAAACAGGGTACCGTATGCTATATATCCATGCTAATACTATTACATGTTGGGGTATTTGATTTTGGATGCCGTTTTGGAAGATTACAAACTTTATTGGAAGTACACACCTAATGTACAGTTCTTACAAACACAATCAAATACTAAAATAGTTTAGATTCACAATTAGACCCAGTAATTATTGTGAATCTAAACTATTCTAGTATGTCAGTGATTTACAGTGGACATCAATTTTTACAAATCAGCTATAAGCGTGCGTGATGTTAAGCTGTCAATTACGGAAGAAGGTGGAGTTCAAAACTTAATTTATTAAAATAAAATCGATACATTCATAGTTATTCAGATATTAAGGGTAGAGATAAAGCCAATAAACCAAAGATTATAAAAATCGGTTCAGCCATTCTTGAGTTAATATTATCTCAGCCCATAAATGTCCCACTGCTGGGCTCGGGCCTCCCATCATATGGAGGATGGACAGTAAACCCGCCACGCTTGTCCGAGGCGGCTTGGCAGGTTTGACACATCGGTTATCTCGATGTGCAGGTTGCATCACGATGTTTTCCTTCACCGTTGTTAGCACGTGGTTATTGTAACAATATGCACATTAGGTCAGAAAACTCCCTAAGGGTTGTATGCGTTCCGGCCAGGATCGAACCCGCGCCCTTTGAGTTGGCACGCGTGCGCTACCAAGACTTTATTCTCGAGTTAAATGGTGTAACTAACCCGACTTTGTTTTATATACATAGATGATGAAGGTATTATTGTATTTATTAATCTATCAACGCTGTATAAATACTGCAAACACGCTGCCAATCAGGCTTTCTTCGTTTGGAAGTCGAATTAAATAATTCTCCAAGATCTATGTGTTTTGCTGTGTGAAATCTATACTAACAGTACCTATGGTCTCAATACAAGGAATGTTGTAGATCATTCAAAGTGGAGAAGACAAAGTAGGCTAGTGGAGCTTGAGCGTCAAAGCTACGCTCCGAATAGAACCAGGATTTAAAGCTGGGATCAGGAGGAAGAATGAAGTTCTCGAAATGTACAGAACCAAAAACTGTTCTAAAACGGTGTAATACTGCAGTTTTAAAATTCACATCACGAGACCGAATGTTACAGGGTAGTAAGTGAAGGAATGAGGGATTAAAATGTAGACGGAATAACAAGTTTTACGAGCAAGGCTATAAATATTAACAACGCTCTTTATTTGATTGGAATGCGTATTTATTTATATTAGTTAGAAAATAATAGTGTGATAATAATATGTGATAATAATAAGTGATAATAATAAGGAGTGGCGAGTCACCCACCGTCCGCCCATTTTTCCATGTTCCCCGAACATTGCGACGGGCAGACGGCATAGTCCCCATATTCCCAGAACTCTAGCAGTTCATCCCAATAGCCCGGTACTTTTCGTTCTCATTTCCTACAATAGTCCTACTGGCCGGGGCTTGTCCTTGGGTGCATTCCTGTATGATGTAGACAGGGATAATAACTGGTTAGTGTCACGCGACATTTATGTTAAATTTGTCAAGGGGCCTCTACGTGTTGGCCTTTCCATGGCCTCACGCAAGCCCTCCAAATGTACGGGTCATTTTTATGGCCCGCGGTCTTCAAAGACACAATAATAATAATATTTTACGTTACAATAAAATTTATGGTTAGTTGAGAGAGAGTTAGTCTGAAAGAGAGTGTCGGGGTGAAGGTAAGGAAAGGAATGCTCCGGTGGTTCGGGCATGTGAAAAGAATGTATGATGAAAGAATAACTAAACAGATATACAATGCAAAAGTGGATGGATGCAGAAGTCGCGGAAGGCCACGACACACCTTCCATGATCAAATTGATCGTGTACTAGCAGAAGGTGATGTCAGGAGCCTTAAGAACAGACGAGCGTGCATGACAAGAACTATGAATGCCAAAGAAGCAAGTGAGGTGTGTAAGAATAAGCCTAAATGGCGCTCTGTTGTTCGTGCCTACCCCGCAAGGGACCTGCCGTGAAGTTATGTATGTATGTATGTATGTATAAAATTTATGAATTAATACACAAAAATAGCTTAGAATTAGGTAAAAAGGCGGTCTTATCGCTGACAGCAATCTCTTCCAGACACCCTTGGGATGGAGAGAAAATATGGCAGAGAAGCTAGAGTAGGGCACAAATTATGGCACAGAAGTTAGTCGCACAATATTCTAAAAAAATTAAACGGAAAAGAAATCTAAAGAAAATTATAATAATAATAATTGAATACAATAAAAGAAAACTTATTTGTACTGTTTTCTACCTATAGACTCATAAGTAGAACACTGAGCCGAGATCACCATCTTCTATGGGTAAGGTGCCTAGAAGGCTGGCTACGTTTCCTCGCTGGATCGCCTTACTGATCCGTTGCCCGAGGAGGGCAACAACCTGACCTGATCTGAAATTTTGGTAGAGGCTCATGGCCTCAGGACCCCAGGGTCCAAGCGTCTCGACAGCAAACGGCACAAATATATAACTCTCACTGAGGGTTACATATTGGCGCCGCTTGAGTGATTCAGCTGTTTCCGCCGCCGAACCGGCTGATCTAGACGTGTTTGGTAAATGGGATGCGGCCAACGTGTCTACACAAGTTGCATCCCACAGCAAAGGCTTGCCACGTTGCAAGGGAATTAGAGTAATTTCGTCAGGACGCCTACAATCGTCACGTGCAATACCGTTTGGCTCCAATAAAGCTGACACGTTAGCGGTGGCAGTTACCTCCGTAAGACATCATTCAAGGCGGCGTGGCGTGACAATCTGCCGGCACTACGGCGGCAAGAAAGACCGTGGGTAGATTACCTCCGTTACACAGACGCATGTGTGTGGTGCACATATAACACATACACATATTCTATTTATAATTATTGTAATTTTTTAATGCCTAAGTGGCCAAACATGACGCATCTTAACTTTTACACCAACATGCATACTCTAATATGTTTAAGAAATAAATAATCTTTGTCTTAAAATTTTCCCTTTCTTCCAACCAGCTTTTTATCTAATCTGCTTAAAATGTCTTCAAAATGTCTCATTTTAGCGGCTATATCGTTAATTTTAGCATTCATATTCTCTTTAGCTATTACATCTTTGTCAACAACATTGTAAATGTCTTCCAATTTACTTTTAAATACTTCATCTTCTGTAATGCTGTTCTTTAGATTTTTCGTTTGAATTTTATGAAAGATAGCATTTCTCAATTTCTGCGGTATTGCTTTATACGAGCCCCAGTTGGGGTTACCAGGTGTTAGCATCGCTCCACCTAAATCTTTGTTTCTTAAGTATAAACTATTTTTAGGTAAAATACATTTAACAATGGGATTTTCCGTTATTGTGTCGAGTGAGGCTAAAAATTCTACTTGTTTTTCGATCCTTTTAATATGACCGTGTATTTCGAGAGATTGGAGGTCATTAACTGCAAGCCCCACTAGCAGATTCATGAGAACAATTCCTCCAAATATCAGAAACACGATGAAAAGTATTCTGTTGACTTTTGTTTGTGCGTTATCAGGTTGATCTTTAAATAAGTCATCGTAATCAAATTCTGACATCATCATCACCATGGTTTTAATAAAAGCAGTCCAAGGGCCGGCAAACGAACCTTCAAAATGGAACTGGATCATGAAGCTCAGGGAGAATCCAATAACTATGAAAGAAAATGTCAGCAGTACCTGAAATAATATTACAATTAAGATTTTGGGATATTTAAAAATATTATAATGGATTTTAAAGTAGTTGATGTATTTTTTTATTTTTCTGTCATGTTTGAATCGTTTTGTTGTACCTGTACCTGTACCTGTCTACTAAATTATCAGATCAGTATAAATAGTTGAAATACCTACGCCTATTAATAAATGGTATCACTTACCTTTATTACAATGGAAGACACCTTGCCAAACATCTGCACGTAGTAACCCCATTGGGGGAATTTAGATATTACAAGAAGCATCTGAAGCCACGATAACAGAAGTGCTGCAGTTGCAAGATATCTTGACGAATCTGAGGCCTTTGAAGAACCTTCAACGAAACTTGGCAGTGACAGAGCAAGAATGATTGTCGTAAAAGTTATCGGTATTTCAATTTGGAAAAAATAGCTCAACTTAAATTTAAAACTGAGGAGTTCCTGAAAAATTATACAAATGTTTGATCTAAATTTACAATATAAGTATAGAATTATTGTATAGACATTTGAACTACTCGTAATGAAATTGTGAGTAGTCAAGCACTTGACGAAGTCTCTTTAATAATATTAGAATATATTATATTTATCATATTTATTTATTTATTTATTTTATTTTAGGAAGGCTTACAGTCTAATATATAGAAAATATAGAAACAACAATATTTAAAAAAAAATGCTGATAATAAGCCTCCGCCTATTGGTAAAGAAAAAAAAAACATATAAAAGACATAAAAACATAAAAAAAAACAAAAGACACGTGCATACACGATATTAAGGGATATTAATGTAACAATATATATATATATATTTTTAGCTATTTATTGTATCGAAGAAATTCTGAGCCAAATTGCGCTTAACAGAATTTATGGGCGTGCAATACAAGTCGAGTTTTGAATCTACTACTATTTCATTAAAGGAATTTGAGCTTCGTATGATAAACGCGTTTTGTCTGTAGTTGCTATTTACGATAGGTGTGTGGAGTAGTCCTCTCTGCCTAAGGCCAAGTTGATTAGTCCGTAATGATACTTTCGAGATCATATCTGGACAATCAATCTCACCTCTAGCCAACTTCATCAGGAAACAAATATCACTTATATTGCGCCTGGAATTTAGAGGTAAGAAATGATATTTTTTACAACGATCGAAGTAGTTGTTAGATGATCGTTGTGCCCGGTAATCTAGGTATCTTAAAAATTTCTTTTGAATTTGTTCTACTCTGTTTATATATATGCTATATTTCGGATTCCAAACTTGAGATGCATATTCAAGATGACTTCGAACAAATGAGCAGTAAAGAACTTTTAACGGTTTTAATGATCGAAAATATGTTGTAGCTCTCATTATGAATCCCAAAGACTTAGATGCCTTGTTAATGATAAGGTTTATATGGTTATCGAAAATAAGTTTGCTGTCGTGCAGGACACCCAAGTCTTTGATAACATTCACTCTGCTAATTATGTTATTATAGAAAGTATAGTCAGAATTTATGGTACGTTTTTGCTTTGAAAAGGTAATAGTATAACATTTTGATACATTCAGTTGTAGTCTGTTAAGAGTACAGTATTCCGAAAAACGATTTAAATCTTCTTGGAGTAGAAGAGTATCTACATTATTACGTATTGGTCTTAATATTTTCATGTCATCGGCATATAACAGAATTATAGAATTTCTAAAGCAAAGTGTCACGTCAGCAATAAAAATATTAAAAAGCAGGGGACCAAGGATGGATCCTTGTGGTACCCCGGAAGGTATTAATTTCAAAAATTAAAAAAGGGTATTTCTACTCTCGCCAAATATTAAATGTTATACTGGTTTTAAATTATTTTCAATACGCTACGTTTTGATACTTTGGCTTTCGGCATTTAACCACTATATAAAAAAAAAACTGCAAACATAGGTAATCATACTTACATGTCCAGCGAGAACAGAAGCAGTTACATATATAACATATTTCCAGACACTTCCATGAAGCCATGATGATATCCCTGTTTTGTTAGTACAATTGATGTCTATTAGGTTTAATTTTTTATTAATGTCGTGGCACGAAAATGTTACAACAATATAAATGTTTAAAGAAAGCACAAATAAACTGTAGAGACTCACAATTATATAAAATAGTGGTAAGACTGATTTCCACTTCAAGTAAACAAAACTCTCGACGAGAGGATGAAGGAGTAATCTCCTCTGATCAAACCTGTTGCCGGTGGCAAGTAAAGCTTTAATAGCTTTGCTCTGTCCTAGTGATTTTTTTGGACTAATTATTCTAAAGTCTATAGTTATCAAACAATTTGGTGCTTTAACATTTGTATCATTGCTAGTTATAAAATAATCGAAAATATCTTCCATAAACTCAGTCGGCATCGATAAATTATTCATTATGAATTCTATTGCTGTACTATTGGAGTTGTAAGTACAAACTGAAATGTCAGCTCCTTCCTTCAACAGAATAGAAATTGCTTCTCTGCTTCCAAAAAAACTTGCAGTATGTAAAGGAGTCCAACCGAATTTATCTACTTCTTTCATAGTTCTTCTGTCTTCTTTAATCAAAATTGTTATAACTTCTATATTATTCTTCACAACTGCTTCGTGTAGTGGTGTACAAGTGGCGTATAATCCAAAAACAGACTTTGCGAAAATATTGGCCCCTGCTGTAATAAGCAGTTGGACACAATCCGGATGATTGTATGAAGCGGCAAAATGAATAGCTGTAAAACCTTCATGTCCCTTAGAGGTTTGCCAATTTATCATTTGTTTAAATCGGCCTGTATTAAGCAGGAATTTAAGTATATGTACGTATCCATATTTAGCACATATATGTATAGCAGTTAAATTTCCTTTACAGGGTATTAAGGGATCAGCACCGGCTTTAAAAAGACGTTCTACGCATGATGAATGCCCGTGAAATACAGCGCGACAAAATGCCGTTTCACCTTTTTTATTTCTATAATTTAGCCCTTTGCTTACGTCGTCAAACGATAAAATTGTCTCCAAAACATCAATGTCTCCTATATCTGCTATAAAGTGTATAGCCGTATTACCATCGTTTGTCTGCAAGTAAAGAAAAGATTTAATGATATTGATCTTCTACAAATCATTTTTTTTTCATCTTCGTCTATTATTTGGGGTAGGTCGTTTCCTTCCATACTCTTCTATTCTGGCGCACGTCCTCCGTCACACCACAAATGAATTTATTGTAACTCTACTAGCCGTACTCGGCAGACGTTGTCCTGCCCTTAGAAATAAAAATCTAGAACCCGATTGCAGCGAAATTTACCGGGACCAATAATTAATTTGGTAAAAATGCATAAAGGCGGATCCTGAAAATTACTAGTTTTTTTTGTATTAAATTAATAAACAATACAATTAATTACGTTAAATATGTGCGTCGTATCAATAGGAATATTGTTCACTTTTATCGCGACGACTTACCTACTAATCATAATAAAAACACAATTTCTTTAATTTTAAGATTAGTCTGCAAATAAAACATAAATATATGACATGATAAAAATAATTATAAAAACGATTATCTACTATACATTTATTGATTATACACTTACAGCATTGCTAAAAACCACGATATTTTGTAATTTGTAAGCAAAACTCAGATTAATAACATTAATGGACAAAGTTTTTACTTTGTATTGTTATCAAAATGAAGCAAAAATATATTAGGCAAAGGAACTAAATGCATACAGCATAGAATATCAATATTATTCAATCAAGCTGAAGTTTCAAAAACAAATATTTAAATGAAATGAAAATACGGAATTTCATGTTTTCCATGTTATTGTGAATAGGATAATTATTATATTTTTGTAGCTTATATATATCCCTATTAATATTATAAATGCGAAAGTAACTCTGTCTGTCTGTCTGTTCCGTTTTCATGTAAAAACTACTGGACCGATTTGGCTGAAACTCAGTATATATATATATTTTCGATACCGAGGATGAACATAGGATACTTTTTATCCCGAAAAATGGGATAGTTTCCGGGATAAAAATATATTTGTCTGTTTGTTTGTTATGCTTTTACGGAAAAACTACTGGACCGATTTGGCTGAAATTCGGTACGTATGTAAATTAAATACTGAGGATGGACAAGGGATAATTTTCATTTTGGCCTTTTTGGTATTTTTGGCCTATTTGGTCATTTTGGCCTATTTGGTCATTTTGGCCTATTTGGTCATTTTGGCCTTTTTGATCATTTTGACCTTTTTGGCCATTTTGACCTTTTTGGTCATTTTGGCCTATTTGGTCATTTTGGCCTATTTGGTCATTTTGGCCTTTTTGGTCATTTTGGCCTATTTGGTATTTTTTTCTTTTTGGTCATTTTGGCCTATTTGGTCATTTTTGCCTATTCGGTCATTTTGGCCTATTTGGTCATTTTGGCCTATTTGGTCATTTTGGCCTATTTGGTCATTTTGGTCTTTTTGATCATTTTGACCTTTTTGGTAATTTTAGCCTATTTGGTCATTTTGGCCTATTTGGTAATTGTGGCCTATTTGGTAACTTTTTCTTTTTGGTCATTTTGGCCTATTTGGTAATTTTTTCTTTTTGGTCATATTGGCCTATTTGGTCATTTTTGCCTATTCGGTCATTTTGGCCTATTTGGTCATTTTGGCCTATTTGGTCATTTTGGTCTTTTTGATCATTTTGACCTTTTTGGTCATTTTGGCCTATTTGGTCATGTTGGCCTATTTGGTCATTTTGGCCTATTTGGTCATTTTGGTCTATTTGGTCATTTTGGCCTATTTCGTCATTTTGGCCTATTTGGTCATTTTGGCCTTTTTGATCATTTCGACCTATTTGGTAATTTTTCCTTTTTGGTCATTTTGGCCTATTTGGTCATTTTGGCCTATTTGGTCATTTTGGCCTTTTTGGTCATTTTTGCCTATTTGGTCATTTTGGCCTATTTGGTCATTTTGGCCTTTTTGATCATTTTGGCCTATTTGGTCATTTTGGCCTATTTGGTCTATTTGGTCATTTTGGCCTATTTGGTCATTTTGGCCTTTTTGGTCATTTTGGCCTCTGGTAATTTTGACCATTTTGATTACTTTGGCCTTTTTGGTCGTTTTTGCCTATTCCGTCATTTTAGCAATGTCGGTCACTGTGGTATTTTGGTCATTTAGACCATTTTGGCCTTTTTGGTCAAGTTTTGTAATTTATTTTGTTGACAGATAGACGGGAGATGGTATAATTAGCGATATAAAATGAAGTGAATGTTCCGTGGGCAAATACATAAAAATGTAATATAACCAAAGCAACCTGTAGCACTTGCTCTATAAACAAGAGACACGCACTAGAGGTTAACCCGCGGCGCAGCCGCGGGGTAAACTCTAGTAGTTGTATATATAGCAATATCAATGTTAGCAAAACAAAGAATAGGTTGTGAGGGGCGGTCGAAGGTTGCGACCAATGAGAAGATCAGTGGGTTATAGGTTAGGTTATCTTTAGACCAAAGCCCACGAGCCGAGCGAGTGGAGCGAGCGTGCCGCGGCACTGACCGGCGAGTGAATTATTTTGATCATGTCATATATTGCATATAATTATGTTACATTTGCAGACTAATCCTAAAATTAAAGTAATTGTGTTTTTATTATAATTAGTAGTGTTAGCTTGCATCCAGCAATAGTCTACATTTTCTTTTATCAGTAAATAGTAGCCTGTGTTTGACGGCTGGTAACTCAATTTTTTTTTTAATAGAGGGTAGAATAACAATACAATGCAATCGATACTCGGAGTTACATTTTTGGCATTGGTGCACAGAGGATTTTATATATACTGGTACATTGGTGTTTCGACTTCAGAACCTAAAAGAGCTGTCCTGTTTGAAACGCGCAAGTGGATATAAAACTAATCAGACAAACTGTAAAAGGAGATATAAAAGACAATAGTTGACTCAATTGTAGTAACTAAATTGGGAACCGCTTATTAAAATGTAAGTAAAAGCGATGCTAACTAAGTCTTTTTTTACGTATTATGTTAAAGGAAATAGATGATTATGTTCGTAAATCTTAAATAGTTGTTTTTCTATTGCGAACCCATTAAACTTAGAACTGTGGCTAACAGTAGGTAAGTCGTCACGCTAAAATTGAATATAATTTCTATCGATATAATGCACGTATTTCGTAATTAATTGTAATGTTTATTAATTTTTTGCCTTAATGATGACTTACCAATGATTTTAATGTCGTTATTATACCATAGCAAACCATATGCAAAGTCTTTGAATACAACAAAATGCGTAATTTTCAGGTTCCGCGTTTATGCATATTTACCATTAATTTAAACCATTCTCGAATCCACTTTAATAAAAACAAGAAAATCATCAAAATAGCTCCCACCATTTAGGTTGACTTTAGTGGTGCCACCTACCGGTAGATCTAGAATCTTAACCATCCCGGGACCCACTTGAATACACACAAAAAAAATTTCACCTAAACATTGGAACCCGATTACAGCTAAATTAATTATTTCACATGTATTTTATCAATAAAATAACTCCGACCGAAGCATCTGTTTTAAACGATATTCAGTTTTTTTACATCCTCTTTGACGATATTTGCAGCACGCATTCTGTCAATTCTATGTCAAACGTCATAAGGTTACATTAAAAAAGTTTATATTGTTCAAAGCGCTAAGGTTAGACCAGAAATAATTTTATATGGTGGTTAAGGTATTCTTAAATTTTCCCCGCAATTTTCTTAATTTTTTCTTTCATAAGAACGTTCTCCTGACAATAACAAACACAACAAAAGAAGAATTAGCGAAATCGTTCCAGCCATTCACACGTGATGGCGTGACCAAGGGAAATAGGGATTAATTTTTATATTATATAGATGTATATAAAATTTACACTTGTACAAAATAAACAGATCATTACTAATTTCTTCTTAATATTTAGATCAATTTGAGTATCACAAATAATAGTTAATAATAAAAAGCTTATAAAAAATTAAATTTAAATATTACTTGTGAAACAATATCAGATATAAGTTTCATTGCTAGATGTACGCCTGGCATCCAATTGGTCTTCAATGCTGTATGTAGAACGTTTTCACCTGTATTATTTTTCTTATTAATTACTTTAGTTAATAGAGAAGGTTCGATGTGTTTTGAATCTGCTAAAATCTGTAAATAAGATAATACTTCATAAAATTAAAACTGTTATTCGGGCAATATGCAATAATTCTATACAGTTTCTATTTACCTTGAGGCAGTTCTCTAATTTATCCATTACACAGACATGGAGTATCGTGTCACCAGAATCATCAATACAATCAACTTGTGCTCCGTTTTCCAGCAACATTAGTAACATTTCCGGGCTTTTCAATTTCAGAGCAGTGTGTAGTGGTGAATTGTATTTATTTCTTAGTTCTTGTGACGAAGCGAATGCACCACCACTTTGAATTAGAGACACTACCAGTTCTCTAAAACTAAAATATATCACCGGCATGAAATTCGGTCTAGTGCGCTTCAGTTCACGAATGATGAAATGTTTCGCAGAGGTGACGCGCGTCAAATGTTTTTTTCATTTAGCTACGTGACCATGTAATCAAAAATACAGTAGCAAGCAAAATCATTCATGTTGATAAGAGGTACTTTTGCCAGGTGGTGGGATATTTCTTCACCTGGATGGCTACCACTCCTGGTCTAGAGTATGCCGCCATATAAACCTTGAGTTGTGGTTCGGCATTAATAGTCATGTTCCAGTCTCCCTTTGGAAAGTGGCACTTTTGGTGTTACTAATGTTCATAGGCGGTGGGAACCTTTTTCTATCAGATAGGCCGATTGGCTGTCTGCTAAACTCAGGGGATAAATTTTTTTTATATCTTAACTTAATTTTTTTCTGAATTATCTTAGCCATGTGCCATTGTACAAAAGTTTAAAGTGTCAAGTTTAAAATCTTAGCACTTTGTAACTGAGAAACATTATTTATCATCATCATCATCATCATAACAGATCTATCCTTTGTAGTTGGTACTGCTGCAAATGGTCATAGGCGATGGTTACCCCATTCCATCTAGGCCGTCAGACTATCTGCTGTATGTACTGCTTGAGTTTAACTATTATTCAGTCAAATAAATTTGATAGTCGTTTATATTGTCTTGTATAGTACCCACCGATCAGCGTCAAAGTCACTTGGTTCCCAACTCGAAGCAATTACGTCCAATGGTGTGCATTCAGTTTCATCACATTTTATATAATCTGGGTCAATAGAAAGTAAATGATTGACAGCTTCTAGCTGAACATTGCTACTTGCTGCATGGAGAGGTGTCCAGCCTTTTTGTATTGGTGGAAGCTGCAAAAATAATATTTATAATTCTGTTGACATCATAATTACGTTATTTTTGTCACATACCTTTTATCCCTCCTCATTACATGCCTGTAATACCTACCTTAGTATTCTATCTCTCAATTATTCAGCCATGGGTGCAACTTTTACAGACTACCTAGTCATTTCTCACCTTATTCATTCTTTTATGTAACACCACACATCCATTCCATAATTATTTAATTTTCAGCTGGGTAAAGACGTTTTTCATCTATCAATTTAGTAGTATATGTATTAACTTACTTCGTCATTAGGACAATTGTGTGTATGATCATCATACCAATCCATTGGTATCGTTTTAACATCATTTTTATTATTTGTGTCATTGGTGTTTGCTTGCCTTGCAGGGTTAATACATTCAACTACAACAATAGAATATACTTAGAATATTTGGATAGATTTAGAGATTTACTTCAGGATATGAAGAAGAAAGAAAGAAACAAGAATGATAAATCGTCAAATAAAAACCGCCAATCGTTCCACTAGCCCATTTTTTGTTTCAATAGAAATTTCAGTCAAAACTATCCATCAACTTACTTATTAAATAAAACATATTTTTTTAACTTAAACCAGTCACGGGATAACGCATTAGCGTTGCCATCTCACGTGGAAATGCGGCACATTTTGGGCACGCTCCTCGCCGACAGCGATTTGGAGTCAATTGTTTGTTTATATTTTTATGTTATTATGCAAGTATAGCTTTATTTATAGTATAGTTGAGTTAATTTCTTTTTAAAATAAACTTTTAATTTTATTATTTAGATTTATTTTTTAAATATTTAGTTATGTTTTTATTATTATTAATCACAATCAAATATAAAATCAAATATAATAAAAATATCTATGTCACTCAGGAATAATGTAGCTTACAACTAGTGCTCAATTGATAGTTCCAATTAGTTTTTTTCAATTTCATGAAATTTATGAAATTGAAATGCTTCAAGTCAGAGTTTTGATTGGTTGCAGAAGTTTTTGTGATTCCTGGTTTTTAAATGAATGGCGCGTGTGTCGCGTATCCTGCTTTATTAGACGTCCAGGTGATTTTGCTTTAAAAACAGGAACAACGAAGTTACATACTTGTGTAGTGAAAAGTTGTTTTCTGAGGTGATTAGTAAAGATCGTCCTTCCTTTACTTCACACAAATAGTTACAGCAATATGCTGCCACAACTCAAACTGCTGAAGACACTTTGGTTCCCTGCGTAATTTTATTCTAAGAAAATCGGTAAGATATATAGTTAAGATCGTCAGACCACATCCCAACGGTTCTTTTTCGTTAAGGGTATCTCGTGGCTAAAGGTTATTTATTAAATAAATAAAAAATTCAGTACTGGAAGAAGATACTGTTTGGGAAACGAGATTAAGCCATCGTTTTATAATCGTGTGAGTACGGAATATGGTCGACAGATTCCGGGAGGGTGTACGATGCGAAGGACATGATGAGAGGGAATCATAAAAAAAAAACGAAATCCGCATAGGTTTAGTTTAGAGAAATGGCCTTAAAAAATTATACACTTCGTAGTTTTTTAAATAAACATTTCAAATCTTGATTCTGTCACCGGACAACCCTTAAGACCAACAGTAAGAATCGTAGTTGATTTTTACCTTCAGATGAGTCAGTCAATAAAACCATTGATTCTAGGTTTCCAGCCCATGCTGCAAAGTGTAACGGAGTTCTGCTAAGGTCATCTGTTCTATTCTTGTCCACTTTATACTGTAGTAGTAATTTTAGAGCTTTCTCACTTTTCCATGCAGCTATGTGGGCAGCATTGACCTTACTCTGGTAACACGTTGCGTTAGGGTTCGCACCTTTATCAAATGCCCTGAAAAAGTTCGTAAGGTAAGGTAAAAAGGAGCATAAAGTTTTTGATTCACGTATGTATTTCGTTCCGGTTACGATAATATAGAAAATTTACCACAAAAACAATAAGCCAAGAGATGTTTGTGACCATTCATTTGACAGGTATGAGTGTTGCCATAGGAAGAATACCAATAAATAGTTTGTGACCCGACTCGCTGGCCAAACTTTAACTTAACAGTAACATTATCCCAGATGTAGCAGTAATAGTAAGGGAGCCCAAGATGCTAAATGTGGAGTCACTCGAGCGTTGGGACCTTTTGGATTGTGAAGATTAGATGCTAAAAAGCAAAAAAGTTATATGATATCCCTTCACTGGTCGGGGGAGCGTCTACAGGTTAAAAAAAAGAATCACACAGATGTATTCAAGCGCGTCAGATATTCAAAAAGGATGTTAAGTAAACCTTAAAGGAACTCCTAGTCAAAAGATTGACGATTTGGACGCGACCAAAAGTCATGGTCGATTTTTGCTAGAAATGAAAAAAAACGTAACATTGAAGTACTCGAGCGCGTCAGATTAATATACAGACGGTTCAGCTAGACGTCTGTATCGTGCTCACCCATAATCTGACAATTATGTGGAGGAATTTCCTTAATCTGACGGTTTGAATAAAAAATTGAGGAATAAAAAGTACCACCACCCTACATGAAGGGTTCATATATGGTAAGGGTACATAATAAAAAAAAAAAAAAAAAAATAGGGTGCAAGGATTCTCCCACTTATGTTATTCTGCCACGCTTGAGTAAATCCCAAAATCCCCCCTTGGCCTCCCCTACTATAATATTAGATACATAATTTATATGGAAAGAATTATAAAAAAAACGTACCATGTGACGTTACTCCAGTTGTTATCCCAAATAGCTTTTAAGAGTAAACCATTTGCTTCTCTTGAAGTTCTTAATCGATCATTTATCATATCTGCAGGGAGACGTCGCTCTCGGTCTGTGGTGCTATATCAAATTTAAAAATTCTGTTTAATATTTTAAAGAAAGAAATGAGGGAGGTTTTATAAATCTATCCATAATATATACAGTACAGTACAGGAGTCAAGTTTATACAATTAATTTAAAAGTTTAAAAGTAGAAACATTTGGTTCGGTTAATTCGGCTAAACAAGCATATTCTAAAAATGCATTTTTTTTAATTCGCTATCCTCCGCCATGTGTCAATGCAAAGATCTTTTTTTAACCGTCTTCAAAAAGGAGGAGGTTCTCAACTTGATTGGTTTTATTTTTATTTTATGTATGATTTACGTGATTCTTTTTTAGTTTGATAGGGAATAGTTGTCATTTGGTCCTCTAAAAATTAACGTAGTTTGGCTTAGTAGTTTTCGTTTTATAAAATTTTCTGTTCCCGTTTCTTGGGATCTATATATTGTAAGGCGCGCGGCAAATTTCGTATGCCTACCCATAGCTAGATAAAGCTAGACACTAAAAAGTAAAAAATAAAAACAAACTTCGTTTAAAAAACCAACTTCAAAAACTAAAAAGTATTAATAAAGATTTTTGACTAATTAATTTTATTAAATTTTAATGACTATTAATATCGTCATTGTATTTAGCACTTGTAGTTTTCTTTAATAATTAAAATATTTACAGTCCACGACGAATTAATGTTTAAAGAAGTGTTTCCCACGAGAAGTTCTGTGGTGGGTCCTCAGAGCGAAAGGTGTACCAGAGAAGTACGTAAGATTGATGGAAAGCATGTATGAGAAGTTGTAGGAACGACGAACAAGTTTCCTGTGAAGGTAGGTTTGCACCAGGGATACGCCTCAATACTCTACCTGTTTTTGCTGGTCATGGATGCCCATATGGGAAATAGGAGCAATGAAATGTATTGTTGCGAATTTTCGAGATTTGAAATTAAATGTCGAATAAAGGTACATAAACTTGATTTGCAGTAATTTACAGTCCTTACAATAAAACCACCATATCGTAATCCAGAAAATCGCAACCACACAAAACGCGCAAAGTCGGTCAATGTTAGATTACCGTTTCGAATGTACACGGGGTAACACCTCGATCACAGTTGAAACTCAACTAACTCTGCCTTAACGGGCCGACCTTATTACATATACAGTGTGAGTCTTCATAATGTGCACATATCGAAATTAGGTAATCTATGCTTAATTTTATCGACAGAAAAGATATTTAAAAAATCTAAATATTTTATTTTATTTTTTATGGAATTTTAAAAAATTTTGTTTGCTACAGCGACTCCAGTGTAAACAAAACGGTGTAACTTTTAAAATAAATGATCTATCACGATGAAACAAACTCCATCATGATTGGAAGTAAATAGGCGGCCCAATAAAATGAAAATTGTGGAAAAAAAATAGCCTCAATTGAAAATAAACATGTTTTTTTTATCAAAAATCTGTTTCTTTTTTCATAAATTTTTACATTAATTGTAAAATTTCTCAATAAGATGCTCCCATTACCTACCTTTTTTATTACTTTGAATTAATCTTCATCGTATTCGCTACCCAACAGTAAAAATTGCATGTTTATAACTCAAACATAACATTTTTTATTAAGTGTTAAAATATGGCACTCCGAACGCGCGATTTATTATTTTCTTACGGATGGTTTATTTGGGACGATAATTAATACATACATACATACATAAGAGTTCTATTAAAACCATTTATTATTTTACACAAAATTTAATGCATCAGGTTCTCAAAATATTCACCTCGTTGTTGGCACAAAGCCGCGCAAAATAAAATTTGGCGTCTCTCCTTATCATTTCGGGATCATTGCGAATATTATTCACATAGGTCTCTCAAATCGACTTCACTGTTGATAGGGATACTGTAGACGCATTGCTTCCTGGTCTCCCATAAGAAATAATCAAGGGGCGTAAAATCAAGTGAACGCGCCGGCCATCCTATAGGTCCTTGCCAGCCGATCAATTTATCACGATAATTATCGTTTGAAAATGATCTTACATTTGTGGCGTGATGGGCAGAGCATCCGTCCATCTGCAGAAACATCCTTCGACGCAAAGACAGTGAATGGTATCCTCCAATAACTCGGGTAGTTCATTTGTCAATAGACTTAAAAATCTTTCACCGGTCAACATTCTCGGCAAAATGACTGGTCCAATCAATATGTCATCGATAAGACCAGCCCAAACATTTATTGAAAATCTTACTTGAAAAGTCGATGAATGTTTCAGTTTCGGGTTTTCACCTGCAGAGCACCATATGTGTAAATTTCGACAGTAAGAAATACCGTATCTAGTGCTTGTCGCTTCGTCCATCCATAACATGGTTCTCGGAAAGTTTGCTCTAGTTTTTTTTGTAAATCTAAGTGGACATCACACACTTTATATGCCAATCTACGTCTTCATGTAGATATTGCACCCTTTGGTAGGGATAAGGATACAATCCTTCTTTCTTTAAAATGCGCCATGCTGATTTTTGGGATTTTCTGTTATGAAGAACCAGTCGTCTAGTATTTATGGATCGATCAGCAAACAAATCACTCAGTACTTCTTGTTTAATAGCCACATAAATAATTACTTGAGGCGGCTCGCCACGATCTAATCTCTAAAAATGGTTTTAATTGAACTCTTTTGTATTTATTATCATCCCAAATAAAACATCCCTAAGACAATAATAAATCGCGCGTTCGGAGTGCCATCTTTTAACACTTGAAAAAAATATGTTATGTTTGAGTTATAAACATGCAA
This sequence comes from Dendrolimus pini, assembly GCA_949752895.1. Taxonomy (NCBI): domain Eukaryota; kingdom Metazoa; phylum Arthropoda; class Insecta; order Lepidoptera; family Lasiocampidae; genus Dendrolimus; species Dendrolimus pini. The sequence continues at coordinate 2,434,854 of OX457148.1, forward strand.
TTTATACTGTTGGGTAGCGAATACGATGAAGATTAATTTAAAGTAATAAAAAAGGTAGGTAATGGGGGCGTCTTATTGAGAAATTTTACGATTATTGTAAAAAAAGATAAAAAAAACATGTTTATTTTCAATTGAGGCTATTTTTTTTCCACAATTTTCATTTTATTGAGCCGCCTATTTACTTCCGATCATGATGGAGTTGTTTCATCGTGATAGATCATTTAGTTTAAAAGTTACACCGTTTTGTTTACACTGGAGTCGCTGTAGCGAACAAATTTTTTAAAAATTCCTTAAAAAATAAAATATTTTTTTTAGATTTTTTTAAATATTTTTTCCGTCGATAAAATTAAGCATAGATTACCTAATTTCGATATGTGCACATTATGAAGACTCACACTGTATAATGCAAATAGACATGAACACATTTATTGGAATTATCAAATTTATAAGCTTATATAAACAGAAAGGGATTAGCGATTGACAATAGATGGTTGCAATTCAATAGATAAAATATTCGCTAAACAAGCAACAATGAACAATTACGACAATTATTAATAGAATTGTAGATAATTTAAATTCCAAAGGTAATAAAAACCTATGCAGTTACGGATTATAGTGATTTTGGTTTCTTAATACGTCAGATGTAGCAGTATGTATGCAGCTATAATTCTTAGAACGTTTTTTCATGCTAAGAATCTTACCTTTCAATGGATTCTTCTAGACATAAATCTTGTGTTGCGGATATTGGCCAAGGAGCATTAAGCAAATAATTCATACCTGTCTCCCTGGACCTGAAAAGTGATTAAAGTAACACTAGCATAAATACTACAAAATATTTATATAAAGCGCATCTTCTTGCAAGCTTTGAATTTCAGTAGCGTTCGAAGCGTTCGCTTTGATCCCTTATTTTGAGACATTTGGTACGCATATCATCCTTTATGACATCTAGCCAGCGTTTCTTGAATCTACCCCTTCTACCGGGACATGGTGGTAGCAAATACTCCTAGTTTTATAATGTTACTTGCGGGCGGGATATGCACGATAAAAGGAAACATCGGTTTTTTACTAAATGCTTTTATTAACTTACACAGCCGCTCGTGATTCTTCTCCGCAACGTTACCCATACATGCACAACGGCACACTGTCCCCCCGACTTAAGATTTCTCACTCACAATACCGTAGCCGATATTGCGTAGACCACCTTCTGCTGCTGCAGTGATCACCTCCGAATTTACCGCTCGTAGCTCGCTTCTGGATCTCCTTTTAAACTGTGCTCAACTCCTTCTCTTAACTACCGACTAAACTTTTCACTAAACTCTTCACTAAACTTTCACTGTCTTCTAATAAACTTCTATTAAACTTCTCTTTCAGCTCTCTCGTATCGCACTTGTCGCTTCGGCGTCTTCAGCTGAACTCCCTGCTATGCGCAGGCGCGCCTTACGCTGCTTATATACATGGAAGTATCTTTTGGTATCCGTAATTTTGATCTTCTTTTCGTTGTTATTTTATTTACTGACTATCCCTTTCTGAAAATCTGTCTATATCTGTCTTTTCCTTCCTGAACCTTCTGTTCTAGAATTTTCGTTCATCATCTATCCCTTTCTAAAATATATCTCTCCTTGTCTTTTTCTTCCAGAATCTTCTCCAGTTTTCTAAAAGTGTGTATGCGCGGGGGCTGCTCGTAGCCTGGAGGTGGTAGTAGTACTAAAACTACAAAATGTAGCAATGTGAATGAGGTTTTATTAGTCGTGTTTAACAAAATGAAAGCCTTATATACTACATTTATGCTAAGTGTGCAAATACTTAATTATTGTGCGCTGGCCCTTACAATAAACAATACAAATGCTTACATACTTGACTTTCTAGCAGCGTAAGCCCGTCACGCTGCCAGAAAGTTCTACCTTCAGACCGCAGAATAATTTAACGCTCAGGTCATGAATATTAAAAAAAACAATCAATAATAATTGACGTTAAGATTCCTTCACATTAATTAATCCTTACAAGCGAAACTATGATTTGGTGTAATAATACAGAATGAGTTGTTTTTTCAAAATCAGCCGTTTCGAGTCCTGACCACGGTAACTGAATTTTCAAAAATCGAATGTCACCTTTTTAGTTTTTAAAAAAATCTGCCCTGAGATTCCTTTGAGTATTAGAGATACACACTGGTCCAGCCGGGATGAAATAATGACGCTCGCGTCAGTGTGTACGCCGCTACCAATATCGCCAATATCAACATTTGTCTATGAGGAACACTCGTGGTCGACGGCTAACTGCCAATATTCGAAATCTACTACAAAACGAAAAAAAAAGAAAAAAATATTTCAAGAAACAGTGAAGTACTTAAATTGCTAACATGTATCAAAAATAACATATTTTGAGAATTTGTACCTCGCATTTTCCGCAAACAAGGTTTGCACTCAACTTGTTGCTGTGCCGGCACAATATCCGACACAACGCTGATTTTCAGTGCAAACCTTCATTTGGCTTAGAGGACCTCTCGGTCGCACATATTCACTTGCAGCAATATTTCAGTTTTCAAAATTCGACAACCGGAATTCGGGACTGATTTTTCGCAGGCAACCCTATACCACCGTGTTCATAATGAAATAATCTTTATTTTCATTTAGTTTTAATACAATAATCAGACCGGTGCAAAATGCTATTAATAATGATTTACATGTTTATACCTGGCTACCCGAGAATTGTGACCGGAAAAGAATAGGCAACCTAACATTTGCATATTCTATGGGCTTCATACTTTCGATTGGTATAGAATTTGTTTAATAAACAAACCGGTGAAATGTCAAAAGAATATTTTTTAAATTATTAATTAAGCATATACTGGACTGTCATTTTTTAGGCAGTATATATGTATAGTATATTTTTATCCGTTATAACAATGCGCGAAACCAAGTTATTATTATAACATTGAATTAGAAAATTTGCTTTATCGAAGACTTCCTACGCTTCAATCATAATAATATAATCCCAGATTTGGTTATAGGGCGTCTTGAAACTAGGTGCAGGTGTTCCGCGCTTGTCTCTGTCATCTCGTGCAGTTTTATGGAGGCGACTATCTATCCCCAGCCCGAGGAGAGGCCCGTCCTCGAACAGGGGTGGACCCACGCTAACCAAGGTCTCGGCGTCGCCACAGCCTTGGTACCGTGGCCCTAACTTCTGGTGAGACGAAGAACATAGAGGTGTTTTAGTGGGTATTCCGGCAACTAGCCGATGACCTCCCACACTACACCAATGTCATGTCCCAACAGTGGGGTGTCTCCAAACGGATTTCACATTTATAAATGAGGCCCACTTGAAAAATTCATCAAACAAACTACCTACCTACTAAAAGGCAGTGAAATTCCTATTGATGATCGTAATCGCCTTAAAGATGCCTCTGCGCTAGCTGTAGTTCCTTCTTCTATCGATAGTTGTGTATCATCGTCTGCTTCCTTAACGGAGTCTGTAATTTTTTTTTAATTTGTACAGTCCACAATTGTCACAAGTCACAAACGTGGTACTCTGCCACGCTGGAATCATTATCAACAAGTTAAATGAGTTATGCCATTTTTGTGGCTTATCTAAAAAGGAGAAAAAAAAATTGTGTGTATGAAGTGAAACTTCAGAAAAGTAGACTACGAGAGAATGAGAGAAATAAATCATGAGTATTGGATAATAATAATAATTATTTTTATATATATTTTTTAAAATTAACTAATCTACGGACTCTAGTTCCGTACCCTTTTTACAACTTATTGTTAGAGTTTTTTGAATTTATACACGCTTATTGTTTATGTGTTATTATGTGTGACATTAATTTTATGATTATTGTGTTGTGTTGTGTACCTTAAGAATAACTTATATTTTTTTTTCTAATTTTAATACTTAACTTATACTAATATAGAGTGTATCTGTTACATGCTGGTGTTGTGAGAGAGTGCATGTGCAGTGTGTGCCTTATGTCTATACCTATATATATTATCTTAACTAGTGCCATGTATGCTGTTTTTTCTTTCTGTGCCTAGGTTATTAATTTTTAGGCTCTTTGTGTGTCTTGGTTTGTTTGTGAATTGTGCGTGTGGTATTGCGCGTTGGTGTAAGTGTATAAGTTTTGTTGTTTTTGATTGTGTGTTTGTGACTTTGTGTGGTGTTATAATTTATTTATAATATTTTTACCAAGCTCAAAAATTATTTTATATTTTAATGAAAAATATTTAATTTCATATATTACATATTTAATATATAATACATTATGTAGGAGATCACTGCCAACGGGGAGCGTGCCTAGAAGGCTGGCTGCATTACAGCGCTGTATAGCAATACTTATTTGTTGTGCGAAATATGAGCCAGCCTTCTGTTCACGGGTAGTGTCAAAGAGTTTCTTACATACGTCTTTAAAGAAACTCTTTGCGGACGAACCCCACAGGCCTAATATTTCAACCCCAAACGGCACAAATATGTAACCTTTTCCTAAGGCCCCATATTTGCGCCGTTTGACGTTTTCGGTTGAAACGGCGGCGTTGCTAGCCCCTGACTCGGTTATTGGAAGACGTGACGGGGCCAGTGTGTCAACACAGGTCACATCCCAAACTAGCTTCCGCCCGATCTTCCAAGGGACGAGTGACATTCCGTTCGGTCTCTTGCCATCGTCACGTATCAGACCATTCGGTTCTAGAATGGCCGGTACGCCGACGCTGACAAGAGCTGGGCGGATGATGTCGTTGAAGCTGGCATGACGAGATCTTTTTCCTGTGCTTTTAAATGTGACAACCCGTGGTGTCCAAATCGGTCTACCATAACTCCACAATGACAGTGATATAATACATTTTCACTTTGTTATATGAATGATGATGATAAAAACATGAATTCTGTATAATTTCAGATTCCATGTTTTCACTTTGAACAAATGACAGGAAAGGCTTATGATAACTAAAATAGGAAACAAAAGCTCTAGTTTCAATTTGATTTATGAACTTCAAAATATTTCCAAATCTATGTTTATGAGCATAGCGGTTGAATTATTAAATTCACGGCGTCACTCTTTTTAGTTCCCATCCAAAGAATCACTGCAGTGGCTCAAAATGTTTCTCTATAACTGTAGCTCACAACGCCCAAAATGCTCCGTTAGCCGTTCCACAACGCGACCGCGGTCGTTGTGGTCGTGGCGAAAACATCACTAATGACGTCATCGTTTTGGATCACAGAACGCTCACAACGACCCATGCAAGAGGTGGGTCGAATAACCGTTCTATTGGGGTTTACTATTGTAACGTCCGCAATTACCTAAGTGGAACGGGAAAAATCACAGTCGTGAATGTGGTCGTTGTGAGTCCCTTCTGGAAGCCTACATGAATTTGTTGGTCATTACAATTAATGTCAATTTTTTGTTGTTTAATTGAATTATTGCATTTCAACCACTCGATTGTCCTGGGAATATCGCGAGATTTTTTCTGGGAACGATTTAAAATAAACATATCGAAAAAAAGTTTGCAATCCAATGCGATTTTTTAACTGATCGATAGCAAATTGTATGTTATAAAATTCGTGATACTTTTTATCCCCGGAGGTTTCCCATGTTTACCCAGGTTTTACCAGGTTTTCCCAGGCTTTCCCAGGAGTGGTTTGAGCGGTTGTTCAGGTGCATAAAAGCTTATTCCGATACAGTTTTCACTAAAACGATAGCTTATATTCTTTTTTAAATGCTGCGATACTTTGTGTCCCGGGAATTTCAAGTCAAGCGTGGACGAACTCGCGGGCATATGGTAGTTGTAAATAAAATAAAAAAATACTACTTACTAATGTAACTGATATTTCCATCTCCCGTAGCGTGTAAAATGTTCCTGCGATATTTCCTCAACCACATCTCATCTCCGGCCATCTTTGACAATAAATCTACGTGATATAATTTATGACTTAAACGATTTGTTAATTTTAACAAATAATTCAACTTGTTTAATGGATACCACAATGTTTATATGCTATGAAGAATATTTATTGAACTATCATAACACAATTATAAACAAGTATTGTCCGTATTAATAATTATTTTACGTATTGTGTTTCGGTTATCTTGAGGAAAACAGCTTATTATTGTCCTTGTTTGTCGAATAAACTGAACATTTATTTAAATATGAGAATATTTATTTCGACATTTATTTCCTAGATAACTAGCTCTTGTCTGCGGCTTCGCTTGCGTTAATATTATCTCACCGGGAACCGTGAAATGAAACGATTTATTTCGTGAGAAATATACATACATACATAACTTCACGCCAGGTCCCTTGCGGGGTGGGCACGAACAACAGAGTGCCATACAGGCTTATTCTTACACACCTCACTTGCTTCTTTGACATTCATAGCTCTTAGAAATATAGTTAACAATAATATAGCTCTAGGTCTAAATAAAACTAAGAGGACATAATCTTATACTAATATGTAAAGCTGAAGAGTTTGCGCGCTAAACAGAAATTAAACAGAAATAATATAACACACTAAATACGTAATCCAAGTCACGGAAAACGTACGGAAATATGTACATATTTCAACTAGGACTTTTTGTTAAAGAACATCCAGATATTCTTGAAATGTATCAAAATGATAAACGTTTTCGTCTAGGGCGTCCAGGTTGCGCTGTAAGATGATTTTTGGTTTGGCCTTCGGCGGACGTATATTATAGGATAGAAAAATCAGAGAAGTTATCGACCGAATACGCGTTATTGACGAGACCATCATGAGATCAAGAAGAGATGATTTCGATCCAAGAAAGTGATGAGTTGCACTCAATGGAAGAATGTTTCAATTTAGAGACTTAACTACATTTTCTAAAGAAGTGGGACGATGGTCTCGTTTTAGAAAACAAATATTGAAATCACCCATAATTAAGGAAAGTTTCTACGAGTTTTTCAAAATACGCAAAACAATTAATATGAAGAGAAGGAGTATAGACGATTCCTAGTAAAATTGTGATAAAGCCCAACTCTTCTTCTATGAATAGATGTTCACCAGCGTCTGGTGACAATGGCTGTGGCGATATTATAAGGAAAATGAGATTGTAAGTAAGTATATTGCAACTCCTCCACCACCGGACCCTGTACGATAATTTCTCTTCTTATTTTTACTAACAAACAAATATAAACGAGAGTCGTTGGAGAGTCAGGCGCGCACATGTCATGTGTTTTCTGTGACTGGCAATATACTTTATCTCAAACAAAAGAACTAACATTCGTATATATAATATTAATTAGGATTACATGCATATGTTACATACATAATAATCTTATTTTGGTACAACAATGTCGTATGGGACGGAATAATCTGTTCTATTACAAACCACAATTAACAGTTGTCAAGTTGTACACAAGCATGTAACAGATACACTCTACATTAGTATAAGTTTAGTATTAAAATTAGAAAATAATAATATTACAAGTTATTTTTAAGGTACACCAGGACATAAAAATTACTAAATTAATATCACACACAGTAACAAAAGTAAACAATAAGCGTGTATGAACTCTAAGAAATTCCATAGAAATTAAGTTTTTAAAAAGGGTACGGAATTCGAGTCTGTAGAGTTGTTAAAAAAACATTCGTCAAGTATAGAGCCAGTGTGGATGAAGTTAGTCGCCAGTGGGTGACGAAGTGGTGAATGACGATATAGACACCAGCCTAAACAGATCTTCGGAACATTATACCGATGGAACTTTAGGGCTTACTCTGAGTTGGAGATAAAAATACAGAAGTAATATGGGTAGAGATTGTAAAGTTAAAACGCATTGTATATTGTCATTTTTTACTTTGTAGTTTATTCAAAATCATATCAACCTTGGCATTCAGAACTTCTATTGTAGTTTTTGTATCGTTGATTTCCTTTTTCATATTACGTATGGTCAAATCTATATTGTTTATAGGGTTTATAATATCTCCAAAATTTATATTCTTATTTACAGTTGTATTTTTGGATACAATATTTGGTCTTATATCTAAGACATCTTTATGTATATCGTCGAGTTTATCTCTCATAAGATTAAGACCATTAAGACCATTGTCATTATCCAAACGATTTTTATTTGATTGAACTTTATCAAACAGTCCATCTCGTATATGGGCTGGAAGAACTTGATAATAACTATAAAATGGATTATTTGGTCGCAAACGTATAGAGTTACTTACTGTTGTAGTATTTACAAATTTATCTTTTACTTTTTTGGGTACAATTCGTTTAAAGAAATTATTGAATGCCAGCGCTTCCAACGAAACAAGAAACTCTACCTGTTTCTGTAGACGCCTTATATTCCCTAAAACTTCTAAATCGTGAAGGTCATTTACAGCTACCCCTACCATTAGGTTCATAAGAACTATCGCAGCTAGTACAAGAAATACGAGAAAAGTGATTTTTATGACTGTCAGTGAACTAGCACGATCTTTTTTAACTAGGTCATCGTAATCGAATTCTGATGTCATCATCACCATTGTCTTCATGAAGGCTGCCCATGGGTTATCGAATGGTGTTTCAGAGCAGAACTGAACCATAAAACTGAGAGAGAAGCCGATAAGTAGAAATGCAAACGTCAAGAGAATCTGGAACAAATCAAACATAGTTGAAAGTCAGATACGCAGTTAACGTAAAATAACTTGGTGTGGCGACATTAATGCCAACATCAGAAGCAATCACGTAAGCGCGAAACCAATATTTATCTGTGGCAAGCAAAACATCGCGCCGTTTATCACAAGCGCGCGCCCAATTTTTCGCGGCAATCCAGTTGCCGCGAAACAGTCGAGAACCGAAGTTCATTTCGGGACGATTCGGCTATAGTCCGACTCACGTCTTCAACGCGGCCGCACGGCATCCATGCTCGTGTAAAACGTTAGTTTTCGCGCTTGCTTGCTGTTTGCCTTCATACAAAAATCCTTCTGAAATGTATTGTAAAACATGAGAGTATGTGTGTGATTAAACGTGTATGACGCAACTAATCTTTCATTTACTCTTACACCGCTCAACGGCCGCAACCATCATCTCATCACCATCACACCCATCATCACCCCTCATTAGTATGACTTGAGTATTAGTCCCCGGTAGTGGACGAAGTCGTTAGGCCACGTCCTGTCTGCCGTGGCATAAGGGCGAAGGACGGAACATCGAGTGGTTTTAGTGGGTATCCTTGATTGTGGTGTTACAATAGCTTTTCACAAGTGAGGTGCTAGACCCACCTCGACCTGGCGAATCTCACACACCAGCCGTGATTTTCTCACCTCAGGCGGCTCAATCAGAGTTCCCCTCATTAAAAAAAGTACGACTTGGGCATGGCTTTCGTTGATAGAAAGTTAATATCATTAGTGTTTTGCTTTCCTGGGAAGAGTGAAATAATTTTTAGGTGACCCGGAGTTATTTTATTAATTTGTAATAATAAATAATGTTATTTACAGGTAGCGTATGATTCCTGAATACGACTGACGTTAAGGCGATTAGACGGTGCATTTTTGTCCAAACTGAACTATATAAACACAAACTTGAATTATTTCATGTCATTGATTGTAGTGTACATTTAGTTCTGTGCCTTTCAACCATTGGTTCAATTTAGTTGATCAGTCAAGTATTATTATAAGCTCAATATTTCATGCAGTAATGGGTCTTGTAAACAAATAACAAAAAAGGAGTCCTTACAATTTTGTTTTTCCGTGATAAAAGTCAGTGTAGGCAGAAAATAAAGAAAATAGTAGAGAACTTCTCTACATAGAAGAAAATTGTGATTCATTAGAGCTCATGAAAACAATAAGGAAATAAAATGATATTTTGTATCCTAATTCGTAATGCTTCAAGTACAACATTCATCAACATTTATATGGATGTAAATTACCTTGATTACATTAGCAGATACTTTCATAAACATCAGGACGTAGAAGCCAAAATTAGGAAACCGCGACAGAAGAAACAATAGTTCTAGCCATGACAATAGAAGTGCCATGGTTGCAATGTGCCTTGGCCATTCCTCTCCAGGAGCAGCTTCAATTGCATTAGGCACGATTACAGCTAGAGTGACTGAACCCAACTTGGCCCAAGTGTCCAGGTTTAGGAGATATTTCTTCGTTATGTTTATGTAGAGAAGTTCCTGTTAAAAATACAATAAGTGTTACAAATACAGCTTTAGTTTTTTTTACTTGTTTGTCAGGTTTTACAATTTCGTAGTCATCATCTTTCTAGCGTTGAATCCCGACTAAGCTCATAGTATCTATTCAGAGCATAAGGTTTTCTTAATAGTAGTGTCGGTTAGTGTGACCATGATTTCACTCGATGAAGAGCGGAGATATGGCCTAAGATGGAGCACGCTTATCTAGAAGGTACTTATTCATACGGGGAAAACTCTAAGACTCTAAGACTTCTAACTAACTACTACTGAATTTCTCACTAGCTATAGTTTGTGGTGATTCAAAAATGCCTTTTAAGAGCTCCGTAATTAAGTTCCAAAGAAAATCAGGGTTAGTTATGCTTACTCTTAGGCCTTTACTGTCCGGACCTATACTTGGTCAAAATCATAAAGCGGGCATTACATTAGCTAATTTGCAGAGTACTAAGTGAACTAGCGTGCTAAAATATGATGGTGTAAAGGCAAGTTAGGCATCCAATACAGTGCGATGGTGGACTTTGTTACGCTTGCTCATCTAATACACCAGCAAGCTAATTGGATGATGTAATGCCCGCTTTAGTTGTGATTCATCTTATTTATTTAAATCTAGTGGTTTCAGCGAAACTTCAATCGCGTTGTAATAATAACTTGATTGTTAAAAAATTGTAAGAACGGTGTCAATTGACTAGTTAACTATTGTTAGATTTATGTAAGTATTTTAAGTAATGTGATTGTTTTTTTTTATTATTGTGTGAGAAATAACAGAAAAAATAATGAGAAGATAATAATAATATTGTATAATGGTTTGGCAACATTATAAACTGCTTGTATTGCACGTTCGAAAGTGTCCTTTCGAAGGTGTTGTTCCTACAAAGAATACAACATCTTTACATTATATGTATGTGACAGTTTATGCAATAAATTATATTCTATTCTATTCTAATAAGCGTGACCTATAGGAAACATCATCCTTTCTCTCAATTTCTTTCACCTTCTCCCAATTATTTAGAGCCGGCACAAAATGTTTTTTCCATCCCCACTCCTCTATTCTGACATAAATATACTCTGTCACACTACAAAGCATCACATCATCCTCCACACCATTTATCTCTTTGAAACCACATTCTTTATCGGGGTAAAAAGTATTATAACTATCATCATTCCGAGGACATGAACTAGCTCGATGTCAAGTTTCATTTAAATCCTTTTAGTATTTTTCACACGATGCTTTAACAGAGAGACAACATACAAAAATCCTAAAATTTGTATTTTCGGAATTTACTGGTCTGAATAAGATTATTTTTTCTAATTTTTAAATTAATTGTTAGAACTCGACTTGATCTGACATGACCAACCGCAACTCCTAAACATCGTAGGAAACTCAATTAGCTCAAGATTAAACATTATATATAATATGCCAACATTCTGTGAGAGTATGCTCATACGCCGATCTAGCCAGCTTTAAGAACTGTGTATCCATCATGGGTCTAACGCGTCATATATAGTAAACACGTTTAACATTTTTTAAATACCTGAAATCCTATGAAGAAGACTGTAATATAGACTAAATATTTCCAAATCGTAGCATCTAGCCATTTCGGTGTTAGTGCGTTTGTGTCTTTGTAGAAGAAAGATGAAACTATAAAAAACGTGAGAGAAATCACAAAACAGCCGTACAATGCCATTATTATGTAGAAGAAAGGGAGTAAAGATTTCCATTTCAAGTATAGAAAGCTCTCTAACAATGGATGGAGTAAAAGTCGTCTCTGGCCATATCTGTTTCCGGTCTCAAGTAATGCTTTGATTACCTTTATCTGTCTTACTTTATCATCATCTGGCATGAGAACATTGTAATCAACAATAACTTCACATTCAGGATCTTGGAATTTACAATTATTGCAATATATATACTGATCAAACACGTCTTCCAAAAACTCTGTTGGTTTGGACAGATTATTGACTATGATATCTATGCTTGTTTTTTGAGATTTCTTTGCTATTGTCAGCGACAAGTCAGCACCTTCCTGGACTAGAAATTTAATAAGATCTTTACTTCTATATTGGCATGCCATGTGTAGAGGGGACCACCCCATACGGTTAACATTGTGCACAGTACTTTTATCGAATTTAACAAGAATCTTAGCTATTTCTAGAATATTTTTCTTAGCAGCTATGTGTAAAGGTGTTGATTGACTATGAATACCATACTGTGTTCTTAAGCTCACATAAGCATTATAAGATAGTAGTAATTTCACACATTCTGGATGATTATTAGTAACAGCAAAATGTATAGGACCATAATATTTTCTATCGTCACGTGTTACATTATTTATCATTGCTCTGGTTATACTATAATTTTGGTCCAAAAGCGCTTTGAGAATATCTGTATGCCCCAGTTCAGCAGCTACGTGGAAAACATTAACATCTTTTGGTAATAACCATTCTATAGAAGCTCCATCTTTGAGTAACTTCTTTACACATTTAAAGTGGCCGTGAATAATAGCTTTGAATAGCGGGGTTTCGTATTGATTATTTGGATAGTCGACTTGTTTACTATCTTTGATTGCATTGAATAAGTCATCTAGAATTCCAATATCACCAAAAGCGGCAGCTATATGGATCGCTGTCTCACCAATGTTATTCTGTAATTGAATTTTATAATTATTTATGATTTCATTGTTACAATTTAGTCTCTGATTATTATTTGAACTTATAGATAATATTATTTAATATAAAACCATAAATAAATTTTTGTGTTCATATTATTTAGAAATTATAATTGGCACAAGAAAACTTGTCACTTGTGTAATAGGTAAGTAGTAGCAGTTCTTTTATTTAAATTTATTGCTAGATTTAAAGGCACTTTTATACGGCATTGAACTATTCAAATACTTATGTAAATAAATCAAATCTACGTTTTAATTTTTCATCATGTTCTTTATTTTACTCGAACCATTCTAAATGTTTGTTATTTTTTTATATTATTGTATAATTATTATTGATATTTACCCACCTTAGCTAGAACATCAATTCCAATTTCAAGGGCAATGCAGATTCCTGGATTCCATTTTTCAATGACAGCTGAATGAAGAATAGTATTTCCATCTTCATCCTTCATGTTGCTATAGTTAACATCCTTGTCATAGTTTACCATAATCTAAAATGATAAAAATTCATAATTGAATTTGCAATAATACATTTGTAAATGTTCATGTCCAGAGCTGTGAGTATTAAGATTAATAGATGATAAGCCTCTGCTGCACCTGGTATGATGTTAGTGAAAATGACTGTATAACGTAGACAGGTGTTTAATAAGGCAGTTAACATTGACAGATAACTCATGTTGCTAATGTAATGTTATTAATGTAGCCAATATAAGTAATAAGGTAAGTGGTGTAGGGGCAATAGAAAACGAAGTGAAATTTAACCACTAAGTTAAATTAAAAGTGACTCGTATTCACGTGGAAGATGTTCGTAACAAGTCAGCTAAGACTACGTTATGTGCGGGTATACATATTTCTTATGTATGGAGTAATATTTTGACTTCTCTTATTTCTAATGATGCTAAATTAATATACAAGTTTGTAATAAGCTTTTTGAACAGTATGTTTGAGAAATTGACTAAGTATAGTAAATTCTCAATCATCTTTACTTATGAATGTAGTCAGTTTAGATAGGATATGGATATGAATAAATTTAACATAAATAACAGCTATACATTATTTTTAAAAATTGTGACAATTAAACTGAAAAGAACCAACCTGTAAATGGTCCTTCAGCTTATTTTTCACACACAGATGTAACGGAGTTAAACCCATTTTATTAAACCTTTTTAGAGGGACACCAAATTCAACCAATTGTTTAACAGCTTCTAAACATTCTAGTTCAACAGCGGTATGAAGTGTGGTGTTATAGTTTTTAAAAGCAAAATAGGAACAAGTGTTAACTTCTATAGCGGTGAGTTGTCTGATTACTTCTGTGAAACTAAAATGTTTTTAAATTAATTTTTCTACACATTAAAATTAAATAAAAAATGAAGACACTGCCGACAAACATATTGTATGTTGCCAAGCTAATCAAGTCACGCTTATTAATAGATAACAGACATATACTGAGGCTGGTTCTGTATACCCAGACCGTAGCAAGCAACGAAAAGTCGTTTACGAAATTTATCATAGCAGAAATCGAACCTGGAGTCTCTGCGTTACCGTAACACAAGCCGGCAAAGCCTTAGCCCATTCAATCACAGAGACGGTCAAAGAAATATAAAATAAAAAAGTATGTAGGTATGTAATAAAGTAGATATTAGACGGTTCAATTTGGATGAATCAATCAAAGCGATTCTTGTAAGTCCTTGTAATTATTCTTCCATAGTATAAGCAAGTAGACAATCTATAAAAAGTACTCACTGTTCAGGGTTAATGTCCCGGCCTTTGTATAAGTCATTACCAGCAACATCCAATGCTGTACGTCCTATAATATCGCGGCAGGTGGGGTCTGCCCCAGCTAGGAGAAGTAGCCTTGTACAGTGATGTTTAGCACTAGAACTTGCTGCGTGGAGGGGCGTCCAGCGAGGATTTAATACAGGCAACTGCTTGTACAAAACATTAAGAAGTAAAACAGATTTTTAGTCAAGTCTGGCAAAAAATAGGTGAAGCTACTGAGGACATCACAGTCAGCACCCAATTTTTTAAGTCCGTTAAAATTCTTAAAGTCAAGTATCTTTTAAAATTTTCAATGGTTTTATCCGTACGGGAACGGAGAAAGAATACTAATTCTTGCAGGTGGGCGGCCTGTCGGTTCAAAACAACCATGTGGAACAGCATCTGGCCAACTGAATGGCTCCCACCCCTGAAGTATGCCGCCATAACAGGCTTGAGTTGTATTCCAACATCAGTGGCTGGCACCAGTCCCTTTTCGAAGTTGGCATCATATTTGTAGCACCTTTGAGGTTGCTAATATGGTCCATAGGTGACCATCATTACTCTCCATCAGGTGAACCATTAGGCTGTCTACTGTTTACTAGAAATGAATAAAATGTATAGATATGTACAAGTGAGTTACTTACACTTCGTGCGAGACTTTTGCATTCATGTTCTATATTGTCAAACCATTCTTTAGGTACACTAGTCCCAAAATTAATGTGGCAACGTAAGTTAATAATATCTTTTGTTGTTATTGCAAGCTTTTTAATCTGAATTTCGTCATCTTCTCTGATGTTGTGCTCTACTTTAGGAGCTAAATCTGAAAATATTTATCTTAAGTCTGTTATATGTTGAAAGTTAACATCAACTCCGCCTGGTGTTTCACTTTCATTATATACATTGATACTGTTGACGACGGTTTCATCACATTTAAATTTTTTAAATTATTTCTTTAAATTACATTATAATACCTATAAGTTTGTAAATAACTCAGCTAACTGGATTACAATCAACAACAAAAAGAAAAAAGTGTCTGTAATAAAATTACTAAACAACTACTGCATATATCGCGAATTATGTTATGATTTTTTTTCTATTTTATTCTACCTAGGCTTTCAGTCTGCTTATCTATTTGCACTACATTGAGCTTCTTAATAGATAACTTGCACTATTCTATTGTAAGGATTCCATAATCATTATGAAAAAATAAAATCCTTAAAATTGCCATGTTCGTTCGTCAGTTTTACACGTGACAGTAATTTTTCTTAGAAACTCTTAGCTCTCATCGTCATCCTAGCGTTAAATCCTGGTTACGTTCGGAGCGTTAGCCTCGAAGTCTGAGGTCCGCTTTCTAACTTTTTCTTCTCCATTTCTCACAGTCTTCAGCAACCCACCCTATTTATGAAATTGTTAATATGTATGTCATATTTTACAACGTCAAGTGAGTATTTCTTTAGCCTACCCTTTCTACCGAGACCAGGCGGAGGCGACATGTCTAGTTAAACATAAAATTAATGTGCGTGACCAAGATTGAAATATTTCGAATAAACAAAATTAAATACTTCCGTAATTTTTATGCTCTTGGACAATAATTATTAATCCTTTGTTTCTCAAATAGATCCTGTAATTAACGAAGGCGAGCGTCCTTTACTTGTCGTAAAATATATCTGTGTGTGCGTGAGACCAAAAGAGGGTATGATTGGAAGAAACGCTCGCAACTGATCGTTTTGTCAGATAGGCACACTATCAGAATGTGCATGTTCAACTGTAATCACAGATAGAATGTAAAACCATCCATTCTATTAACTACATTATAAATAAAACATCTACCATTGTAAATTACCTTCAGGAAAATCCAGTAGTATCCCAAGTTGTTTAGCATTTCCAGCCCAGGCTGCAAAGTGTAAGGGCGTTCGACCAAACTTATCAGTTCTCATCTTCTTCGCCCCAAAGCGTAAAAGTAAGCTGAGTGCATTGCCTCCAGAAACTGCTGCTATATGAACTGCTGATACATGGTTTAGTTTACAGGTGGAGTCTGGATGGGCACCTAGTTTAAGGAGTCTGCAAATATAAGTTATTTGATACTTTTGTATCATACATATTATATAATACTACAAGCTAAGTTCATGGATTTTTAGATGCCTAAGTATTAGCTATTCTGATTAGAAAGTCTTCAGAATTCAATGCTGGTGCAAAAGGAATTAAACAAAGAATCTCAAATTAAAACTATTTACACATTTGTAGACTAAGTCCTAGTGACAATGCCGGTTGGAAGTTTTCCTAAATTGCTGGTTTTATTGCTACCATCACTGCATAAATCTGATACAATAACCAATATCCATATTATTCTCTTTCTGGTAATGTTAGACCTCTATGAAACGCATTGAAAGGTTAGAACAAAGATGACAAAACATGGAGCCTCATTATCCCAAACTCTCAATCCTAAATGTACAAATACACAATAATACATATTTCAATTACCGCAACCAAATATTTGTAATATGACCGACCATGTTATACAGGTCCGAATTTATTATTAGAATTAAAAAAAAGAATATAACACTGGAAGATTAATAGGTATTAATGTATAAGTAGACTAAAAATAAGAAGGATGGAGTGCATGAAGGATGACATGATGATTTGTAGCGTAATAGAAAAGATATACCAGAATAGAGGGGTATAGAAGAAAAAGACAATTTTTGTGCTAACCTCAAATAATTGGGAGATGGTATAAAAGAGATATATTTTAACCTTTTAAGACGAAACCACCACAAATTTGTTCTCGAACTGGAAATTTGGGAAGCACCGCAAATTTGTGGTCAAATACAGATAATTGAAACGAACGTTGAACTGATACTTTCTCCCTCTAACTACATAGAACTTGTATTAGAATAAAAGAGACGATATAATAATCTTGGTTTTGGCGTGGCAATTTTGATGGCAGCTGGTAGCTTGTGGACAAAAATAATATTAAATTTGGCCCCTGAAAGGGGTTAATTACCACGAATTACAGATTTGTGGTTAATATCAAATACTGATTTGCCTAGGCGTAAAAGGTACCACCACACCATAATCACGGCACGAAAGAGGTATTCTTTACCATGCCATAACTTAAATAAATTGCTTACTTTTCCACCTCGTCATCATTTTTATTTTTGACTGCTTCAAGAAGTTGTGTGTTAAGTCTTTTAGCACGTCTGTCACTTTTTCTAACAACGATTGGCAAAGTCCTGTATTCTGACAGATCAGATTGACTATCAGTTGAGTTACTTTCGTCATCTTCTGCCTCTTGTGTTTGATTTTGTTGAGATTTCCTGTAGATATAAAAAAGTTCATATACTGTTAAAGGCATTTTTTAAATTCTTGGAATAAATATTCCTAGTAGTGGTATTTTAATTAAACATTTCACCTAGTATCATGTGTTTACAGATTTTAAAGATTTCTTGTCGAAGTGTTACGAGCTACACAGGACTCGAATTAAATGTTGTTGGAATTACTATAGAGTATATTAGAACTGTACAAGCAGGTACAAATATAACTTGATACAACTAGTTCACACTGCACGATTCTATAACACGCGCAAAGTCCTTCACTATATCGCTCATCGAATGTACGTCTTACTCGTATCGTAATCCTCGCTTGACTGCCCCTCTCCACATTGGGCCGTTGCTTTATAATGCACCGATCCATTCCTGGCAAGCTTCGACGCAATACAATGACAACAAGGATTAGTTCGACACTTATGATGGCCATAAAACAAGTAGTAAGATAGCACGTTTTTCTTAATTACAAATTCTAAACACAAAGTAAATAAAAAATTCCTTAATCCGGGAAGGCTTATTGCCTTCCCGGATTAAGGAATTACGAATTACGAATTACGAATTACGTTTTACGACAGGCAGCTGTGCGTTTTTACTTTGGTCGGCATGTAACAGAAGTAATTAGAAATTAAGTATTATATAGTATAGAGTTATTACATATATTTTTCCTTTATACTTATTATAAGAAACAAATTTTATATGAGTAAAGATCTAAAGATTGAATACATTGATGCACCTCGTGATAAGCGCAAACCCCCTACAAACATCGGTCATGCAGTATCCTCATTGATCTGCTAGACCAGTGTTCCGTAAACTTTTAGTGTTCAAGGTACAAGTACTAGGAAAACGAAATTTTTTGGAGGTACACCACAAATGCAAATCATTTTTAAGTAATATTTATTTATCATCCAAACAATATTTATTAATAATCAAAAAACCTTAAGTTTAAATTGCAGTATAACCTTATTTTTCCGAGGCACACCAATTAATAACCACGGTACACCAGTTTCCTGCGGTACATAGGTACTTTGCGGAACACTGTGCTAGACAATATCACCCAACTTCTCGCGGTCATAAAATCACTGAGGCTCCGAACATCAATCTAAGTAGCATAACCGATTGTTTGTTGCACGAGGAATTTCTTCCATTGTAGGCGGCTGAATCTTCTGAGCACATCGTTCTCCGCAACCATGTATTTTAGAAGAGATTCAGCCTAAGACGTTCATATTACAAATATGTACCTTATCATCTTAAAACACTAATAATAATCTTTATTATTTACCGAAGGCAATCGAATAGACTCTTGCTTCTGTTTACTGGAGACGCAGAAGGTCGTTTTTGAACCTTATCCCTTGGCTGTAGTAGAAACGTTTCAGCTTCTCCATCTGTTGATATAATAGATGTAAACAACTTATTACGTAATTTTTTCGAATCTCTGGGTTATGAGGACTTTAGGCTTATCATCTCTAAGGTCTTTGCGAATAGACCCCTGACTACGCTACATATGGTAAATTTTACAGGAGAACAGATTTAAACAGGTGTATATTATGTTCTACTTCACACAAAGTGGTCTTTTTATTTAACGTGTTATAGAGTAGATTAATGATGCTCGCAAGAAACAAAATAGTAATTTCTAGATTCTGACGATCTGTCGTTAGGGTCGATAAAACAACGCACACCCAGGTGATAGGGTAGCCTGTTTTGATAGCTACTATCCCTAGTCTAGCTAGAGAATGCCGCCATAACAAACTTAAGGTGCGTTTTGGCATTAGTATCCAAATTCCAGTCTCTCCTTCGAGGCTAGCAGCATATTTTGTGCATACGTAGCACGTTCGGTGTTACAATTAATGTCCATAGGCGATATTAACCACTTTCATCCTGTGGGCTATGGGTGTCAGGTATATGACACCTATAACCGTGCTAGACTAGACATATTATTTCAAGTATCTCGAATCAAAGGTCTTTGGATATTTAATTAAATTTACGAATAAAACCCAGGCTTAGATAAGTTCACGTATTGTCTGTGTTAGGAAGAACACTCAAGTGTATTACTCATCAATATGTTAAGGATAAAGCATACCAAAACTACATTGCTAGTTTAGTTATAAGACTGTTATAGCATTACCTAGGTGAATTAAAAAGTTCTTACAAGTGCATGTAAAAATAAAACCTTTTTGGGAGAAGATCGACATTCAAATAAGCTTTTTTAAAAAGATTTTAAGCTATTTTAATACAAGCTTTTGAGATCCTGGATATCATGTAGCAGCAGAGTGCTACCCAAGACAAGTAAAATGAGCCCAAACACGACGGGTCTATCTTGTTTCATAAAGGAGTGTCTATGGCCACCTTCCAACTCCATCATCAGATCAGCTCCATGGTACCATTGTATTATCACGCAATTGTATTGTATTGTATTGTCACGCAATATAAATATTCGTGCAAAATTTCAGCTCAATCGGAAACCGGGAAGATGGTCAAATTTAACTTGCAAGATTCCACCCGAACTTACATACGTACATACCTACATCCATTGCAAGTTAAATAAAAGCTTGTAATTAAAGAGTGCCAAGCACACTGTATTTATGCCAACCGTCATTAGTTTTGGCCAGTTTGTTCGCACGTTATAAAGCTGTGCAACGAGTTGCTAAAACGCAGAATTATGGATAAAAGTGAGTTACATGCGTTGATAAAATATCTTAGTTTGAAAAAAATGTCTACGAAAGAATTTTTTTCGGACATTCAGCAGACATTCGGGGATGACGTTGTACCCTATTCTACGATTACGTCCTCTGCGGCTGAATTTAAAGGAGGTAGATCAAACTGGAAAGATGACCCGCGTTTTGGGCGGCCTTTTACCTCCATTTCGGAAGAAAATGGCAAAAAGTTGAGAATCTGGTTTTGCAAGACGGAAGAATAACATAGAGCTGAGGTCCTAAAGATATCTTTTGGTAGCTTTCGATGCATTTCAATTTTGTCGGCGATGGGTGCTACTAATGTTAACCAATGAAAACAAAAAGCGACCTTTAGAAATTTCTAAGCGTAATCTCGAAATGTTCCAGCGTGATTTGGATCATTACTGTCGTCACCTTGTCACCATGGATGAAACGTGGGTCAAACATTTCGATCCTGAAACTAAGAGACAAAGCATGTCTTAGAAATGACCATCCTCTTGATCCATTATGAAATTTCGAGTTGCTCCTAACCCTGGCAAAGGCATGGCCTCAGTGTTTTAGGATAGTGAAGGAATCCTTTTTATTGATTACTTGCTAATATGACAGACGATTACTAGACCCTATTATGAAAATTTAATTCCGAAAGTGCCTGAAGCGATTAAAGAAAAATGTCGTGCAAAACTGTCGTCGGGCGTGTTGTTACTTCACGATAACGCTCCCGCTCATTGATCGGAAGTTGTGCTCTACGCAATCTGCTGGCATCCGCAATCTTCAATCTGCTTGACCACCCACCATATTCTCCAGACTTAGCCAAGTGATTTTTTTATTTGTTTACTTCAGCAGACAGGTAGATGGCCCACTTGATGAAAAGCGGTTACCATCGCCTATGGACATTTAAACACCAAAAGTGCTACAAATGCACTGCTGTTTTCTTAAAGGAGACTGGAGCCTGGTCACTAATGCCGGAACACAACTTAAGGTTGCTATGACGGCATATTCTAGACCAGGGGTGGTAGCCATCCAGTCGGGCAAATGCCCTACCACCTGGCTGTGGGTTGTTTTGTCGCCTGTTACGACAGGCGGCCCGGCCGCAGGAAATTGTATTCTTTCTCCGTTCCTGCACGGATTGCTTAATTTGTATTTTATATTTTGAAATAGAGTATAATATCTATAGATTATACACATGAATGAATATATTTGTGATGTGAGGTATTTTGATTTCTACACTTATATTAATTTTATTTATATTTATTTGTATATACTCATACGTAGTTTATTTTTAGGTTATAACTTTAACTTATATTTCTGAATATTTATTTCTAATTAGTTGATCTAAAATATTATGATTTAAAATATGAATTAAATAATTACTTTAATTTCATTTTATTTTAGGATATTTATACTTTCAAGGCTAAGTATAAACACAAATAATTATAAATTAATCGATATTAAAAAAAATAAAAAAAATGTTATAACTTACCTATGATAACCTGTTTAAAATCCGCATTATCCATAGCGTTGCGCTAGTAACATATTATTATTGTCTGTATTGTATTTATTTTAGAATCAAAATTTTACTCGCATCATTTAAGTAGATGTCTAATTATACACAACATAGCATCTTCTAATTTCACGAAAGTAAATTCCTGTATCTATATATAGTATTATATAAATTTATTTACAAGTAAATTCTTAGATTAGATTTTAGGTCTGAGAATTTTTTTTTGTATTTGTAAATTTATTTTATTCTTTACTTTTATTGTGCCTCTGTGAATATGCACTGTTTGCCACAACTCCATTAATTCTTCAAAAGTCTTTCTGTAACATACTTCTGTATAAAACTAATTAAAAAAAGAGAGATATAAATAGAATAAGAGATAAATATAAGCAAAAAGTTATTTTAGCTAGACGTGTTGCTGGGGCGTTTCTTGCCGCTTCTTCTCCTTAACAGCAATAACACGTTGCGAAGCGGTGTACATAGACTAGGAAGTAAAATTAAATTTAAACCATGTATGACCTCAAAAAGTGTTCTCCAGTAGAACTTATTTTGAATAAAAACTTTTGAATTTGAATTATGAATCCTGAACAAACGGACAAATAAAAAAAAAAAACAAGAAAAGACTACACTACACTGCACTACAATTTTATAATGATATTGTTGGCTCATGTTGCAATGACATGAAACACACAAGGTCTACAAAGTATGCGATATCAGATTCGATAAACCACAAATCCTCGCGAAACAGAATCGTTTCATACCTAGAATGAGGCGTGAGGCTATAGAAATAAAAAAAATACCCAAATTTCAATAGAGAAGATGGTTGGCAAGTACCACATATTTGGGATCCGATCATCAAAACTATTAAGAATACCTAAACCCAGCAAAAACCACTTGCCAGACCTCAAGACACTGTGAGCTCTTTCTGCGTGCACCGAAACACAAACCAACTTGACTGATAATTTCTTTTATTTTTCCTTCCACCCATTTTACTATTATATAAAATTATTAGAGCTAGGCATGTTTGCTGAAGAGCTTCTTGGGCTTCTTTTCTTCAAGCCATAACATGTTGCAAAGCGGTGGTAAATTAGATTAAGCTCCCATAGAGTAAAAAATAACCATAAACAAAATTAAAATAAACAAGTTGGCGGCTAGGTAGGTAGGCTAAATATAACTTTAACAATACTCATTGACACTTGACATCTTTGTCTTCCATAATAACGGCCACTGAAAAGTGGCCAAAACGTCGGAATTATAAAAATAAAATAAATTATCGCGCGCAAAATCGTTAAAACGTTGTTTTATTATGTATTTAAGTCGCGAAAAGTATAGAAAATTTTACTTCACTATGTCCTTATGAAAATGCTACGTTTTCCTCGTACATCTCGGTAAAAATAGCACATGACCAAGAATAGGCTTGTCAAGACGACTATTAGTTAAATATTGTTACGAGTGCGGGAATCAAATTAAAATGCCGTCGGAATTACTATACAATTTATTAGAACTATACAAACACGTATAACACAGGTACAAATATAACTGGACACAACCAGTACAAACTGCACGATTCAATAACACGCGCAAAGTCCGTCACTATATAGCTTATCGAATGTACACGTGTTGCTCGTATCGTAATCGTCGCTTGACTGCCTCACCCCTCCGTCCGGGCATTCTTTTACACCATCCTATACCATACCACAATCGACCGCGTGGACTGAATTACTAAGAAGACGTAATCTGCACAACTGCGGCCATAAACGAGCACAATAACAATAGGATGTTTTTTTCTTAATTACAAAATTTTTAACACAAAGTAAACAAAAGAAGTCTAAATGCGGGAAAGGAAATAAGCCAGGTATGTATTCACTTTGTCAGCGTGTAACAATATTTTGAGATCACTTGAGAATAAGAATTCCTAAAATGAGCGTTATTCAAATGCTTAAGATATTATTTTCACTGAAAAGCGGATAAAATTGTAGACTTGTAATTCTTAATTCATATAAAACACGGTTTGATGGCTCATAAGTCACGTACTTAAATACACTTCTGATTATTTTTTAAATTACATTCACAATCACTGTTAAAATATTAAATCATTATAAAACACTTAACACTACTATATGCCACAAAGAAACAAGTCTAATATGACTAGTTATACAATCTGTTTTTTCCTTAATGTCCGGTTTGTTAGTCACATATTATGCAGACGAGCATTTTCTAAACGACAAACGCTGCATCGAAACCGTAGAAGGAGACTGGAGTGGAACACTTACAAGCCAATAGATGGCGCTGTGCAATAATTGTTGTCACAAACGTTTCCCGAAACATGGATATATACAAATTTTCAACTATAACAGATGGGCCTGGACTGTGAGGAACAATAATAGCCTCGCTGGAAGTCTTCCTTTTAGGCGGAGGAGCACTGGAGCATCTCGCTCCTCCGTCCGTTTAGCCGAATGAGTTAAAAATTGTAAAAAAAACTTACTGCTATTTAATAATATGCGATTTATGCATTTATATGCGAAGTTTTGGATGGATGTTCAATGCTTAATCACACCAAAACGGATTTCGATTAGGTACCATTGGTACAGAGATAGATTGTAGACTGGAATAGCAGATAGGCTACTTTTGTCCCAGAACAGGTGCGGTTCCCGTGGGATAGATGAGTTTTTTTACGGAGCAAGAGATTGGCATTCATGAGGTGATAACAAAACAAACCACAGCCAGGTGGTACGGTGTTTGCCCGTCTGGATGGCTAAAAACTGCGGTCTAGATTATACATACATACATACATAACTTCACGCAAGGTCTCTTGCGGGGTAGGCACGAACAACAGAGCGCCATACAGGCTTATTCTTACACACCTCACTTGCTTCATTGACATTCATAGCCCTTGTCATGCACGCTCGTCTGTTCTTAAGGCTCCTGACATCACCTTCTGCTAATACACGATTAATTTGATCATGGAAGGTGTGTCGTGGCCTTCCGCGACTTCTGCATCCATCCACTTTTGCATTGTATATCTGTTCACTGTCCACCGTTGTTCGACGTTGTTCCGTCGCGCGCGGAACAGTGGCGGTCTCTTGTTTATTATTATCTAATAACTTGAAAATGACGCTAAAAGCGCTCGAAAGTATTGTACGTAATCTCAGTGATGTGATAAACGTTCTTAGTAATAAAATCAGTGCTCTAGAGTGCAAATTAGATAATCAAAATCAATTAATTTCCAATCAAAGTAACATTATCGAAAACTTAAAAATCACTATTGACGGTAGAGCTCGAAAATCACCACCACGATCAACCAGTGTTGCGTCTATACATGTGACAAGTAACCCGTCCCTTTCACTCCAAGCGGATGCTCAGCCCTCTACAGCGCTGCAGCGACCAATGCGTCAAGCGAGAATCAAAACGAAAATGATGGGTAACAACACTGTCGCCGCTACAAAGGCTAGAAATACACCCGCTGCACCCACAATAGATTGCAGCGCTGTTACTGCTAATATCCAACGGGCTCAGTCCGAAGTTGCAACTAAAACGTCCGAAGACAGCCACTTAAATACGGCCATTATAACCACGAACGCTACAACTTCATTATCATCAGAATGTGTGGCCACTGAACCAGAGTCTATACTAAGAAAAAAATCTGACGAATGGAAAACAGTAACCCGAAAGCGTTCTACGATGAAACCTCGCAGAATAGTTACAGGCACTGGTGATAATTATAACGAAATTCAGGCTGCTGAAAAATTTAAGTATATACAGGCTTGGTCTTTTCGACCAGAAACTACTTCCCAAAATATAATTAGTCACTTAAATAAAATAGTCAAAAACGAGAAATACTACGTGGAAAAAAGACAAATCAAGTCTGACAACCACGCATCTTTTGTTATTGGTTTTCCAGAATGTCTGTATGAGCAGTTTTGCACGCCAACTGCGTGGCCACCAGGCGTAAAAGTTTCCGATTGGTTTCTCAGGAGGCCCCGCCACGGCAGCGACGCCCGCGCGCTGGAGGCCGATAATCCCGACGTTCGCACACACAACTCTGCAACTGCCGGCTATACAGAGCGACAATGATCATAACGACAACCATAGGGTGTATGCGCCGCCTGCCGATCGTCATGGCCGTGAATACATTGTTGTATGCCAACAGAACATTGCGTCTTTAGATAAAAAAACGTCAAAATTGGAGGTACTTCTCAATAGTGAATTATCGTGCGATGTATTAGCCCTAACGGAGCATTGGATGACTGAATCGAATCTTAAATGTGTCGATTTACACGGATACAAACTAGCTTCTTTCTACTGCAGATCACAAAATGAACACGGAGGATCTTGCCTATTTGTACGCAATGATATAAATTGCGTCGAAAATACTGATATATCCAATATGACAATAGAAAGAGTATGTGAAATTTCGGCAATTGACTTAATGGACTACAAATTTTCAATTATATGTATTTATAGAACAAATTTAATTCCTGTTAATGAATTCCTTCAAGCTTTTGAGGGTGTGCTTGGAAAAATTTCTGAACTAGGTAGGGAAACCATAATTGTTGGCGATTTTAATATTAATTGCCTAGAAGGAACTTTGAACTACGATACTAAAAAATTATACGATCTTTTGTGGAGCCATAA
Source organism: Dendrolimus pini (assembly GCA_949752895.1). Taxonomy (NCBI): domain Eukaryota; kingdom Metazoa; phylum Arthropoda; class Insecta; order Lepidoptera; family Lasiocampidae; genus Dendrolimus; species Dendrolimus pini. Next base: position 2,461,530 of record OX457148.1, read on the forward strand.
CATGTCGAACCTTGTCGGTTTTCCAACGCGGATAACGGCACTCAGTGCCACAAGTCTTGACCACCTGTACACAGACTTAGAGGTGGGTTCTGTTGAAGTATCACCGATCTCAACGCACCTTAGTGACCACCTAGCTATTAAGGCGAAAATCATGCGAAACAAAATAACGTATATTCATAATTATAAATATATAAGACAGTTTAGTGTTGCTAATAATACTAACTTCGTTTCAGCTATTAATAGTGTTGACTGGTACCAAGTATTGGGTGAGAATTCAAACAGTATGGTAAAGTCTATAATTAATGTAATTAGAAACAAAATTGAAATATGTTTTCCATTCAAAAAAATATATGATTATAAAAAAAGGCCCAAATGGATCACACCTGACATCAAAGATTATAAGTTACTATTATTTGACATTATTAAAATAAGTAAATTAGCACCTAACAATGAATCAATCAAATCTTTAATAATTGACATGAATAATCATTATGATAATTTAATAATTAACAGTAAGCGCAAGCATTATGAAAACTTAATCAAATCTAAAGAAAATACTTCCAAAGCAATGTGGAGCATAATCAATGAAGAGAGAGGGAAAAACAATTCCCCCAAAATCGATTTTACCGACGTAATAGTTGAACTAAATGGGACCCGATTTTTGAGTAAGAAAGAAGCTGTTAACGCCATGAACTATCAGTTCCTGGACGCAGCGAAAACGTGTGGTGCACCGCCAGCTGACATAGCTCTAGCTCAGCGCGCACTTAGTCTTGTCCGCCCGCTCCCCAATCGGTCTCTCCGACTACGTCGATTTACACCTAGCGAAGTCTTCCGCATTGTAACCACAAAAATTCCGCCAAAAGAATCCAAAGATGTGTATGGCATCTCCATGAAGATTCTTCGTACTGCCATAATACCACTTGCTCCTGCACTTTCTCACGTTTTCAATTACTGTTTGAAGCATGGACAATATCCCGAAGAACTTAAAGTTAGTAAGATATCCCCTTTGTTCAAGGGAAAGGGCAAGCGGAACTGCATGGATGGGTATCGCCCTGTCTCCATTATACCAGCAATAGCAAAAGTGCTAGAAAATGGCATAAGTTCACGCCTTAACATGTTTTTGGATGAAACTGATGCATTATCTGATCGACAATACGCATACCGGGAAGGTCGGTCGACTACATCACTGGCGCGTGAAGTTATACGTCACATAGTAGCTGCACGTGAAGATGGACTGTACGTTGCTGTAATATTTTGTGACTTATCAAAAGCCTTCGACGTCGCAAACCATGACGTCTTGTCTACAAAATTGCGGCATTATGGTATAGATGGCAATGCTCACAGACTATTAATGAAGTTAATGCGGGGAAGACAGCAGGTGGTAATTGGTAATAGAGGAAAAACATCCTCAGACCCATTGGAGACAAAGATGGGAGTGGCACAAGGATCTTCAGTGTCTAATATCTTATTCCAATTGCTACTGAATGATTTGCCTGAGGCCGTGCCATCGGCAGAAGTATTCTTGTACGCTGACGATGTGGCAGCGATCGTAACCGCACCTGAAATTGACCGTTTAGAACAGAGACTCAATACGGTAGCAGCCCAATTATATGGTTGGTTCCAAGTCAATGGGTTAGCGCTAAATCTCACCAAAACACACTTTATACACTTCCAACTGTCTGGCAGTGCACAGCATGAATTGTCAGTAGATGTAAATGGCAAAAAAATAGACCAACTCGAAAATACAGCATTTCTTGGTTTTCAGCTGGATAGAAGGCTACAGTGGGAAAACCACATACATAAATTATGCTCCAAAATAGGGAGTGCATGCTACGCACTGCGCAGATTGTCGCGCGTGTTAACTACTAACGCGGTCCGGTCATGCTATTTTGCTACGGTGCATTCATTTCTACAATACGGTACCGAGCTGTGGGCGCGCGCTGCCGACTGGAAGCGCGCCTTTCGCATGCAGAAAAGGGCCGTGCGTGCTATTCTAGGTTTACCTAATAGGGAATCAGCCAGACCCCATTTTAAAACGTTACGAATTCTCACCCTACCGTGTATATTGGTACTTCAAGTAGCCCTATACGTCAGAGACAATGAGTCCATGTATGCAAAGCATAGCGACATACACTCACATCGGACACGGAACAGAGATAGGATTGCACCATTGCCGAGGCGATTGGAAAAATCTAACACGCTTACGCATGTTATGGGTCCGACTATATATAATAAACTACCGGCCAAAATCACACTTTCCGGCAGTTTAAATGCATTCACTTATCGGCTAAAGAAGTGGCTAATCGAGCACACCTATAGCTTGAAGGAATTTATGGATTACAAAGATTGACGACAAACAATGACAATCTTAGTAACTAAAGATTTTGTAATAATATATATATAACCCTGACGTGTAACATAGTTACGAATAAATGAGTTTATGAGTTTATCTGTTTAGTCATTCTTTCATCATACATTCTTTCCACATGCCCGAACCACCGGAGCATTCCTTTCCTTACCTTCACCCCGACATGCCATCGTGAACACGTATTTCAAAAAGAAATCCGAACACTTAATCACCTACAAGAGCGGGGGGCATGCTACCCAGATCGACTACCTACTCACCAGGAGACACCACATCGGCAAAGTAGCCAACTGCAAGGTCATACCCGGAGAGAGTCTCACGGCACAACACCGTCTTCTTGTCATGGATCTCTGCGTAAAACCCAAAGACAAACCCGTTCAGCACTGTCGACGCCAAATTAGATGGTGGCTGCTTGATGAAGGCAAATCCCAGGAGTTCGCTTCAGCATCCGCCGAGATGTGTGTCGGAACTGAGAGAGAACTACTCCAGAGCCACTGGGACAAGATCCAGGCAGCCATTACTAAAGCGGCAAAGGCAGTGCTGGGTGTGTCTAAGGGTGGACGCAAGTGTGACAAGGAGACTTGGTGGTGGAACGACACAGTCCAGAGGGAGGTTAGGGTGAAGAAAACCCTTATCAAAAAGTGGTAAGCGTCCAGATCTCCTGAAGATCGCGACGCATACAGGGCTGCAAAACGTGCCACCAAAAGAGCTGTAACCAGAGCCAGACGAGACCACTTTCGATCGTTGTACGATAAGTTGGAATCGTCTGAGGGGCAGAAGCTCATTTACAAGTTGGCACGTTCCAGGGTCAAAGTATCACAGGAAATTTCCAAGTGCCACTGTGTTAAGGATCCTGGCGGTAACCTGTTATGCGAGGACCTCGCGGTGTAGGAGAGTTGGCGCTCGTACTTCCACGAGCTGCTGAATAAGCAACACAAAGAGGTACAGCCACCGAACCTCACTCCGAATCAATTACTAGTGCCACCGATAACACCTGAAGAAGTCCACAGGGCTTTTCGCCGCATGAGGAATCGGAAAGCTGTCGGAGCCGATGGAGTCCCCATCGAAACCTGGAAGGCGATGGGTCCTCGTGGTATGGGCATTTTAACAAACCTTTTTAACCGCATACTCCTTACCGGAAACATCCCGAGCCAATGGGGACTGAGTGTTATCACCCCAGTCTTCAAAGGTAAGGGATCGGTGCAGGAGTGCGAAAACTACCGCGGAATAAAGGATGTCCCACACCATGAAGCTCTTTGAGCGCATAATCGACTCTCGGATCCGGCAGGAGTTCACTATCTCGGGATGTCAATATGGGTTTCGTCCTGGGCATGGAACCATGGACCCTGTTTTTGCCCTAAGGATCATCATGGACAAATACAGGACGAAGAATACGCCTCTGCATTTCCTGTTTTTGGATCTGCAGAAGGCCTTCGACTGTGTTCCTCGCGTGATGATCTGGTGGGCACTGAGGTCCAAAGGGGTGCCAGAAGCCTATATTGACATTGTCCGGGATATGTACCGTGATTCCGATTCCATAGTTCGGACCGCTGTTGGCAACACCACACCCTTCCCCATTACCGTAGGCGTGCACCAGGGATCGGTCCTTAGTCCGTTTCTGTTCAGCGTAATATTAGACGAAGTGTCGAACAGCAGAGATACGCATGAGCAACCTCCATGGTTGCTCATGTATGCTGACGATATCGCGCTGGCAGATTAGGACAGGGGGCGCCTGGTGGGACGTGTAAATGGGTGGAAGAGATCGCTAGAGAACGGCGGTCTGAAACTAAATGTGGCGAAGACTGAGTACTTGGCCTGCAACACTACAGATCCCACATCCGTGCGCATAGGCGAAGATACGGTCGAGTGCACGGATCAGTTTAAGTACTTGGGATCTGTCCTTAGTGCGTCCGGGGATATCGATCTCGACGTCAAGGCCCGTATCACAGCAGCTTGGGCCAAGTGGCGTGGTGTCATTTGTGACCCCAAAATGCCGGTCAAATTAAAAGGACAGGTCTATAAATCCATCATTAGACCTGTCCTTTTGTATGGCAGTGAAGCGTGGCCAGTACTTGAGCGACACAAGCAAGAGCTGCGTGTCACGGAGATGAATATGCTGCGATGGATGTGTGGAGTGACGCGGAAAGACCGGGTCAGGAACTCCCGCATCCGCGGCAGTCTTCATGCCCGTGACATAGCAGACAAACTGCAAGAGTGTCGCTTACGCTGGTACGGCCACGTTTTACGCAGACCGGCTAATTACGTGGGGAACAAATGTCTAGCCATGCCGCCTCCGCCAGGTCCCGGTCGAAGGGGAAGGCGCAAGAAATGCTGGCTTGACGTCGTGAAGGATGACATGCGTGCCAATGGTCTCAAAACGGGGGATGCTGAAGACCGCGCGAAGTGGAGTAGGAAAAGTAGGAAAGCGGACCCTGGGCGTCGGAGTGAACGCTCCGAACGCAACCGGGATTTAACGCTCGGATGATGATGATGATGACCTTCACCCCGACACTCTCTTTCAGACCAACTCTCTTTCTTACTTCGGTATCACGAACGCGGTCCGCGAGTGTCACTCCGCAGATTTTGCGGAGTGCTCGCATCTCGACTGCGTTTACTCTACTTTCATGTTCTCTCTTCCATACCCAACTCTCGCTTCCATAAGTGAGCGTAGGTACCAGCACCGCGTTGTGTATGGCAAGCTGGGCTTTCTGGCTGAGGTGCTTAGCGCCTAGAAGTTTACCCAACGCTCCATTCACACTATTCCCCAATTTTACTAGATTATGCCGCCATAATAACCCTGAGTCGTGTTTCGACATTAATGGCCAGGTTCCAGTCTCTCTTTAAAGAGCGGAAACACATTGTACATGGGCGATGGTGACTGTTTTTCATCAGGTCGGCTATCTGCCTGCCTGTAGAGCTCATACAACAAAAATATTTTTTTGCATAGTGGTAGTTGAGAGGCCAGAAAATGTTATAGGATACTTTTCCTGGATAAATCCGCGACCTATCCTATCCTATCCTATGGAACAGCATAACAGTTGTATCCTACAGAAAACCTGTGTTGTTTGTTGTAAGGTGTTCCATTAAAGTTCGTGAAATAGAGTCTCAAATTATAACATGAACACTTCATGATGACATATCCCTTTCTGACGCGAGCGAAACCGCGGGTAAAAGCTAGTTTTATTAATAAATGCACTTTCATTTGGTGATCCATTAATGTTGCACTTTAAATATAAAATACAACAGGTGCCAGGTGGTAGGACGACTTTTTTTGTGGGCCGGTGGGCTTTTCGAGATAAGGCAAAGCTGCTTGTTGTTTTGCCAAGAAGCATTATATGGTAATGTGTATTTTGGTGAGCAATAAAGTGCTATATATCTATCTTCTATGCAATAAAATGCTTACTTATCCACCTCTTCATCATTTTGATTTCTGACTGCTTCAAGAAGTTGTGTATTAAGTCTTCTAGCATGTCTACTACTTTTACTAAAAAATGTTGGTAAAGTATTGTATTCTGGTAGATTATCTGCTGAGTTCGTATCGCCATACTTTGCCTTTTGTGTTGGATTATGTGGAAGTTTCCTGTACACAAATAAACGTTTATATATTGTTAGTAAGCACTTATTGCCACACTGCACTAACCAAATTAAATAGGGGCGCTATTTCCTAGTAGCGCCCCTATTTAGTTTGGTATTAGTGCAGCAGCACTGGAGCCGCGTTGCTTTGTAAATATGTGTTCTACGATGAGTTATACAATGTAAATTACCATAGTGACCTCACACGTTATACGCTACGCTATCGTTTTAGTGAAAACTGTGTCGGAATTAGCTAATTTTTAGGCACTCGAACAACTAGAAACTGTTCTCGCGAAAATTCCCGCGGATTCCCAGGATAAAGTTCCCCTTATCACCTCCAACAGTATCGGGATTCTAGGCGTTGATATAACGAACGACGTGCAGTTTCAGGGTCATCTTGAAAGGCAAGACTAAACTCGCCTCAAAAAAGCTTGGTGTGCTAAACCGGTCTAAGCAATATTTCACCCCGCGGCAAAGACTTGTGCTTTTCAAAGCACGAGTTATGCCGCATATGGAATACTGCTCATACCTATGGGCTGGAGCACCCGCTTACCAGACTGACCTTCTTGACTCTATCCAGCGTCGCGCCGTTTGTATAGTGGACGATCCCATACTAACAGGCGGCTTAGAATCGCTTAGCCTTCGGAGAGACTGTGTCCCTCTGGGTATTCTACCGCCTGTACAACGGAGAGTGTTGCGAGGAACTGTTTGATCTGGTGCCAACACCTCGTTTTTACAACCGCACCACTCGCCATCAACGGGATGTTCACCCCCATTCTCTGGAGCTCCCACGTTCAACTACGCAACGGTTTTCTATAACATTTATACCGCGTACAATAATGATCTGGAGAGAACTTCCCGCCGAGGTTTTCCCTCTGAGCTACGACATGGGGTCGTTTAAGAAGGGCATTATAAAATTTCTTAGAGCCCGGCAACGCGTTGGCAACGCCCTTGGTGTTGCCAATGTCCATAGGCGATGGTGACCACCTTCCATTAAGTGAGCCTTCCTCCTGTTTGCCTGCTTCAGGCAATAAAATAAAAATATCTCCCATTTTATTACAAAAAAATTGCTATCCATCGATTAAAAATTCGCACTTAGGATTGGAAGGAAACAGCAGATTTGTAACCAAACGCTTTTATTAATTTACATAGCTTACGTGGTTCCTCACGCAGGGTGGGCAACCCCCCCCCCCCTACACGACTAACGAGGCACTGTCCCGACGATAAGATGTCTCACTCACAATACCGTCGCTGATATTGCGTTGACCACCTCCTGCTACTGCAGTGCTCGCCTCCGAATTTAGCAAGCGTAGCTCGCTTCTGGATCTTCTCTCAAACTACGCCGCACGCCTTCACTGAACTGACCACTAAACTTTTCACTCAATTCACCAGTAAACTCGTCGCTGTCCTCAATTAAACTTTTCTTCCATTTCTTTCATATCGCACTGGCGCTTCGCTGTCTTGAACTGAACTCAACTCTAAACTGCCAGGTAGGCGCACCTTTTCGCTGCTTATATACCCGGAAGTATCTTTTGGAACCCTTAATTTCGATCTTCCTTTCGTTATTCTTTAATTCATTATCTGTCTTATCTTTTCCTTTCCGAAATTTCTGTTCTAGAATTTACGTTCATCGTTTTTCACTTTCTAAAATGTATCCATCCTTGTCTTTTCCTTCCAGAATCTCCTATTCTTTTCTTAAAGTCTTGATCGGCTTACGCAGCCGGAAAGTTCTGCTCTCGGTCGCCACAATATGATCATTCCGATTATCACAAAAGAAAGAAAATAATTCAACAACGCAATTCTTATAAAGATAATAATTATAGGCTTTCAAAAAACGGCGAATGATGCAACAGAAGATTCAACCGACGTGGTTTATGCTTAAAACACGTGTGCGATCGAACTTTTTTTTTTAGTGCAGGTGTTCAGCAGACACGCAGACGGCAGACTTGATAGAAAGCGGTTACCATCGCCTATGGACATTTGCAACACCAAAGGTGCTACAAATGCGCTGCTGCTCTCTTAAGGGAGACTGGAACCTGGTCACTAATGCCGGAACACAACTCAAGGTTGTTGTGGCGACATACCTTAGACCGGGAGTGGTAACCATTCAGTCGGGCAAATGCCCTACCACCTGGCTGTGGGTTGTTTTGTCGCCTCTTACGACAGGAGACTTTAACAAAAACTCTTGTTATTTACCGTATGCAATCGAAATTACTCTGGCTTCTGTTAGCAAGAGAAGAAGGAGGTCGGTGTTTTCGATCCTTATCCCTTGGTTGTCGAAGAAACGCTGCGGATTTTCCATCTGTAAATATGAGTTATTATAATTAAACTAAGTTCTTACCGAAGTAAGAAAGAGAGTTGGTCTGAAAGAGAGTGTCGGGGTGAAGGTAAGAAAAGGAATGCTCCGGTGGTTCGGGCATGTGGAAAGAATGACTAAACAGATATACAATGCAAAAGTGGGTGGATGCAGAAGTCGCGGAAGGCCACGACACACCTTCCATGATCAAATTGATCATTACTAGCAGAAGGTGATGTCAGGAGCCTTAAGAACAGACGAGCGTGCATGACAAGAGCTATGAATGTCAAAGAAGCAAGTGAGGTGTGTAAGAATAAGCCTAAATGGCGCTCTGTTGTTCGTGTATAATTAAACTACAAAATTAGTCTTGAATTTTATTTATTGCACGAATATAGCAGACGGCCCACAGCGTCATTTGTAACACCAAACGTTATGATGCCACTCTGTAAAGGAAGGCAAACCTGCCCAACATAAATCAAGGTTACTATGGCGGCATACTCTAGGCCAGGGGTGGTAGCCATCCGAACGGGCAAATACCCTACCACCTCCTGGCTGTGTGTTGTTTTGTGGCCTCCTATGATAGGCAGCCCCATCGCAAGAAATGTTTTTATTTTTATACAGGCAGACGGCCCACTTGATGGAAAGCGGTTACCATTGCTGAGATAAGCGCGTTTAAACAAACAAACTGTTCAGCTTTATATATATATATGTATAAGATAAGTGTGCGAAATTTTATACTTCTTCAGAGTTTTAGCTTCATATATTTTTAATATATAGATTTAATTTTTAATACTTACCTATGAGAACTTGATTACAGTCCACATCATCCATAGCGTTGTCCTAATAGCATATATGTCTGTATTACATTTATTTATAATAACATTATACAATTGTAAACGTGTGTTTGTCTGTTTGTTCGCGATTCACGTAAAAACTACTGGGCCGATTTCGATGCCGTTTTCGTTCATCGTTAGATAATTCACGGAAATTTCACTTAAAATCTTCAGTAGTTTGTATAACGGGAAGCCTGCGGAAATTTTCATAGGAATGATTTAAAGTGACCAGGGTAACAAAAAATCTGATACCAATACAATATTTTCACTGAGCAATAGCAAATTTTATCTGTCCAACGTGGATGAAGTTGCAGGCAAATGCTAGTTTCAGAATTACAATTTTAGTCGCTTCATATCAATTTTATTTTTGTTATACCAGTTTACAATTTCTATGAAAAATTAAAAATTACACTTGCAAAGTTACACGAAGAAAACTGCTGTATATTTTTTACATCATATTCACAGTTAAAATAATTAAATCAGTATAATACGGTAAACACTGCTTTATACCACAAATAAACTAGTTGTATTTAAATAAATTCTAAAATTTGTTATCCCTGTGTGCAGTTTATTTGATCACATACATAGACGAGCGTTTTATAAACGACCAAAGCGGCGTCAATACCGTGGGAGAAGATTACTACGATTGACAACCGCCTAATAAAACACGGTATTCTAAAAATATTCTACTACTGTCAAAAGGGCCACAGGCTATTTTTACCAAGACGGTTTCTTTTTAAACGTCTTCAAGGCATATTGGTGACATCTCCGTTATACCAAACGACCATAGATGATGGTCACCGCTTTCCACCAGGCAGGCAGACCGCTTGTCTGCTGAACTCCAGCTGAAAAAAATACACATCCTATATTTACAACCTATTTAATCTGCGATAACATTTTCCAAAGTACCCTCATTACTAACGTAAGTTGTAATTATTTGCCCAAATGCCACCGAATTTAAGGCACTATTTTACGTGGACGTCATTACTATATATATATATATAAATAATTGGAAATAATTGTACTGCTTTAGTGCAAACGCTTGCTATTCCGCGAAAGCGATCGAATTAGGTGCTCGAATTCTTGCGCAATACATTTTTGGGTTCGGTATCATTATTAGCGGGTATTCAATATTCTTTCCTTGTCCGCTGGTGATTCTGGTTGCCAGAACTAAAGATACTTTAAGATAAAAAAAATTTAATCTATTTTGAAAAAAACATTTATCATAGAATAGAATAAAAGAGAAAAGATAGAATAATACACATATTTGTATATAAATATGTATGTGTATTAATTACCGACCCATTATTAGAAATGTAAAATTATCTCCAGAAGGTTGTCTGGAAGAAATCGCTGTTAGCGATAAGACCGCCCATTGTACTAGTTATATGATTGTTAATTCATGTGTACTATTATTTTATTGTGTGCAATAAAGAATATTCGATTCTATTGTACGACGCAAAATCTTTATATATATATGTCGGAGGGAAGCTTTAATTGGACGTATCATTGACTGGATGTATAACGCACAATATCATTTGTTTACATTTTAATTACTTCTAAAATTCTTAATGTAATTTAATTTGATTTGTTGAATGTTTCTATAACTTAAAGATCGTTCTAACCTAATAAAAGTTATGAATATTGTAATTTAATAAACGACCAATCAGAGCAGAGCATATGGCGGGGTCAGCTCCCTCTATACTTTGAGTAATATCTACTTGGGTAGACTGAGGAGTTTTTGTGGCACATTTGGTTGATGGCTACAGGTCGAGTTGGACCTTTGTGAGTTTTAAAGAAAGTATTGAAGTTGAAAGTATGAGCGGGTGCCCTGAACCCGCTGCTCGGTCTAAACTATGTCATAATGTTGTCATAATGATCAAATCTAAATTAAATTCTATAAACCGTGGCTATTGTGTTTTATGCTCGCATTTTATCCTGATGACGCCCACTAAACCTACAATAACTAAAGATGTCGTGAGAACGAGGCCGTTCTGCGACATATATATATATATATATATATATATATATATATATATATTTCTTGTGTGCGTGTGTATATCACTGAACTCCTCCTAGGCGGCTGGACCGATATTGATGAAATTTTTTGTGTGAGTTCAAGGGGATTCGAGGATGGTTTAGATTCACAATTGGACCCGGTAGGTGGCGCTGAGATTGGGTTCTAAATTTTATTTCTTCAGGGCAGGACAATGTCTGCTGACAGCTAGTATCATATAATATTTTTTTATTAAAGTCAATTGTATTACAAATTACGGTTACACACATTGGTTTATTATTTTTGTGGCTCGATTTACACAATAATTTGCACCTCAAAAAATAACATTAAATATTAAATTGTCTGGCAGGGATCAGTTTTATTGTTATCAGAGATTGTAAACAGAAAAGTATTGCAACTGTTTATTTCTGAAATTGTTTTCTTTGATGAGAAAGAAGTATTCTCCGTTTTAGTGTTTCATGGCTATTTTGATGAAAATGGAACCTTTACATTTCTAAATCTGTCAGTCTTTGTATGTAACAGTGTATAGTATATTATAGTGTGTGTAGTAGTATTGATCAAAAAATTTCATAGTATTGTAGTAAAACTACCAAAAAACTTAACAATCTGAGAGCCCGCCATTATGTAAATGAGTGTTGAGAGAACAAGGTTAATCAGATCTTGATAAATTGCGACAATGTTTGTTAATCATTTTTTTATTCAAGTCAAAATGTGAAGACATCTTCGCTTCTAAAGACCTGAAAATTTTGACTTTTCATCTAACTTCCAAAACAAACCAGAGACAGACTTTAAAAATACTTTTGAATTAATTTTTGCCAACGCGTGTGTAAAGTCGCAGCAAGTGGAACCATACCCGAAAAATGCGTGCTTTACAGTGCGTGTATATATCACAGTATTGACAACATAACATTTCCATTAACTCTGTTAGTTCTTACCCAATAACTCGTATAAGTGCTCTTATACTTTACATACTCGTATATATACATATCCAATATTTATATAAGAAATGCGGACATGAAAATTGTTTAACCAAATACATATTGTTACAGTTTGGGGCACCTGCATATCTGTAAAAATTTCACATTTATTACCCGTCGGTGTTTGAAATAATAACAATGAAACGCTTTTATGACCGTCTGCTTTTGTTTACTTTGTTTAAAATAAGTGATTGAAAAAACAGCCCATTGTGTATTGTAATCTTTATGGTAGTCATTAGTCAGGTGTGATTCTTAGAAATTCAGTCCACGCGGTCGAGCCGAGATATTGTATTTGTACAGTATAAAGCAATGCCCCAACGGAGGGGTGAGGGAGTCAAGTGATAAGCACAAGTGAGGCAAGACGTGTGTACATTCGGTAATCTATGTAGTGACGGACTTTGCGCGTGTTATTAAATTGCGCAGTTTGTATTGGTTGCGTCCAGTCATATTTGTACCTGTGTTATACGTGTTTGTATAGTTCTAATAAATTCTATAGTAACTCCAACAGCATTTTAATTCTAGTACTTGACTTACACTTACTTACTAAATAAATAAATCTTTACGAAGGAATGTAAGCTTTGTTGAATTATAAGACAATATTTGTAATGAAACAACTATGAATTATTACATTTTATATCTCCTGAGCTACAGAGCGGTATATCATAATTCAACTGACGTAACAAATATTATTGTCCAACATTATATGAGCCCGTAGCTACTGTTAAGGCTCTGCGCATACGGAAAACTTTATTCCTCATTTTAAAAATGTACAAGAATTTAATTATATTATGATCAATATGTATCGTATGGAAACGTAGCCAGCCTTCTGGGCACCTTACCCATTGAAGACGATGATCTAAGCTCAGTATTCTACTTACGATCTTGAGGGACTATGGGTAGAATACAGGTATCCGTGCAGGAACGGAGAAAGATTTTCCTGCGGCCGGGTGGACTATCGTAAGAGGCGACAAAACAACCCACAGCTAGGTTATAGGGCATTTGCCCGACTGGATTGCTACCACCCCTCGTCTAAAGTATGTCCCCATAACAACCTTGAGTTGTGTTCCGGCATTAGTGACCAGGTACCAGTCTCCTTTAAGAGAGCAGCAGTGCATTTGTAGCACCTTTGGTGTTACAAATGTCCATAGGCGATGGTAACCGCTTTCAATCAAGTGGGCGGTCTGCCTGTCTGCTGAACTCCTGCAATAAAAAAAAATACAATACAAATAAGTTAAAATTGCTTTTCTGGTATTCGATTATTTATAAATTTCTTCATTGTACTAGATTATAATTTATGTATAAGAAGAAAGTTAAATATTTATTTAGGACAATAATATATCTCTAACAACTAATTGTGATGTCCTAAGAAAGGCTCTTTCTTGCTCAGCATAATGCTAGTTTCACAACCAGCGCTGATCTTCCGCGAGTACCTCTCAGTGTTGCCACGGCTTAGCTCCACAAAGCAAATTAAAAACAAGTAACATGAATTATAAAATTATGCAACTATTAACACAAATAATAATTTTATTAAATTATGTTTTGATGGTTATAAGTACGGAATTTTATCTCATTTACTAGCGGCCCCGGTAGACGTTGTCCTGCTCTGAAAAATAAAAATCTAGGTCCCGATTCCAGCGCCACCTACTGGGTCCAATTATAGATTTAAATCATCGAGGCACTCACTTAAGTAAACCACAAAAAACATTGTCAAAGTCTTGGAACCCGATTCGAACACCACTACCGGGTCCAATTGTTAATCTAAACCATTCTTAAATCCACTTAAACACACACGAAAAATTGCATCAAAATCAGTCCAACCGTTTAGAAAATTATAGTCATTATAATAATACAACTTTAATAAAAGTAAAGAGAGGCTATGTTGACAAAATGCGTACGTTGTAACTAAAACAACTTGATACTTGCACAATGTTTGATGTTGTACTAAAAATAACTACTATCAAAATTACTCTTGACTTTAATAATACAGTTGCTAGAGTTTAGAAAAATTTACAAAAGTGGCGCCTATATTATTTTCTACTTTATTTTGCCAGCCTGTATATAGTGTTACCACATTTTGTGAATACAAATAAATACAACACATAGTGTAGACGATACGTGCCAATCAGGACTTGAAACGTAACCTAAATATATTATTAAAAAGAAATTGATATATAAATATAAACTTGCATATATGTACATATACTTACGTGTAATAAAAAGAACACCGAAGCTTGGGCATATAACCTAGTACACCCCCCTACCCCGGTCAGTTGTCCGGTAGCATCCACCTGCACGCGACGCACTTTGTTATACGCGCAAACGCACCGGTGTTTTACTATAAATACTGTTTTATTTCGTAAAATTGTTAGTCACCACTCACGTGAGATCCAGTATCCTTTACACATAGTATTAGAAGTTCATAAAATAATGGTATATTTTGTAGCAGCGAGAGGTAGAGATTAAATAACACTTCAGATTGCAGAGAGTAGTATTCATTATCGAGTGCTGATATAAACTGATTTATTTTGGAAACGGTAACCTTATGTACAAATATTAACAAGTCGTACAGCTAGTAAAATATATAGTACACTATGTGAGCGGGACAGATGATGTGCGAGCGAGATAGAGCAACTATTAATATGTGCGCTCCTGCGTTGCGCTATCCAGTAGAGCGTTGTCCGCTGCGATGACAAGACGTAGCAGCTGCCATAGTTTAATGATTTACTCGTCGTGTGTGTTTAGTCAACACCGAGCCCTATAGTACGTGGAAATTATCAAGCACAGCTCTAAATACACTGGTTCATATACGAGCGTCGAAACTCTGCAATCAGACACACTTTGTACAAGATTTCGGTTAATAGCCATATCACCGACTGTATGTAATAGAGGTGTTATGTGGTAATTTCATATCTAGTGTTCTATGGTATAGGTAGAGATGTAACTTTATACTAATAAGTATGAGAGTATGATAATAATCTAACTAGTCTGGCCATAAATACTGTTATATAAAAACTTTGTCTTTTTCAACTTTTAATTATTTTGAATTTGGAACACGTATATTATTTTAAACACTTATTTCGATTTTGCGTTATTTCACATATATTTTCGTGTTCATTATCAAATTACAATATGGAATAGGGTGTTAAAGAAAATAGGATTGCAATGATCGCCTTGCACAAAGTGGGTATGGAGCCGTCGGTCACATTCCAGACACTTCAAAAGCTTGGTATCAGCCGTATTTTCGTATCCGTACTATCAACAGATACAACAACAATTCGTCTGTCGAAGACCAGAATAGATCGGGGCGGCCGCGTGCTGTTATAACTACAAAGGCTGTTAATGAAACTCCATTAGGAAGCAAAAAATCTTATCGCGAGAAATGAAGATTCCCGCTAGGACTCTGTCGTGTATTATAAAACAAGACCTGAAGCTTGGTGCTTATCGTCCATATACAGGACATTTTTTTTTTACCAGGGGAAATCCGTTTGAGGACTAAGCCGCAACAAGGGCAGAACCTTGGGGGGATAATTCGCGACCTAGTGTGGGATTCGCCAGATCGGGGGTGGCACTAGTATGCCCAGTCAGAACTGGTGCCATGCTATTGCCACTCCCCGGTTAGGGATACCCACTAAAACCCCTGGGTGTTCCGTCCTTCGCCTTATGCCAGGGCTACGGGTATATGACCTAGCCACTCCGCAGCCCTGGCAGGCGTGGGCCTCGCGAGGCCACTCCTATTGCCGGGGGACTGCTTTGTCCCCCAGCATCTTCGAGCTCTCTAGGCGTGGGGCGGTCTGTGTATACAGGACATGCCCTAAATCAATCTTAACAATTAAAGAGAGTGGATCGATCAAAACGCCGGATTTTGCACCGACAGACAGACAGACGGCGGCGTCTCAGACACCGCCAATCACGACCTCACCACGTCCCCGCGAGGTAAACTAGTATTTACCTTTGTATGTATTGTTACGAGTAAGCGGGACTCGAATTAAAATTCCGTTAGAATTACTATAGAGTTTATTACAACTATACAAACGCGTATAGCACAAGTACAAATAAAACCAAAAACAATAATATCAAACGTAATGCAGAAGGTCGTAATTCAATAAAACGCGCAAAGTCCGTCACTATTAGATTCCCGGATGTACACACGTCACGCCCGTATCGTAGTCGAAGCTCAACTGCCCTGCCTCATCTCTCCATCAGGCCGTCAATTTATCCTTCACAAATGCAAACGTGCCCGCCCGGCACAGTTTCCTACAATTAGCTTGTAACCTGGCTAATGATGCTAATGAGCGAGTACAATAGGGCAATAGGCTGTTCTCCACTACTAAGTGAACAAAAGAAGGCGATCATAAAAGGATTAAAATCAGTTCAAATGCCGAAAGGTAATAAAATTTGGTTAACTAGTTTGGGGGTTAGGGAATTGACACGTAAACGTGAATTGATACGTAGATTTAAATCAACTTATCATTCTTTGTCATTGTATATGGTTTTTTTATTATAATAAATTATTATAATAATGTATGTCTTTGACGACCACGGGCCATAAAAATGGCCCGGACATTTGGAAGGCTTGCGTGGGGCCATGGGAAGGCCAACACGTAGAGGCCTCGTGACAAATTTAATGTAAATGTGGCGTGACACTGACCGGCGATTATCCTTGTCTACAACATATAGTGATGCACCCAAGGACAAGCCCCGGCCAGTGTAGGACTATTGTGGGAAATGAGGACAAAAAGTACCGGGCTATTGGGGTGAACTGCTAGTGGTACTAGGGGTCTGGGAATATAGGGACTACGGCGTTTGCCCGTCGCAATGTTCGGGGAACATGGAAAAATGGGCAGACGGTGACTCGCCACTCCCTGCATGGGCCCCAAAAATGCCATAAAGACAGGGGCAACATGGGTGTGAGTGGCAAAGGGGTGTAGAGAGGTGTTACTTAGTTAGTTTAGTTTGATTACTGCTGGCTCTGGCTGGCTCTTTTGAACTCTGTTTTAACAGAGTTTACTGTTTGGCTTTAGCCAAACGTCACAATCGGTATCATTAATGAAAAATGTATGATTGATGTAATAACATTCATTGTAATAGTAATTAAATTTATAATAATATACAATATATAATATATAAAATGTGCTTCTACAGATTTGTACGTGAAACTTGTTGGGGCCTAGGTTGTAACAATATTATATAAAAATTAACTGAAATGCAGTCCAATATGGAACAACGAGTTTTTATTCAACCAAGCAACTGTTACCAATAATAATAATTCTTTTTGGATTCCTAAGACCGTCATGATTTCGTGAATAACCTTTTTAAATCGTCGAGAGGCAAACGTACAAGGCATTATCAAATTCCTATCCAAGAAATAGGCTATTTGAACAGCAGTTGTAACCTATAAGAGGCTGAGAAAACCCATTGAGAGGCCATCGAAAAGCCATACCGTGGGAACGTTAAATAACTTAACGAGCAATAAAATTTTAATACCTTTCAAGCTTGCGCAGTTATTCTGTAATCATTTACATGGGAATTCAAACAAATTGATTGTGCACTTTATGGATTTTAAAGTTTAATTCTGAAATCGCAAAGCAAAATTAGGTCTTTTATGAATTTTAATTTTTTTAGTGATGTTTGTTTATTTACGTCATTATAGTAGGCAACGTAATTAAATCCATACAGCTTTGTTACATGTGTTGCGGACAGAGAGCACCCCCCTGACCCGCCCGCCGGAGCACACCTACTCTCCGCGCCCCGCATACCGCCGGCGCCCTCAGAGGGCACGATTAGCACATAGGCGTCGGGCGGGATGCGGGACTTAAGGAGCGACCCTGGCAGGCGAAACACTCTCTGCTACTTACACTTCACCTCTCAGCATCGCTCTTATGTATCTTGTAAATAATTACGCTCTGTACTACTTTATGTATTCTTTTAATTTAACAATAATTATACAGTCCAATAAAATCGAGTTTGATTTCCAAATTAATAAAGAAGCAACTACCACCAATAGTTTTTTGGTACTTCGCCGCCGGATAGAAGAATCGCAAAGAAGAAACGAGCAGTGTCTTTTGCTCCATCGAAACCTCAAGAAAGAAGAAAGACCAACTCTATACGGTCTCGTAGCGGTACCCTAAAGAAGAAAGAAGATCATTATAGAAGATCATCGTGGGCAGCCCGGACTACGTACCAGGAGACCAAGAGTTCCTGCCGGACTACGTACCAGGAGACCAAGAGTTCCTGCCGGACCACGTGCCAGGAGACCAAGAGTTCCTGCCCCGGACGCCGAGGCTACGCGTCTGCAGGATCAAGACCGGAAGAAAGAATAACGTTACTTCGTACCGTGACTAAGTGACTGTCCACCTAACGGTGCCAAATGGTCAGTTCACAAGGTCGTAGACGGTGCGCTGTTTCCAGTTAGGTCGGTCTAAGGTCTCAGTGTTTAGTGTAGTGAATTAGGATCGGTTATACACACACACATATACACACACAGGTCAGGGTAATCGGTCATACGTGTTAGGCTAAGGCAAGGACCGAAGATGCCGAACACTAGGAGCAAGACCGCCGAAGACAGAGTGCAGAGAGCGTATCAAGAGACCCCCGCGTCGCCGTCCGTGCATATATCCGCGTCCACGTCCGCGCCGAACGTATCGCGACCCGCGTCGCCCGGAGTGCAACAGACTACGACCGCGCAAATACACGCCGCGACTCGTACAGGACGCCGATCGCGATCGCCGTCCGTCCGATCACACCGCTCGCAGCTAAGCGCCGCCACTTTGGTGAGGCAAGTGGAACTGGAAGCAGAAGAACAAATCACCGCTATCCGACGAGAAGAGCTCCAGTTACAAGTGGCACTGATCAAGAAGAGGGTCGCTGCGAATATAGCCGCCCTCAAGGAGCAGACAGAGGGAAACAGCGTGTGCGAAGACGATGGGGTGGAAACAGATAGAAATATCACAGAGTGGTTGAAGAACACCCGCATACGGGGGGAGTCGCCGAGCGCAGGTGACGGGGCCGAGCTTGGAACGAGAGAAGCCGGACCGCGACCACCGTTAAACGTTGCGGGAAGAGCGAGGGAAGTGTATCCAATGGGGCGCGACCGGTCTGCGGAAACGAACGACCAGACCGCTCGCGTGACGTTCAGAACGCCGCGCAACGCAAGATCACCGACGCCGACCAGATCCAGGGATCGTGGAATCGACCGCCTAGCCGACGTGTTGGAACGCATGACTCGCAACAGGCCGACACCGCGACAGTGCCAGGAGCTGCCTACCTTTAGCGGGGCCCCGGGAGAGTGGCTGCCGTTTAAAGCTGCCATGCGGGAGTCGACGAGCGTACACGGATTCTCACCTGCGGAGAACTTAGGCCGTCTACGCACTTGCCTTAAAGGCGAAGCAAGAGAGTGCGTGACAGCCCTGCTGTATACCGCCGTGGATCCTGCGATCATCATGAAGACACTGGAGCGCTGCTACGGACGTCCAGAGATCATAATCAGTCGTGCATTGGAAGATATCAAGAAGTTGCCACGATCGGGTTCGTCTGCCAGCGAACTCAACAGCCTAGCCACCAAGTTGCAGAATATAGTGACGGTTATCTCGTGCGTCGACAACAAGGGGTATCTACTTAACCCTATGTTGACACGACAGGTCGTCGAGAAGCTCAGCCCGCATCTACGAACGAAATGGTGCGACTTTGCAGATGAATTCTCGAGCCGAGACGAGCCGGAGATTATGACACTATCGAAGTTTCTAACGGGCGAAGCAGACAGAGCAATGAAGTATTCTTTCATGACGTCATCACTGCCTACGACGAGTGTAAACGTCACGAAAGAAAATAAAGTGAAGCCGCCGAGGATGAACGAGCGTCGTCGCGTGTACACTACAACGGAAGCCAAGATCGTGTGCTACTGTTGTGGAGCTGACCACCAGACAACACAGTGCGGCAAGCTGGCTTCGATGTCGTTGCCAGCCAGATGGGAGTGGGCCAAGGAAACGAGAATATGTTTTTTGTGCCTACTAAGTAAACACAGACGGTTCCGTTGCAAGGCGAGAAAGTGCGGTGTGAACGAATGCCGCGAGCCGCATCACGCACTTCTACACCAGCGGAGGGAAACCGAAGCCGTCAGTGGACCGATCGACCGAGTGGAGTCGGTCAATCAACCGGCCGACAGAGAGGAGTCGGTCATGACGGCGTCGGCGCACAATTCTAACACCGAGAGCAGAGTGTTATTGAAAGTGTGTCCGATTACCGTCAAGGGGCTTAACGGAGAGGAAGTGAGTACATACGCGCTGCTGGATGAGGGGTCCACGATCACGCTCATCGACGAGGAGATAGCCGGGATGCTGGGGGCAGATGGCCCGAGGCGGCCACTGAACATCCACGGTATCACGTCGAGCCAGCGGGAAGCAGAGAGTAGGGTGGTGAGCGTCGCGGTGCGCGGAAGAGCGCAACCGCACTACCATCCTATCAAGGCGCGCACTGTGAAGAAACTCGCACTGGGAACTCACTCCGTTAAGTCTGAAGTCGTACGACAGTTACGTCATTTGAAGACGCTCCATACAGACGACGTGTGTTTTATGAACGCTAAACCGCGCGTATTGATTGGAGCTGACAACTGGCATCTGATCGTGACTAGAAAACTGTTGGCAGGAAAGAAGAGCCAACCAGCCGCTTCTCTGACACTCATGGGTTGGGCCATACACGGCATCACACCCGGGAAAGGAGTGAAGACGGGAAACGACACAGTATTACACGTCCGAACGTGGCAAGGCAAAGAGCCGCGGGAAAAGGACAGACTATACGAAATGATCAAATCTCGTTTCGATATCAACACACTCGGAATATCGAATAAGGTGAAACCTGTAGCTGAAGAACAACGGGCGCTGAAGATGTTTTCAAAAACCGTTAAAAAAAATCAACGGCCGCTTCGGAGTTAGACTGCACTGGCGAAACGATGACGTCACCATGCCACCAAACTATGACATGGCAATTCGTCTTGTATGCAGGATCGAGCGCAAAATGGACCAATCGCCGCAGTTTAAGCAAGCATATACAGCCCAGATCAACAGGCTATTAGTAGGAAAGAGATATACCGAGCCGTGCGAAAGAGACAACGAAGGAAGCAACCGCATATGGTACATGTCTCATTTCGCGGTTGCTAATCCGAATAGACAGTTACTGGATGGGCCAGACTTACTAGACGCCGTACACGGTATCCCGTTCAGATTCCGGGAAGGAAAGATTACCGTGACGGACACTACGGCGCGTGTAATATGGGCACAGAACGAGTTTGCCCAGGTTACTACAAAAGTGAACAGTCTCATTGAAAGCGGACTGCCACTGCAACAAGACGGAATCGTTACGCCGCCGAGTTACGGCGCGGCGTCACGCCGTCTGCGCAGGATCATTCCTGCGCACAAGGTGAGAAGAAGGTGCTATGTATGGGATAAAGACGTCATAAACGTACAATTACACGTCTTCACGGACGCCAGCGAGCAGGCCTATGCAGCAGCGGCTTACTGGCGCTTTGAGTGGCGTAACGGGAGCGTCGGCGTCATTTTAATCGCAGGAAAAGCGAAAGTGGCCCCTATGAAGGCGCAGAGCATCCCACGAATGGAGCTACAGGCCGCGCTAATAGGAGCCAGGTTAGCGGCGGAAATAAAAAAGGAACATAGTTTCAAGCCGTATGACGTCATCTTTTGGAGCGACTCGAAGACCGTTCTCCACTGGATAAGAAACGACTCGGCGCGATATACCCCATACGTTGCGCACAGACTGAGCGAAATCGGCGAAATAACCGAGTCTGAGCAATGGCGGTGGGTGCCGACAAGTTACAACGTCGCCGACGACGCAACCAGGATTAACGTCTCGAGTATGAAAACGGACGACCGCTGGTTTAAAGGCCCGGAATTTCTTCGTGGGCCCCCGACGAAATGGCCGAAGGAAGAGCCGACGGAAACCGAAGATGACGAAGTCGTGGTGAATTACACGACAAATGAAAAGCCACTTGTTGACGTCACAAGATTTTCGTCATACGGAAAATTATTACGAGCGACCGCCTACGCACTCGCCTTTATCGACAAGTGCCGACGGAGGACTCGCACTATGGAAACGCGACACATAGAGCAAGCTGAACGCTTACTCATTCGTCAAGCGCAACAGGAAAGCTTCCCGAAGGATTACGAGCGCTTGAAGAAAGGAGAACGCGTGTCACGTGACAGCCGGCTTTATAAGCTCGACCCCGAATACGGGGGGGACGGGGTAATAAGGTTAAACGGCAGGATCAATGCGGCCACCCTGCGCGAGCTTACTGGAAACCCACCGATCTTAGACGGGTCGCATCACCTCACCCGGCTGATCATCAGGGGCGAACATGAACAGCATCATCATATAGGAAGAGAACACGTCGTAAACAACGTGCGGCAAAAGTACTGGGTGTTACGAGTGCGGCCTACTGTGCGAAACATCTTGCGGCAGTGTACAATCTGTCGGTTGAAGAAAACCGCGCCGACCGTACCGGTGAAAGGAAACCTGCCAAAGGATCGTCTAGCTGCCTACGCACGGCCCTTTACAAATTGCGGAATCGACTGTTTTGGCCCGATGTGGGTGACCATTGGACGCCGGAGAGAAAAACGATGGGGAATGCTGTTTACATGTATGGTGACTCGTGCCATCCATATGGAACTTATAGCGAGCCTTAGCACAGACTCGGCTATCATGGCCCTAAGAAGGATGGGAGCACGACGCGGCTGGCCACAAGTGATATGGTCTGATAATGCAACGAATTTCCATGGAGCGGATGCAGAATTACTAACGGCGTACGCAAAGTGGAAGAAAGAGATGCCAGATCACGTGAGAGGGAGACAACTAGCGTGGCGTTTCATCGATCCCGGCGCACCAAACCAGGGGGGAGCTTGGGAGCGGTTAATTCGGTCGGTGAAGACGGCACTCCACGCAACGTTGGCGGAACAAGCTCCCCGGGAAGAAACACTTACGACTGTCATCACGGAAATAGAACACACAGTAAACTCGCGCCCGCTGACTCACGTGTCGGTGAGCCCTGAAGACGACGACGCGCTTACCCCGAACCACTTCCTAATCGGGTCGGCGGTAGGCTTGCCAATCACGGGAACGAACGAGCTAGCAAACAAGAAGACATGGATCGCAACCCAAGCTTTAGCGGACATGTTCTGGACTCGTTGGCTACGCGAGTATTTACCGACATTGACACCGAGGGACGACGTACGACGATGTGATGAAGAAAACATACGCGTTGGAGAACACGTCGTTATCATCGTGGACGGTCTGTTGCCACGTAACGTATGGCCCCGGGGTCAAATCGAGCGCACTTATCGCGGACAGGACAACGTAATACGAAGCGCGGACGTGCGAACGCGGGGAGGCATCTTCAGGAGACCAGTAAGGAGGCTCATCGTCCTGACGAGAAGAGATGGCTCCGAGGATCTGCGCCGGGGGGAGGATGTTGTGGACAGAGAGCACCCCCCTGACCCGCCCGCCGGAGCACACCTACTCTCCGCGCCCCGCATACCGCCGGCGCCCTCAGAGGGCACGATTAGCACATAGGCGTCGGGCGGGATGCGGGACTTAAGGAGCGACCCTGGCATACGAAATACGAACGTATCGGCCTCACGGTGCTCGGACCGGGTGCGCCTACCCATATCCCAACTAACACACGCTACAGTGCGGATGTGTTGGACATCGTAGTACACCAGAATATAAGCTGCCCAATCCACGCAGAGGTGCTGTATGACTTAGATACGCAGCACCTCCCAGTACTTGTCACGCTGGCAATGGCGGCGGTGGCAGTGCCGCCGAGAGGGCAGCGTGCAAGAATTGATTGGGCAGCGTACACTAGAAGTATGGAGGATGGTATTCCCCTAGAAGGCCTCTCCGCCCCAGCGGAGGTCGAGCGAGCCACTAGGCTCATTATGGAGCGGATCGAGGCCGCTAGGGACGCCGCAACTACGATGTTCACACCGCGGAGCAGACGTCCAGAGCTCCCAGCCCGGCTTAGCCAGGACATCAGCCACAAGCGCGCACTCCGGCGCTTGTGGGCCAGAACCAGATGTCCGGTGCTCAAGGCTAGGCTGAACGCCTTAACAGCCCGGGTCTCAGAGGCCGTGAAAGCATGGCGAGGCGAGACCTGGGATAGTGTAATTGACCGGGTGTCCGAACACGCCACGGACTTGCACTCATTAAACCGAGCTCTACAAAGGACGCCAATACCCACGTACCCACTGCTGGATGCCCAGGGTCAGAGGCGGTTTGCGCCAATGGATCGTGCTGAGATTTTCGCCGACCATCTGGAGACGCAATTCCAGCCACACCCAGTCCCAGCAGGGGTATCGGATGAAATACGGGAACACCACCAGCGCGTCGAGAGGGAAGCTACCGAGTTCCTGTCGCGCCCACACGAGCCGCTCGGCGGGGAGTTGTTTATCTCCCCGGCCGAGTCCGAAAGGCGGCGCTACGTCTCCCCAGACGGAAAGCGCCGGGTTGCGACGGGACACCTACGGAGGCCCTGAGATTCCTGCCTAGAAGAGGCTTCGCGGCGCTCGCGCGTCTTTTCAACGGAATTCTCAGGACCAGCCATTTCCCCGACGCCTGGAAGACAGGCAAGGTCGTTATGCTCCCGAAACCAGGCAAGGATCGGCGCCTACCTGCGAGTTACCGGCCGGTTACACTGCAGCCACACATAGCCAAGCTGTTTGAGCGCTTGCTGCTGCGGCGCCTGGCTCCACACATCGAGCCACGCGCGGAGCAATTCGGATTCCGCAGCAGCCACTCGACCACGCTCCAGCTTGTGCGGGTGTTACACCATCTTGCCACATCCCTGAACGAGGGCCGGGACTCCGTCTGTGTATTCCTAGACGTCGAGAAGGCCTTCGACAGGGTGTGGCACAAAGGACTTGTTTATAAATTAATAAACACCACAACACCGCACGCTATTATAAAATTAATAGCTACATTCCTACACGGCCGGGACTTTTATGTTTCGGTAGAGCAAACGACCATTTCGCAAAAGCGTACTATAACTGCCGGTGTTCCCCAAGGCAGCTGTCTGTCGCCAGCATTATATGGTCTGTATACAGACGACATCCCGACCCTAGAGGGCTCGTTACGACCCGGGGAATCGGATATAATGCTGGCGTTGTACGCAGACGACAGCGCCTATATCGCGACCTCTATGAATGCCGATTACGCAGCTCGCCGAATGCAGCGCATGCTCGACGAGATTCCGGCGTGGCTGGACAGGTGGCGCATGGCAGTCAATGTGGGGAAGACTGCCGCGCTACTAGTCGCCCGCCGACGCATCATGCCGAAGCAGCTCCAGCTTCGAGGACAGGAGATCGAGTGGCAGACCTCGGTCAAATACCTCGGGGCACACATTGACAGGTCGTTGAGCATGCGGCTCCATGTGGTAAAGGCTATAAACGCCACAAGAGCCGCTCGAGCCCTGCTCCGACCTGTCCTATCATCCAGACTGCCCCTGAGGACGAAGATCGGGGTCTACAAGACCTATCTCCGCTCGAGGCTCACATATGCAGCTCCGGCATGGTATGCGCTGTGTTCGGCCACCAACAAGAAGTTGCTACAAGCGCAACAAAACATCACCTTGCGGATGTGCACGGACGCGGGTCGATACGTCAGAAATGACGTCATCGCTCGCGACTTGGGCGTCCCGTCGGTGGAGGAGTTCGTGGCGATGTCGGCGCGTCGGATGTTCGACCGCGCCGACAACTGCCGCCATACCCACCTGAACGGGATCGCCCCGCTACATGCGCGACCCCCAGACTTACGTCATAACAAGATCTGGCTATCGACCCCACGTGACCTCATCCGCCGGGATTAGGGTGATGTAAGAGGTCGCGATTTATGCCCCTAATGCTACAGAAAGGCCACCAGATGCCAACGATGGCCAACTAAAGCCCGGGAAGGCCATCGAAAGTCATGAGAGGCCAACAAACGCCGCAGATGTAGCCAACGCAAAGCCGTGAAGGCCATCGCAGCCGCGGGTTGGCCCGCGCGAGCCGCCGACACCACGGCGGCTCCCACACACAGATACCGGAGGGTAGTGGCCCTCCGAGCTGCAGCCGGGGTAAAGAGCCCCCGCTCGAAGCCCCCTCACCGACACGTCGCCAACGACGTTGTCGAAGATTACTGATTGATTGATTGAATACGAAACACTCTCTGCTACTTACACTTCACCTCTCAGCATCGCTCTTATGTATCTTGTAAATAATTACGCTCTGTACTACTTTATGTATTCTTTTAATTTAACAATAATTATACAGTCCAATAAAATCGAGTTTGATTTCCAAATTAATAAAGAAGCAACTACCACCAATAACATGTATTTCATCCGTGCAAGAACGGAGAAAATATGATTCCCTGCGGCCTTTTGCAAGAGGCGACAAAACAAGCTTGGCTGTAGGGTATTCGCTTGTATGGCGGGCTACCTGGTATAGAGTATGCCGCCATAACAACTTTGGATTGTGTTCCGCCATTATTGGCCAGTACGCCTGTACTAGTTTATAATTTATGTTTATTTTGATGTAAAAGTTTTAACAACATAATCATATTAATACAAAATACACTTTCTGATTCCACCCGCAATTCTAGTAAAAACAGTAACCAGAACATAATATTGTTGTTAACATTATTTATGTAACGGCCCAAAAGCGAATTAATTTTGTTTCCGAAAACAAAACAAGCGTGTAGTACAAAGTAAAATTATTTAATAATATCCTGCCTGCCATAAAATAAATAAAATTTTGAACCCTTATTGCAGTGCCATATGCCGCGTCTAATTTTAAATCTAAAGCATCCTGGGGCCCATTTAAACACACACAAAAAATCATCAATATCGATACAACTGTTTAGGGGAGATCACTATCATACACACGAGCAGAAGACTTTTCTAAGACTAGCGGGCCTGATTAACGTGGTGCTGGCCTAAAAAAATATTTTAGGGACCCAGTTGCAGCACCACTTACCGGGTCCAATTGCGAATCTAAACCATGCCAGGACCCACTCGAACTCACATAAAAATTAGATAGATAGATAACACTTTATTGCTCACCAAATATACAATTTCGAAATACACAATTACAATATTGTCATGGTAGAAACAAAAGGCGGCCTTATCGCTGAAAGCAATCTCTTACAGGCAACCTAACTTAAGGAATAATTTAATCTAATCTGGCGATGTAGGTGGTGCAGATCTTTAAATATATCATAAATAAACATACTACAAAAAATCATCAATATCAGTCCAAGGGCTTTAACATACACACTAACATTAGAATCTATATAATTGTACTATAAAGAGGCAGTTTGTGAGTTTCTTTGTAGGAAGTATTCTCTTGAACTACTGAACCGTTTGCCTAGAAGGTCTTGTCACAAATCTTTTTAGGGCAACACTAATATCTGTCAAATGAATACTCACAAATATCCTTTTGCGTGTTGTTATCGTATTGATTTTGTGGAAAATTTTCAATAATCATTCGTTTGAACCGTTCATCGTCGCTGATTCCATATATTCCAAGATCCCAGAGCGACCAGACCAGTCATATGTATAAGTCATTAACATATTTAAAAATCAGACATGTGAAATAAGTACATTTATTTTTTAGTAGAGCTTTAAAACGTCTGACAAAAGTTTTGATCTATGGAAAGTGTCTGACACTTATGATACTATTTTAGAATAATATTCTACAAAACATATATAAAAATCAGCTATTTAAATTTAAGTTAAGTAACTCGTATTTATAGTCGCCTTTCTTACCTGGTACCTGCGCAGGTGTCACAAGGCCAGTTCTACAAGCACGCTGGTATATAAAGAACATGAGACGCTACTGACCTAAAGTTTAATCTGTGTGAAAATAAGTTATGTCTGATCGCTCTGGGTTCTTACTCCAATACTCACAGAGAACACGATGATTTTTTTTTAAATTTCTTATTTGTTTGTTCGGGTTTCACGTAAAAACTATTGGGCCGATTTCGATGCGGTTTTCACTGATCTATAGCTAATTCTAAGACTCAAACCGTGGTACTTTTTATCCTGGGAATTCCGCAGGAATTTTTCTGGGAATGATTTAAAATGGCTAGATGAAATTAAAATCAAATTGCAAAGTGACTTTTTACTACTAAGTATTATTTACTTACTAGTAAATAGTACTTAGCAAATTCAATGTCATAAAATTTGTGATATTTTTTATTCCGGGAATCTGGCGAGAATTTTCCCGAGAGCGGTTTGAAGTGGTTCGGATGGATAAAAATTTGTTTATTCCGACAGAGTTTCGAATAAAACTATATAACTTACATTATTTTTGAAGTGATAACTTTTTATGGGAAGGTAAACTGCTTCGTTACGTAATGCGTTACGGTGCCAGTCTGTCTGGTTTCGCTTTCTCTCACTCTAACCTGTGCGTAGCCGTATTTTCGGTAATTAGATTAAATAATGTACATAAGCAAAATTCTAATGTATATATTCCAGAATTGTAACTAAGTATAAAATATATTTTATACTTAATGAAATTTTTTATTAATAAATAATCTTTCCTTACATTATCATATTAATATGGATAACATTTAAGTAATAACCTAAGCTTTTCTCAAGTTAAACAATTTAAATATAAAATAGTTCAACTTTGATTAGTTTAAGTCATCACTTATGTCAGTTGTCCCGGGACGCACACGGTTTTTTAAAATACTTTGTGTCCCGGGAATCCCGCGGGAATTTCTAATCAAGCGTGGACGAGGTCGCAGGTATTTCCTAGTATTCATTTAATATAAAAACACAAAACTACCAAATTGGGTTTTTATGTTATACTAGCTTCTGCCCGCGACTCCTTCCTCGTGGTATAGTAAAAAAAGTAAACCCCTGATTTTGTACCATCCTTCATTGGTGCTCCGCTTCTATTGGTCTTAGCGTGATGATATATTATAGCCTTAAAGCCTTCCTCGATAAATGGGCTATCTAATACTGAAAGAATTTTCCTAAGATTAGCGAGTTAAGTTGTTTACATTGTGTTTAAAATTTGTAATTAGAAAAACAGCCCGTTGTGTATTTAAATGTTTTATGGTAGTCATTAGCCAGGTGTGATTCCAGGAAATTCAGTTCATGCGGTCGAGCAAACATATTGTATTTGTACAGTATAAAGCCCCAATGGAGAGATCGACAGTCAAGCGATAACCACAAGCGAGGCAACACGTGTGTACATTCGGTAATCTAAATAGTGACGGACTTATTGAATCGTGCATTACGTTTGTACTGGTTGTGTTCAGTTATATTTGTACCTGTGTTGTACGTGTTTGTATAGTTCTAATAAATTCTATAACAATTCTAACGGGAATTTAATTCGAGTCCTGCAACTCGTAACAATATATTAGTATAAGATTAATGTTGCGGTTGAAGATATTTTGAATTTGCCGTCATTTAGTTGTGGCACGACTCGCTGGTCAGACTATAAGGCTGGGCTTAGAAAATGATGTCTCTGGAAGAATATAACCTTTGCCATAATAAAGAGATGTGCCGCATTGAACGGGTAACTAGATGATATGAGCACTCGGGGACGCCAACACGTCGCTGCGTCCGGCCCCTAACGACTGATACCTGGTGGCTTCCGTTCTCACCGCATCCGAGCATTACTAGATAAGCCGGTACATTAGGTATCGAGTGTATTACTCGACTATAGACACTTGAAAGTAGGATTAGTATTTTAATTTCTATAAAGTGTTAAGGGTCTGTGCATATTTAAGTCGCGACTGACGGACACGACAAGTTGCTGACCCCGTCACTAATGAAGGAATACAACTCAAGGTTGTTATGGCGGTAAATTCTAGACCAGGGGTGATAGCCATCCAGTCGGGCAAATACCCTACCACCTGGCTGTGGGTTCTTTTGTCGCCTCTTACGACAGACCGCGCCAACGCAGGAAGTTGTATTATTTTTCCGTTCCTGCGCGGAGAGCTGAA
Source organism: Dendrolimus pini (assembly GCA_949752895.1). Taxonomy (NCBI): domain Eukaryota; kingdom Metazoa; phylum Arthropoda; class Insecta; order Lepidoptera; family Lasiocampidae; genus Dendrolimus; species Dendrolimus pini. The sequence continues at coordinate 2,491,582 of OX457148.1, forward strand.
TGCAGTTTGTCTGTCGCTCCACCTCAGCTCGGGATTGAACGACGAAACCTTCCGATCTGTCATAGTGTGATTTTTTTGTAGTAGAACCCCCCCGAGTTCGAATTTCTCCTTCCGAGCTAGCAGCACATTGGAGCCGGTAATAACCACTTTAGATTTTAGTCAGCCAAACGTTTAGGGCTCAACTGTCGTATTATGATAAATTTCAGTATTATTTGGTTATGATTTGTGTGCAATATAATGAAGAATTAAACTGAAAACGATTCTTTAGTTTTTTATTTATGTATTATTTACTACGCGGACCGCGTTCGTAATACCGAAGTAAGAAAGAGAGTTGGTCTGAAAGAGAGTGTCGGGGTGAAGGTAAGGAAAGGAATGCTCCGGTGGTTCGGGCATGTGGAAAGAATGAATGATGGAAGAATGACTAAAAAGATATACAATGCAAAAGTGGATGGATGCAGAAGTCGCGGAAGGCCACGACACACCTTCCATGATCAAATCGATCGTGTATTAGCAGAAGGTGATGTCAGGAGCCTTAAGAACAGACGAGCGTGCATGACAAGGGCTATGAATGTCAAAGAAGCAAGTGAGGTGTGTAAGAATAAGCCTGAATAGCGCTCTGTTGTTCATGCCTACCCCGCAAGGGACCTGGCGTGAAGTTATGTATGTATTATTTACTAATTTTTCCAAAAAATGTCGGGCATCTATCTAATATGGGTTACCCAGTAGGTTCATACAAGAAATGGCTGTGACGTAGGAAGACGAACAAACTCAACAAAAAGGATTTCATTAGAAAAAACCTGTGTTTCGATGAATCATCGTATTGTAGCAGCGAGAGGTAGAGGGTAAATGATACTTCAAATGGCAGATAGTAGTATTCATTGACGACTGTTGAAGTGAACTGAAGTGACCTCATTTGTTTTGGAAACGGTAGCTTAAGTACAAATATTACCAAGTCGTACAGCTACTACAATATATAGCACAGAGTGTGAGCGGGACGGATGATGTGCGAGCGAGTTAGAGTAACTATTAATAAGTGCGCTGCCGCGTTGCGCTAGCCAGTTTCTAGTTTCTTGTCCGCTGCGATGACTAGACGTATGCAGCTCCTAGTGTCTTTATTTCATTTGTAAAAGAAACGCTGCTTTAGAAAACTGTTTTTTCAAAAGAGAGTATAAATAAAATATAACATAAATAAAAGACATAATTTCCTATGTTATCATATATTTTATTTCTATTATTTGGTTTTTGTGCACATTCGCAAATAAATTCTATTTAAGATTTTTGGAGTAGTTTTATTTTCGAACCAACATTTAATATCAATATCAGAATCCACAACCTAAATGTAGCAGCTTCCCTATTTGATAGAATTTTGTTCGCAAAGTTAGGAAATAAATTTACATCTTTAATTATGGAATATTTTGTATTTATTATTCAATATTTACCAGCAATCAATTGTTTAATATTGAAAAAAAGTATTTGACTGAACTTCAGTTTTTTAAATTTCGATTTTTTGTGCCAATGTCTATTCTATTCTATTTTTGGCGATTTGACTCCAACGCTACTGGCGCTGATTCGGCCAATGTCACAGTAACAGAGAATGTCAGGTGTGGGTTATTGGCAATAGCAGATCGAAAAAAAAATTTGGTTGGTTTTCTTTCCAGTCGTAACTTCTGTGAACCTAAGGATTTGTGCCAATGTCACAGGTATGTTTTATATTTGTCAAATGTGACATTGACGTTAAAATTTTATAACTCTATTAAAATTTATATTTATTACAATGGATCCTCCGGATCAGCTGTTGAAGGGGTCTATTCATTATCCTACATGGCAGTCTGCTTAGCAGTCCATCGTATAAAGCAGGACTGTAAATAATAATATAATAATAATAAAAATCTTTATTGCTAAAAAATTTAAATGTTGTTGCAAGTCCCACAACACGAAGCAGAATGCGTCTTAAGTTCTGCAAGATCCGTCAACTGCAGGACTGCACTGCAGGATAGTGAATGGGCCTCTTAAGCCGGATTTATATTTTTGTATTAGCTACTTAGCAACATACTAAGGTATGTAATTAAGGCCTATTTACATTTCCATTAGTAAAGTAATCACTTAACTTGCGAAACTAGCGAGTTAAGTCTTTATTATCATTTGTACATAATTTAGTTGTCGATGTTGAAAATACGGCTTCTCGATAAAAACAATCGGATAACGTACCTTTAATTGATATTTAAATAAGGGAAATTCTTTCGTTAATTAGTTTCCTGCCTGTTTATTTAATTTACAAATAAAACTACTCCAATAATTTACATTAACACATTATTAAATTTTTAAATCAATTCAAACGAACAAACAAACAAAACAAGCTTAACTTCACATCAAATGGAAGACTTAAAATTATATTACATTTTAAATATACATTAAATTCAAATATTAACATTTTTTTAGATTTAATACAAAAAATCTCATTGTGATTATGAAAAAAACAAATGGTACTTAGTATATATAGTTCCTGGCACGGATCTTGAGCGGTCGGCGGAGTAGTATAAACAGCTTTACGCATTGAGCGTAACCTATGTGATGGTACTTATCGATATATCCAAAATATTATTTGATTTAATTCAGACTTCGAAAAAGACCAGCAATGTCACTGTTCGTGGGCCAAGATGACCGATCAAGAATCGTGCCGGGAACTAAGCAATCAGAGTAAAGCGTTAGAAACATGTATAACGCAAGACTCGGGTATCAATTCATTTGTCTAAAGTCAATATTAGACGGTTCATTTGTGTCTTTCAATTCGGATGAACCAACCAAAGTGTACCATATTAACATAAATTTGAATCATTCAATGTCATTGCATAGCGTTGTGTCCTTTCATTTATGTGCCTTTCAATTAAATTGATTCAATTCGTATAATCAGTGGCGGTGCAAGACCTACATTTCATGTGGGTAACATATATTTTGCGAGGCTGCCCGGTAACGCAAAGATGGATTCGAAATACAATCGAAACTGACTACTAGCATTGATGGTTCCCAGTAATAGTTGCCACGAATATATGGGTAAGAATTATTGTTTTACAACAAATACATTTTTCCGAAATTTTAAACGCGACAAAAAATGTTACTCGTCTTGTCTTCGAGATGCGAGGACCTTAGGAGTGCGACGCCGTACGCCACGTACCACGTCGCTTATATTTCAGACCGCCTGTATGACAAACATCAGCTCTACTACCATAAATTCCATACAATCATGTTCAAATTTCTACCAATAGAAATGTAAAGTGTTATAGCTTGGCCAGTGAAAGTAGAGATAGAAAAAGAGCGACAAATTCAAAAAATACCAGTACAACGGTTCCTATAATATCATAGAGCAAGTAGGCAGACGGCCCACTTGATGAAAGCCGGTCTCCATCGCCTATGGACATTTGCAACACCAAAGGTGCTATAAATGCGCTGCTGCTTCTTAAGGGAGACTGGAACCTGGTCACTAATGCCGGAACATGACTCAAGCTGGTTATAGCGGCATAGTCTAGACCAGGGGTTAGTAGCCATCCAGTCGGGCAAATACACTCCCATCTGGCAAATTTTTATGCTATATTATTGGCCATTTATACAATAAACAAGCTTATGTTCTTAGAATTCAGTGTCTATCCTCTGTTGCGTTTGCTCGTATTATATATTAATAAAACCATCGTAATTTATTAATACGGATTTATTCTGTTTGATCGTGAAACACACAAATGGCTGATACAAGAGAGACACACATATAAGTGTAAGCGAGTGAGGCATAAACGCGTTCCATAGACGTCGCGTTCCATATACCATAACTCAAATACTAGAATTATGCTAAAGAATAACTTACGCACTTCAATGATTTTATTTATGTTTTAAGCTTTGATACACAATTACACCGATAAATGACAGAACGACAATGTTTTAGTAAAATGACATTGACACTTGTAGCATTGCCATGTAAATTTTTTATAAATAATAGAAATCCATAAAAAATAATAAACGAACATGTGTTATAAAGATTTAAGAATTATACATTAAATTATTCTTATTGAAATTAAATCATATTAAATTGGTGTTATCTTTATAGTCTATCTTAATTAATTTAACAATATTTTATTTTTGAATATTCTCTAAGCTAATGTTTGATGATAATAATTTACTAGTTTTTGAATTAAATGTGCAATTTTAGATAACATTAATTAACAGGTACATAAAAACTTGTATTCATTTGAAGCTAATTATGAACAATAATATTGTGCTATTGGAATAATATTAATTGTTCTGTCTATTCTTGGAGGTCATACACTCTACGGCCCACCGGACAGTCACACTTATATACGTAGACCTGGGGCCCAATTCAATCGTAGGATTGCCTGATTACGGTATTCTGTTAATTCCAATGGCGTATCCGTGGCAAGCCACTCTATCTCTATAGATATTTATAAGCGAATGTTTTCAATATTTATTTCGACTAACGCCGATTCTGCTAATGGCAATACCATTTTTTCCTGTATTTTTCCACCGTGACGATCTCTCTCTTTCTCTTTTTTCTTTCACCATATCCCAACTATTTGGGGTCGGCACAATATGTCTTTTCCTTCCACACTCCTCAACTCTGACATACAGCTTCTGTCACGCCACATATCATCATATCATCCTTCACACAATCTATCCATCTTTCTTTTTGGTCTACCTTTACATTTGTACCCGTCTATGTTGTAGTTTAACATTCGATATCGAGAAAATAATATGCATTTAGTAGAATACGATTTTTTTTACACTATCGCAATGGAATCGTACGTTGAATATCTTAGCAAAGCCTTGTGGGGCGCTGTAGCCATGGATAATATGGTTCGACAGCTATGGACTGTATTGGGAGGGATATAAACCTCATCCTTGCACTCGAAAAGCAGAAGCTCCACCAACCTTGAGATCCGCCTATCCTGGCTTGGTTCAGGATCAGCATATAGAAGAACCCTGCACCAATCCTTTTGACCAATATTGCACATTAAGTTCTTAGCACGGCCAGTATTTAACGTTTCGGCAAAACGTTGACAGAAGTGTTCAAAAAAAGACTGCCCTGACCCTCCGTGTATTGGCCGTCGCCTCACTCAGAAAGAGGGTAGACAGTGAAATTGATGGAGCGATGTTCTACCTATATGTAGGCAAATACCGAACAAGCCTAGATATTGATATAGCAGAATTAGCTGCTGTCCGGTAGACCATAGCGTGTAAGACGAGACGACAAGACCTTTACTTATCTGAAATACTATAATTTTCATAAAGTAGGTTGTGGGCAACCCTTTTCGCTCCAAACCATGAAGTGGTTTGTTGTTCATTTTTTACATCACAATATTTAATTCTATATATAATTGAGTATGCTATTGAGTTTTAGTAGTAAATTTAAAAAAAGTACTAAAATGGATACAAACAAAGCCGTTTTTTAATTCACTACGTATCACAAAACACAGACGAAGTTTTTATATATATAAGCGAATTGAAAGGGTTTTGAATATATTAAGCTTATAGTTGGGTCAAACACTCGCTGCCCACGGTGCCATATATCATCGGTGCACTAGTGAGAGACACGTACTGTGCGTCACTTATCGATAACCATACTTTTTCGTAGTATTAATATCGACACTACACTGGTGGATGCAGAGCAGCAAGTATTTTTTTATTGCCCGAAGCAGACAAACAGGCAGTCGGCCCGCTTGATGGAAGATGGTTAGCATCGTCTACGGACGTTTGCAACACCAGAAGCGTTGCCATCGCGTTGCCGGCCTATAAACTATTTTATAACACCTTTCTTGAACAGTCCCATGTTGTAGCGCAGTGGCAAAAACTCGGCGAGAAGATTCCTTTAAATTACTGTCGTACGCGGAATATGACAGAACTATAGGTACATATTAATATATATGCTATTTCACTGTTATACGAATAATGACCAGTGACTGAATTTGAATCAATGAATACTTGAAATTAATATGTACACTTAACTACATAAAAAAGCATCGTCATAATCAATGTTTTCGAGTTATAAACTGAACTAAAATATTCAAAACCCTTTGTTCTTTAAATATATTTATTTTATTTTAAGGAGATCTGAGGAATATTGGTTTCAACTCGATGTCGTAGTCGGTAAAATCATCTTAAATATCTATTTTTAGAATTTAAAGTGAATTATATGCTAAGTATGTTTAAGTAGACCATTAGAATGCAATTCTCTACGAAATAGCAAAAATAGTCAAAAGAGTCTTGGGGCAGCTTTTAATGAAGACCAAAGTGGTATCATAAGATTTAATAAAAAATGAATTATCCTAGTCAGATCGGTCTGTTTCAAAGTATTACTTGAAATGAAAAGGTGGTAATAATTTTAGTCTCATATTGTTACGTACTAAAAATATCGACATCGACTATTTACTTTGTGACGTTACATCACTAGAAAATTGCCATCTCGAACTGTCCGTGAACTATAACTTACTGTGAAAACATTGAATGTGGTTTTCAAATACATCATTTGGTTGAAACAAGTCTCTCGGATCTCTTTAAGTAATATTTTAATTTACACTTCTTTTCAGACGTTAAATTTTAAACAGTTTATTTTCAAACTTACAATTACTATTTTTTTTTACTATTATTATTTATATATTATGTTATTATTATAAAGTTAAATTTATTATAAGTTATTACTTATCAAACGATTGTTTTTATTTAAAATTAAATATAAAATTAATAAATAATGAATTAATCAAGATGGTGTTCCTATTTACAATACAGAAAAGCTATTTGAAAATTGTGCTTGGTGGTATTATATTTATTATATTTTTGTGAATAATATACAAATTTAACAAGCTGTGTGTTTTTCAAAATAGAATATTTTCAAGACGCAGAATTAAGGGATAATTTATGATGAAACTTTGTTATTATTTGACAAAAAAATACATAAAATAACTTGTTTTACAGTTTTATAATTCTTATAGTGTAGATATCAATTAACTATACATTCCCACTTGAACATATACAATTTTTTTAGGTATTATGAATTTTAAAATGTATTCCAGATACACAGAATAAATAGTTATTATGATAAAGCTGACTTGGCTTGTTATTAGCATTTTTTTAAATATTGTCGTTACTATATTTTGTATGTAAACTGTAAACCTTCTGAAAATAAAATAAGTACCTAAGTAAAAATAAATAAATAGGAAGTATAAAGGCGAATAAATTGTGAATAGTTAAAAATAAATTAAACTGTGACCACTACTACTAAATAGTGGCCGAAATCATTAAAATAAGTCAATTAAGAATAGAATTTAATAGCAATTTAAAAATTAAGGCTCATTTTTAAGACACTATACACTCTGTGTATACACCGACCGTCCGAGTATAAGTGCTAGTCTCTCTCTTTGTGACATTTATTGTGACACACGATGTTTATTGTCCAAGAGTCTCTGTGGTGGCACATTTTTTAAACCGATTCGACATTTTTCAATAGCACTATCCAATTTTGTGGGTTTACACATTTTATTGTACTGTCTAGTAGAGAAATTACTAATAATAATATTTTCTGTACTAAACACATGGAAGCCATAAAACAATTTGAACAAATTTTCGTCTTACGCCAAAAGGAAAATTTGCAAAATCAGCGTTGTGTCGGATATAATTCCGGCAGCAATATGCTGAGTGCAAACCTTATTTGCTGAAAATGCGGCGTACAAATTTTCGAAACATGCTCTGTGTATAAAAATGTATAAGGAATGTAATTACGTCACTATTTTTGCAAATAAAGTTTTTTTATCTTTCTTTAAATATTAAAATTAAATATCAGTACCTGCATAATATGCGAATAACTAATTTAAATACAAATATATTTCCATTAATTTATTATATGCAGCATTCGCACCCAATACTTACTGGCAATGTATGTAACTATACTGTTTCTACAGTTCATCATTAATTACATTGAATTAAAGTCCGACACTTGTGTCGCAATTTCTTTAGCAATGGAAATTTAGGTTACTTTAGTCTGCATCTTGAAAATAATTTACATCATATTATAGTATAACAATAACATACGTTCGTTTGATACATAATTAATCATATCATACTTTTAAGTGTTATTATAAGATGATGATTGGATGTAAAGTGATTTAAAGTAAATATATTTCATACTGTTTAAGCCCCTAGAATGATGGACTTTTTTTCTTAAAATGAAGGGTAAACAATAAAAATATTTTTATAAAAAAAACCCACTTAATTTGAATTCTTCTTTACATATAACAGGAAAGGTAAGCAGTGACTGAGTTCACCAGTGCTCAATTGTAAGAAAGCAACAGGAGGGTACCTAAAAAGCTTACGATACAAACGGTTGTGTCACACACATTCCTGGTTTCAAACTAAAAATATTTACCAGATTTATTCAATAACAGAAATATAGACGTGCTAGGCTTAACTTTAATCCAATTGAAAATACTTTAAATGACTTTATGCCAAGATAATATATTAAAATGTGTACTTATTTATTAAATATTTTAACATCTTTATAATCATATATCGTTTGCCTGATGTTTATTATTCGTCTGCACTTACACTATTTAAAATTAATAATAATTATATTACAATATACATTTTTTTTTCTCCTAAAAGGCATAGGATATTAAACCGTGGTCCTTTAATTAATAACTATGCGAAAGCCCTAATTTAATCGGGGTTTATTCGAATTGACGTAATAAGTATAAATAAAAATGCAAATTATTAATAATTTTTTAAATAATAATAACAATTAAAGTGTGCTTAATTAAGTAATGCACTTTACAAGTTATTAATAGATCATTTACCAAGCTCAGAATAATAACTAAAGTTAGAGATTTTTTTACTCAAACAATAAAGTTTCTATTGTTTAGGGCGGATCACAAGTATAAATTATCATTTTTTAAGTCATGATTTTCTGATTACACTAGTAAATCTAACATACGTACAATTGATTATCTATACTTGTAAAGTAAGGTAGTGATATATCACTGTCTTGTTATAATAATAACCTTGCGAATAGCAAGAAGAAAGAGAGGAAATAATTTTATTTAGGACATATTACATTTAAATAATTGTTAAAAAAAATCAAAAATAAACAAACTTGTACTACAAGAGGCTCCAGTCTCAGCACAATGCTGGTCTGTTACAACCAGCGTTGATCTTCAGCTGAGCTCTTAAGGTAACATCACGGGAAATATTACATCATTGTGAAATATAAAAATAGAATCGCAATCAATAATGCACAGTAAGCATGCCAATAATGTATGAACGACAACATGTATCGTCTTATCTCTTTCCAACACGCTTTTAATTCCATTAGAGAAAAAAGTGCGGATGTAAGTATTTTGTGTCTATTTTATTAATATATTTTCTGTAACTTTAGTTATTATTGTGAGGTTCCACCAATATATTTCACAAGCGAAGAAATATATACCATAAATTAATATAATGTGTATATGAAAGTGCTAATCTTTGATTAAATAAAGCCGCGTCGACACGGTTCAAGTATACTTGGACCGAGTACACACGAACCGAATAGGCTAGGATAGTTACTCGTTCCGTGGCATCTGGTGTTAGGATACTCTCACACTTCACACTTAAATCAGCCCAGACACTTTAGTGCATTTAGCATTAGCATAAAACATTACAAACTTCAAGATTTTGTACGAGCGTAGCATATTACGGCATCATACCTTTGACGAGTCTAAGCATATATTATTAATTACTGCTTAAACAGTAATAAATATATTTTATTGCTCGTCTTTATATATGAATACTGTTACAATTTAATGTAAAATACGTCACTTACCCAACACAAGTGTACAAAGGCGTCTAATCCAAGTTTATGTGGACCAGACTTAATTTTTACAAGTCTATTAGGATCAATTAATAAAAAAAACAGATAAAAAAAATCTAAGCCGATTATGACTAATAACTTGGACTAGAAATATTCGTTTATAAACTAAATTAATAAATAATTGAATGAGAAAAACAATTGACACTACAGTCATCAAAATCGGATGAGTAGTTCTACTAATATAACACTAATACTATGTATAAATAATTATATGTAACACTTTATTTTGGCTTTTTCTTGGTCGAGTAAAATTGACCTGAACTATACTCGTGTCAAACACTCGCTATCTATGGTGCCATAAATCAGTGCACTAGAGACAGAAGAGACACAAACATACTGTGTGTCACTTATCGATAAGCATTCCACACCTTTTGATAGTATTAATAACGACACTGGACTGGTGCATCCCTACGCCTTCCATTAGGCCTTTAAGTGTGACAAAGAAAACGTAGGTGCTGTCCTATTCCCAAATTTTACTGCTCCACAGATAGCGAGTGTTTGATAAGACTATATAAAGCCAGTGAAACCTTGAAAATTTAATTGAAAATTAAGTGATTGATACAAAGCTTGGAGAAGTATAAACAACTATTCGAGTATAAATTTGTGAAGTATTTTATACGACTGCACTCGGTCCAAGTGTACTTGGACCATGTAAACACGGCTTAAAAGACACAGTTTCTATAATAATTTCTATGGGTTTATCTATTTTTGATATATTATATATAAATTGGGCTATTATATTAATATGTCTAAATCAATTTATAATATTATGCTAAGTTGATATTAACACCAACGCCTGTAACGAGATCATCCCTAATTAAAGGTAGGAGAGCTGTGTGCCTGAAACAATAAGAAAAAAATATTTGAAACAACAAAATCTGTCAGGTATTTAATTATAGAATAGAATATAATATACTATATTGCATGCAATTCAAGAAGTTTAAGTACAGAAGACAATAGGCGGTCTTATTATTAAAAGCAATTTCTTCCAGACAATCTTAGGATGGATTAGAGAAAAATTGTGTAACATGTTGGTTTTGCAATATAAGTATATTATAGTAAACTAGTATTTACCCGCGACTTAGTCTTATATATATTCGTTATCGTAATAAATACTATGTTGCATCTACCGTACTTATGTTTAATAAAGACTATTTGAAGTCTATTAATATTTTGGAGTAGCTAAATTCTCCTTTTTTGTAACATACAGAAAATCTGCATAGTTGGTTAAATTACGAATATATTATTTCCTAATAAAAGATATATTACAAATAATATATAAGTTCCAAATGGCTGTCGATTAGGAACGTGCCCAAAAGGCTGACCGCACTCCCGCACTGAATGGCAACGCTGATGCAATGCCCCAAGTACAGGCCAGCCTTTTGGCCACGTGAGACTTCTATCAAGAAGGTCTTGCCAGGTGGTAGGGCGTTTGCCCGGCTGGATGACTACCGCCCCTAGTCTAAAGTATGTCACCATAACAACCTTGATTTGTGTTCCGGCATTAGTGACCAGGTTCCAGTCTCCCTTAAGAGAGCAGCAGCGCATTTGTAGCACCTTTGGTGTTGCAAATGTCCATAGGCGATTGTAACCGCTTTCTATCAAGTGGGCCGTCTGCCTATCTGCTGAACTCGTGCAATAAAAAAAAGTGGTCTGACACCGCCTATTATATATATGACTTCAATTCATCTTTATATGCATGAAATTACATTCACTCATTCATTTATTCATCAAACGACATGATAAATTTCGATAAAACCTTATATGGCCCTAGAATTTCGACACCGAACGCCACAAATATGTATCCATTGCTAATTTGCGGCTTTTTAGGTCCTTCTGCCGTGAAACTATTAAATTCAACTCGCAACACCGTTGATCGTGCAGCGGCTGAAATTAGGAAGCTTAAAGCTAGTCCAGTCTTAGTAAATATTGGTCAGTTCGAACAGTTGCATCAGTCGTACCTGTTCGTGCATATTGAGGCTCCATTAACGTTGTTTGTTTTATAGGGTATGCATTAATGACTGGAGATGACGACTTAAAAAAGATACGGGGGTGAGATAAGAGGATCAGACAGGAAGACTGGGATATAAAATTGGGTTATTATACAGGTCCGAATGTTGGTGCATGATAGCAAATAATAATTAATATCTGAAATATTATAATCAATGTTTATTACACTAGAATGATTACAATTACAATATCAAATACAGCACAATAATACACAGAAATATTAAGACAACGCCAAGAGTTGTCTCCACGCTTGTCAAGTGTCGAGCAGCAATTTGCCCTTAAAGAATACTGCGATTATCGAACAGTAATTATCGACCACAATATGCGATCCCTGTCCAAGACTGTCGTCGGTTGAAGACTTGGTTGTAGACTAGTCCCCTCTGCCCGAACACCGATTATTTATAAGATCCTCGTAGTGCGTCTGCAGTGACACCATCCTGTAATACTTTGGCGCCACTTCATTTTCGCTTCCGTCATAACACCAACTTTCGCCATCCGTATAACTTCCAACTTCCGGTTACTCCATTTTCGATATCCGTTGGCTTGATAATAAATGCTTTTACGTTGACATCCGGTTATACGACTTCCGATTACTACATTAATGAATACTCTATCCGGTTATTGACTACTTCCGTCATGTGGTTACTTTACAATAATAAATACTATTCTAACACACGCGTGACTGAGAATTTGAGAGGAAGAAGACTAAGATGGGGCATGTAATGAGGAAATTATAGAAAATTACAAAGGTAGAGGTAGACCAAAATAAAGGTGGGTGGATTGTTTGAAGAATGGTATGATGATTTGTGGTGTGACAGACGACGTAAGTATGAATAGAGGATTATGGAAGTAAGAGATATATTGTGCCAACCTCAAATAATTGGAAGAAGGTGAATAGGTGTATTTATTTTAATGTTAAAGTAACGTATTTATTGTTGGTTTTATTAAAATTTATTTATTTGTTTTACTAATTAAATATTATATAAGTAGAATTGGTTTTAATAATTATTATTTTATTATTGTATATCTTTCGAAACCACGGGCCATAACAATGGCCTGGACTTTTGGGGGTCTTGCGTGGGGCCATGGGAAGGCCAAGACGTAGAGGCCCCTTGACAAATTTAATGTAAATGTGGCGTGACACTGATCGGCGATTATCCCTGTCTACACTATATACTAATGCACCCAAGGACAAACCCTGGCCAGTGTAGGACTATTGTGGGAAATGAGAAAAAAAGTACCGGGCTATGTGGGTGAACTGCTAGTGGGGACTAGGGGTCTGGGGACTATGACACATTTTATTTATTATTTAATTAACAAGATCGGGTCATTTGGTCTCACGTCAAAAGGAAACTTTGTACTGAAAATCAGCGTTGGGTCGGATATGTTAAAATGAGGTCTATAATTTGGCACTGGCACCTCAGATGTCAAGTTATACCTATTTAAATATTTTTGACACCGTTTTTCTCGTGTATTCTTTTGTCCCGTCATGTCTGGCGTCAGTCGTGTACCATTAAACCTATGAAATGCCTTTATATATTTCACAGTGCTTATTATTTATAATTCACACATTCGACCACTGCCAATCCCGAATTTCTACAGGATATAATTCCGGCACAGCAAAATGCTGAGTGCGCACCTTGTATTCGCGCTGCTTAATTTAAAAATCCTGTCGTGTATTAAGTATATTTTGATAATAAGTGTAAACTAAACTATAAAATAGAAAACTAAAATTAAATACTAAAAGTAAATAAAAAAAGAGCAAAATTATTGATAAAATATTGGCCCCAAAATCCTGTCCTATCATATTATTTCCACAACTACCCGCATACCTAACCGCGTTATCCAATCACCTTTTTCTAACCGTCATCTTCCATCCCATAGGAATATCCTTGTCGTACTTACCACTGTACTAATACTGCTCGTCTTTACGAGTCAGTCTGCTGTCGACCCTCGTGTGACAACCCGCATATCTTTACTGCCACAACTTGCCTTTGTGCAGTTATACCGCGCCGCGTGTGTACAATTATTGATTAATGAACAACTTGGTGATCAGCACGCATAGTTAGTGCAGCCCAGAGGCACGCAGGTAAGTCTCCCTCTTTATCCATACCAGCAATCCTACCACCGCCATTTGGATACGCGTACAGTCCCTAATACTGGGCTGCCGCGTTGACATCTTGTTTGCTGAAAATGCGGCGTACAGACTCTCAAAATAGCTCTGTGTGTAATAATGTCTAAGGAATGTAATTACGTCGCTATTTCTTCAAATAAAGTTTTTCCTTCTTTCTTTCAAAGAGAGAGGGGATATCCTGTAAAAGCGTGGCATCTGCAATCAAGATATTGATACCAGAATCGTTTTACCAGGTCAAAAGTTTACGTAAATAGTGTGGAAATGTACTCACTCATGAGGCGCTGGCCACGCGGGCGCGTGCTTGTGTGTGGCGGCGCGGGCCCTCGCCAGCAGCGTCATGACGGCGCGCTTAGTCGGCGACATGGCCGCCCGCGCGCCGCCCAGCAGAGGCCGCTTGCGCGCCGTGCTCGCACCCGCCGCCCCAGCCACACCTACACATATACATATCTGCGTGCGTTATTTTGAAAGGATCTGAACTATAACTTGGTTCTGTGTTCAGTCTGTCTGTCAGAGTTCGGTTTTTTGTTTGTTTGGGGGGGGGGGGAACTACCTATTTAGGCATGAGACATACCTCGCAAAATTAGCAAGTAACAGTGGTCCGGTCACGTCACGAGCAAACGAGTCATGGAGTGGAGAGCAGTGGACTGAGATTGGCTGAAGAAGAAATGTTGAAACTGAATGAATAATTTAATTTGAAATAAAGCACTTTCACAACCTAACCACAGAATCTGTGACGGCACTGAATCGTTCAATTATTGTGCAGACCAACTTAAAGCGGGACGTTTTCAAAGAACGTTTCCCTCGACTGGCAACTAGGGATGCTCCATCAGTAATTCAAAATATCGATATAGCGACATTAAACATCGATATTTTAATATGAAATTTGAACTCTATATTTGATGTACCTACACTTACTAAAATATAACTACCTGTACATTAACTCTTTTGTGGTATAGTATGATATATTACATTAATTATGTATGGAACATGGATATTTAATATGGAACATTATTATTTGTTTTAAATACAAGTGTATGTGATGGGTAGAGAGCTGGTAGCCCACGTTGTACTCAATTGTACTCATCATGATCTAAGTTAGGGTATTTTGAATAAAGGTCAGGTATAAAGCACTTTAAATAAAGGAGTATGCATGAAAATATTAATTAATGAAAGTAGATGAAGCGAAAATTATTGTCATGAACGTAGCAGGTCCATCCATCGTCTCTATCTAGCTTAATGGGAAACAGGCGTGACAATATGCATGTATAATAATTATGTCTCATCTTAATATCACTATTTACTTATTATGCAGTTGTCAATTATTTCTTAAATATTGTATCTTATTGTCCAGCGACAAAGTTTGATATTCAATTAATCATTAATCTAATAGTATGCTGTTCATCAAGAACATTTTTATTTACATTTAAATTCCGACATAATTTTATTATATGAAATAGAAGTATATTGTATATAAAAACAAGATATAATATCGATACAACATTCATTCATAACCGATGTTTGATTATTAAAACCGAGTAGTCAATCTCAAATTCTGTCTATTATTTTGATAAACTGAAATACCTGCCAATTCTGACGACGACCTTGAAGACTGGCCGTTAATATAATATAAGAACGGGACAATATACTGGGCTTCAGGTTAGCAAAAATGTTGTTTTTAATTCAGTACCTAAAATATGTAATAAAATATATTTACTCAATCAAAAACAACGAATAAATATGGATATCGTTTATAAAAATTATATCAATATTGATGTTTAAATATAGTTACGTTATTTGGCTGTCGGAGGATGTTTTAAAAATATTCGATATTTTAATTCGTTTATTAATATGATACAATTACTTAATTAATTAATTAATATTTTAATACGTCTGGGCTTCTCCTCGATGGAGCTCAAAAAGACTACGCTTGTACGTCGCGAGAACCCTTTATGGGTTTGCGCGATGTTTGGATATTATGTGATCTTCATGGAAGACCGATGAGTCGTGTCGTGTGAAGCAAACGAAGAAAGTTAAGGGTTCATCCACACGAACACGTGACAAGTTTGAAAACATCGATAATTTTGTTTCGATGTTTTTTATGAGCAACAGGTACATCCCTACTGGTACCACAAAGTGTTTTGATTCATTCCAATTAGCTTTTGAACAAAATAAATGGTTGGTGGTTGAATGTTTGGATATATTGTTATTAATTGTTGGTTTTGTGGCTACATTCTCTTTACCATCTATATTATATATACTATGATATCTATATCCATAAAAATTCTGTGTTTGACCGTTATAAACTCCGAAATTACTCAACCGATTTTGATGATTTTCTTTTCATTTTGCTGGATTTGTTTCAACTAAGGACATAGGATAGGATTCATTTTAATTTATAAAAAAACTTTTCTGAGCCACAGCATCACAGCAATGCGTGGTCGGTTCAGTTATAATATAATAAAGATGTACAGTTTGTGAGTTTGGATTTTCGAAGCAATCTGTGGTACTAATGATTCGATTTTGAAAATTCTTTCATCACTAGAAAGCTACATTATTCCCGAGTGGCATAGGCAATTATTGAGATTAATGATTATTAAATCAAAAAAGTAAAAATGTTTTACGCCCAGCGAAGTGGGCACGGAGACGCCTGTCAAAAATGTTACAGCAATAACGTTCCACGCAAGAATTGCGCACATCCTCGTTCGAGGCACTACGACTGGTTTCTGGGTTTATGAATTAATTAAAGTTTGCAGAGCTTAATAAAACCTTGATATACGTGCGTGTGGGCGTGGGTTCATGTGTACTTAATGATTCCCAGCTTAGTGGGCATGGGTCTAAAATATAAAAAGATATAACCATGCTTAATTTTTTTTCTTTCTTTGGGTTTTTTCCTTTCATTCTTTTTTGAAATTCCGCTACCTACAGATTAATGAGAACCCTTAAAGTTCACTACAGTCACCCGATCGCCATCGAATAGTCTAGCTCGCAAGACGTTAATAGAAATATCTAATTTAAAGGGAAAATATTTATGAACTATCTGTAAATGTCGTGAAATCAATCAAATGCTTTGCGAATATATCGACGGGTGCAAAGTAAAAAGAGATATCTGCAAAATAGCTACTTTACAGGAGAGCGAAAAGATGGTCGAATTAACTTCGTAGTATTTGAAAGAACATACGTAGCTGGCTTTTTTACGTACGAAAATTTATTGAAATAATGTGATATATGCAAAACAAATAATGTAATATTGTAAATAATTGTTTTATTAAAACGATTGTACAATAAACTAAAAATCATCATTTTGTAGATTAACTTTATTTACTTTGCACCCGTCGATATAGGACTAGCTGTGCCCACGACGCCATCCGCGTGGAATTAGTTTTCAAAGCCCCCCCATTTTGAAACATTTTTCATTGCTGCTCCGCTCCTATTGATCTTAGCGTGATGATATATAGCCTATATATATAGTCTTCCTCGATAAATGGGCTATCCAACACTGAAATAATTTTTCAAATCAGATCAGTAGTTCCTGAGATTAGAGCTTTTAAACAAAGAAACAAAAACAAACAAACAAACTGTTCAGCTTTATATATTAGTATATAAGATTAAACATTAAATGTGGCTATATTTTCATATACTACCCAATCTTAAATCTAACAAATCCCAAATCCCAGTGCATCTCCCCTATTTAATCGAAAAATTAAAAGAAATACGTAAACCAGCACCATCAAGTGGCCCAGGAATATAAAAAATTATAATTATTTTCCATTTAGTCCACTTAACTTCACTTAAGATGGCGCTGTGCAATCTCGTTAAATAAATAAATACATCGCGCTGATGAGATCTAAGGGCACAAATGAATACACAAGTTATGGTCATAGAAGTATTTTGTGAATCTCGCACACTTTTATATGAACCATTTTTTACTTTTGGCCTAAATTTAAGTGTTCTCTAAAGTAATTTAATTCTGTCTTTTCCGTTATTCTAATTTAAAACAAGCTATAACTTATTATTGTCATCTAGTGGAATTTATAGAATTATCGATTTTAGCGCCATCTATCGGACAAGGGAAATTATATTTTATTCCAGAGGGGCTCATATATTTTATATATAGTGTACTATGTATGATCTAACACGTGACAGTGTAAATGCGTGCGAGCGTGCGTGTGTATTGTTTAATGAAGCCCAGCGAAGTGGGCACGGTTCAGCTAGTTACATGATAAAGTGCGACGTACCGACCTTGCGTGGCTAGCGCGTGCACAGCGGCTGGCTTCACCCCCCGGAGTGCGGGGTGCGCGTGCAGTACACCGCCCAGCACCGGACTCGTCAGCCCCAGGATATCTCCACCTCCTGGGTTAGTTGATTAGTTGACAGGTTATTAGTTGTTAGTTACATGCAATAATGGTTACAATACAATTATGTAATGGAGGTATTAGACAGATCAACGAAATAGAAATATTATATTGTTACGAGTGCTACAAATGTAGACTGGAACCAGGTCACTAATTCCGGAACACAACACAAGGTTGTTATGGGGACATACTTTAGACCAGGGGTGGTAGCCATCCAGTCGGGAAAATGCCCTACCACCTGGCTGTGGGTTGTTTTGTCACCTCTTACGACAGGCCGCCCCAACGCAGGAAATTGATAGATAGATAGATAACACTTTCTTGTATACCATTACAGAAAACTTACGACATAGTATTAATCTAATTGGGTACAAAGGGCGGTCTTATCGTTAAAAAGCGATTTCTTTTGGACAACCCGTGGCAAGAATATTCTGATTAGGAATTGCATTCTTTCTCCGTTCATGCACGAATAAAAAAAGTCTCAAAAAACGATGTAAAAATTTAATTTAAAACTGCATCGAAAATGCTAAGTGAAAATGCATTGTCTTAAGTAAACAAAGCTTGTATTTAACATAGCTTAAGTGACTGCCAGCTTCTAGCTGGAGTAATTCACGTTTTCTTAAGGAGATTCCACGAATGCAACTTAACTGAATTAAAATTTGATTGTTTGCGAACGGCTTTTGTTGGAACTTGCCGAGTAAACGAGCAAAGATTTTCGTGTTTTAAAATTTGTTTAAAACTTTTCCGTAGTAATTTGGACAAAAATATCTCTCTTCTCTTTCACCTTACTCTGATTAGGATAAGGCGAAGACATATTGTAACGATCCTGTATGATTATTGAGGGTCGGTATGTATATATGGGGGAAGCCAATAGGAGGATTCAGTTGGCCTGGGCAGCATTCGGTAAGCTTCGTCAAGTCTTCTCGTCGACCATTCCGCAATGCTTGAAGACAAAAGGCTTCGAGCAGTGCGTCGTCCCCGCCCTGACCTACGGGGCCGAGGCATGGACACTGACGGTGGGATTGGTCCACAAGTTCCAAGTCACTCAACGGGCGATGGAGCGAGATATGTTGGGTGTTTCTCTTATGGATAAAATTAGAAATGAGGATATCCGTAGGAGAAACAAAGTAACCGACATAGCTCGCAAAATTAGCAATTTGAAGTGTAGTGGGACGGTCTCGTCTGCCGCAGGACCAATGGCCGATGGAGCAAACGAGTCCTGGAGTGGAGACCGCATCTCGGTAGGGGTAGTGTCGGACGCTCTCCAGCCTGATGGACCGTCGACCTGTGCAAGGTCGCCGGTAGGCGCTGGCTGAGGAAATCGAAGGATAGGGATAAGTGGCGTTATCTTGGGGAGGCCTACGTCCAGCAGTGGACTGTGAATGGCTGACGACGACAATAACATTGTTACGTGCGAGCGGGGGTACACTTGGGATTGGAAGGAGCTTTTTAAAAAAACAAGTTACTTTGTTCTATCTTTAGACTTAATGTTTAGTATACTTTTTTATTATTATTATTAATATATATTATCTTAAACATCTTAAAATAATAATAGCTTTAATTTTAGTTTTTGAAGTAGTTTTTTTTTATTTATTTGTTACTTTCTAGTGTCTAGCTATGGGGTACGCCTACGAAAGGTGCCGCGCGGAATGGAAATTTTTTCATAAAAAATGTTCATAAAATGAAAACTACTGGGCCAAACTATATAAATTTTTTAGGGGACCAAATGACAGCTATTATGCGTCGAACAAAAAAAGAATCACGTAAAGCGGATCATAAATCTCAGAGTAATCGGTGTACATATGGAACGGAATGGAATTTTTTTCATAAAAAGTGTTTATAAAATGAAAACTACTTGGCCAAACTGTGTCAAATTTTTAGGGGACCAAATGGCAGCAGCTATTTCGCGTCGAACAAAAAAGAATAACGTAAATCGAATCATAAATCTCGGAGTAATCGGTGAACATACATAAAAAAAAGATTCCGACGAATTGAGAAGAGACCTTTTTTGATGTCGGTTAAAAAATGGTTAAATAAAATTAATGTTAGTTTACGTTACTATTAATAGTTGTGTTAGTTGTTTTATAGTACGGTATAGTGTTATGGGTATATAAATGAATTTGCTTACCAAGTATAGAGTTTTGAGTCAGGATGTGATGGGTTGGAGGCTGCTGAAGGACTCCCCCGCCGACTAGTACACCATGGCCTGCGTGACTTGCTGCCAACTGTTAAGAAAAATTAGGATTAATAAAGCAAAACTTACGAATTCCTTAAGCCAACGATTCTTCATCTTACTATATATTCTTTTACTTTATCACTATTTGCTTTAATTGCTTCGGCTGATAGGCAGACGGCACACCTGATGGAAAGCGGTCATCATCGCCTGTGAACATTTGCAACACCAAAGGGGGCTACCAATGTGCTTCCGCTCTCTAAAGCATAACTGGAACCTGGTCCCTAAAGCCTTAACACAACTCAAGGTTGCTACAGCGGCATATTCTAGACCAGGGGTGGTAGCCATCCAGACGGGCAAATATCCTACCTGGCTGTGAGTGACTTGACGTGATTGTACTAACTTAACTTGAAATGCTTTATCAGCCTACTGCTTCGGGCCAGACTTCTAAACTACTACTAAAATCACTCTAGTGTGCCTTTTACCATCTTAGCAAGGGTTTAAGGACAGTTTAGTAATGAACGTGGTTTTATTTTGTTTACCTGCACTGATGTCTCCAACAAACTTTTGGTCTGTCATTGGTACACTACACTTATATATTGTTTCCCCTAGTTTACCCTTCCCGTATTTGGAATTCTTTTGTTTACTTTGTGTTTGTTGGCGCCAGGCCATAATAATCTACACTGGCAAGAATGCCATACTGGCAACACAACCACGCTAAGTGTCAAAATCGGATTTTTACCTCCACTTCTACTTGTCAACTTTGCCACCCATATTAATTTGTCGTCAATTTGTTTAATTCTAATAATTGCTGTAATGTTTAAAGAAATACATCTCAAGTTATACTTCAAATTACAAGCTTGTATCATTACATAACTTACATACGTCGAAACTGCTAAAACCCTACAGTGTTTAAAATTTGTAATTAGACAATAGCCTATTGTTATTGTTTTCGACTTTGTTGGCCGATCGCAGGAATAATTAACCAGGTGTGCAAACTACGCCTTCACAGAAACCTCAGTTAACACGGTCCTTTGTTGTATTATACAGTTTCATATAAAACGATGCCCGGATGGGACGGGTGGAGCAGTCAAGCGACGATTACGATACTAGCAAGACGTCTGTAGTACATTCGATAAGCGATATACGGACTTTGCGCGTGTTATTGGATCGTGCAGTTTGTTCTGGTTGTATCCAGTTATATTTGTACCTATTTTATACGTGTTTGTACATTTCTAATAAATTCTATAGTAATTCCAACGGCATTTTAACTAGAGTCCTGCGTAACTCGTAACAATATATACTGATGCTATATAAGTATTTAAAAAAAAGTTTGTTACACTTATGCTAGTTTTAATATGTTAAACACATTTACAGGAGGGTTTCTTAATATAATACTACAGTTTCTATTTTTACATAAAATTTTATATGTTTGGGGAAAATAATTTTTGGGAAAGGTTGGTTTTTGAGGGAGTTAGGATTGGGAATGGTTGGATCTTGTTGGATTAAGTTGGAAGATGGGGGCGGTAAAAGGGGAGGGGGGTCGATGAGTAGGAGGTTATTGAACCTTATGAGCCATTGCCAGCTTTTAAGATGGGATAAGGCGGATGAACAATAGGAAAACGGGAACGGCAAGATGTTATGTGGGAAACTTGTCAGAACAATCTCTCCAAACTTGGCGTCTTAAAAAATGTATTATTACCTGATGATGAGCCGCTGTCAAATGATCAGGCGCTGGCGTGGGGGCTGGCGGTGAGAAGTCGCGAGCAGTCGCACCGTGGTTGATTGCGATTCCGCCAGGCAACGCTGCAGTTGCTGGTGATGGCTGTACTCCAGGTAACTGTACAGAATAAGCGTTAGCATTAGATATCTTTAACTTATTTCTTTTATTCGAATCATTTGGAGGCGGTATAATATATCTCCTTCCAAAGCCCTCTATCATAGGATACCTCAGTCACACCACAAATGAACGTGCTGTCACATAGCTATTAACACTTTTGTATACATTCTCTTAAAATTAACACTATCGGAGTGAAACGGGTATAATAACAATAGGAACCCATAAACGTCTCACTGCTGGGCTTGGGATTCTCACTATTGGAGTACGGACAGTATACCCGCCATGCTTGTCGAAGGCGGCTTGGCGGGTTTGACACATCGGTTATCTCGATGTGCAGGTTTCATCACGATGTTTTCCTTCACCGTTGCTAGCACGTGGTAATTGTTGAAATATGCACATTAGGTTAGAAAACTGCCTAAGTGGTGCATTCGTTGCGGCCAGGGTTTGAATCCGCGCCTTTTGAATCTGAGACGCGGGCACTAGACATTGCACACGACTTATGAAACCGTTAGCCTTGTATGTACGATGAATGAGAATTCCGATGGACCACTTCCTCTTGTAGTGAAACACTTACAAGCTAATAGATGGCGCTGTACAATAATTGAGGTCGCAAACGATTTCCGAAACATATAAAGAATATATAAAATTTTCGAACGATAATAGATTGCGATGGGCTTAGACCTGCGAAAAACCACAATAGCCACGATGGAAGATCTTTTTTTGAGACGGAAGAGCATTCCATCTCGCTTCCTCCACCTAGTCGGGACATCCCTTAAACCCTTTCACTTATCTCATCCTTCTATTGCATTCCCTTATCCCATCTCCGTATCATATACTCATGAGCACTCGTCTGTGGTACGTTACTCCACACTTTATGCAGCGCGTTCCATTAGTAGCTCACAACGTCCAAAATGCTCCGTTAGCCATTCCACAAGGCGACCGCGGCCGTTGACGTCGCAAAAACGTCACTAATGACGTCATCATTTTCGAACACACAATTTCACAATAACCCATGTCAGGAGGTTGGTCGAATAACAGTTCCACTTGAGTTTACGACTGTGGCGCAGGACGGAACACCCAGGGGCTTTAGTGGGTATCCCTAATTGGGGAGTGGCAATAGCATGGCACCAGTTCTGACTGGGCATGCTAGTGCCACCCCCGATCTGGCAAATCCCACACTAGGTCGCGAATTATCCCCCCAAGGTTCTGCCCTTGTCATGGCTTAGTCTTCAAACGGATTTCCCCTGGTTAAAAAAAATGTGTTTACGACTGTGACGCCGTGAATGTGGTTGTTGTGAGTCTCTAATGGACTTCTCACTGATGACCTCTACATTATCTTGCACACAATCCATCCATTTTTTCTGGATGTGATGTTGGAAGTGATAAATATTGTGGCGAATTATGGTGGAACTATCTAGTTAGTTTAAGAACTTTTAGAAAAAGCTAGAACATTCTGGAAGGAAAAGACGGATATATTTTAGAAAGGAATTGACGATGAACGAAAGACAGAGATAGATAGATGTTAGAAAGGGGTAGGCAATGAACGAAAGACTGAGATAGATATATAGATATAGAAAAGATAGAAAGGGATAGATGTATAAACGAAGGTTCCCGAACAGAAGGTTCGGGAAGGAAGAGACAGAGACAGGTAGATGGGTTCCAGAAAATTCTTCCGGGTATATAAACAGCGTAAGGCGCGCCTACCGGGCAGTTTAAAGTTGAACTGATTTCAAGACGGCGAAGCGACAAGTGCGTTGCTAAAGAGTTGGAAGAGAAAGTTAATAGAAGACAGAGAAATTAAGTGGTGAATTTAGTGACAAGATTAGTGGACAGTTAAGTGAAGGAGGAGTGTAGTGTAGTTCGAGATACGAACCAGAAGCGAGCTACACGCGGTAATATCGGAGGTGAGCACTGCAGTAGCAGGAAGTGGTCTACGCAATATAGGCGACGGTTTTGTGAGCGAGACCCCTTATCGTCGGGACAGTACATCGTTAGTCGTGCGTATAGGGGCAACCTGGCAGAGAGGTATTACGTGTGGCTGTGTAAGTCATTAAAAGCGTTTAGTTTAGAACTAGTGTTTTCTTCCAATCCATAAGAGCGTACCCCCGCTCGCACGTAACAATATTAAGTCAGACTTAATGGTCTTTGTCAGCATTAATATTTGATTTATATTTTTAATTAAAGTTCATTCTAAACTGTTACAATAATTAATATACGAAAAGGGCAGAGTACTATTTTAAAACTAAAACACATATTTTAAGATAGAACCGGCATTTCTTGCGATTTTAAAAGCGATGTTCCATTGCTAGTTTTATTTCTTACGCTGTATTGTAGTAAATATTATTGACATGGATAAAATTGCGACACAATGTGGTACAGATGAGCACACGTTCAATTTTGTACCTATTCACCCGATTCTATACTGCTTCAATGATGACCTTTACCGGTTCTGGTTGAACCCCTGTATCTACGATCAGCGCGAAATAGAGAACATACCACACCTTCTTTTTAGTTGCCCGGTATTTGCCCGGGATCGTAATAATCTTGGGTGCAAACCGAGGATTGCTGTTCAACATTAAAACTTGCACGAACTCATGAGTAAAAGGCACTGAGACCGCTTTATGGTATTTTACGTTAAAATCCATATATAGGATGTTTCAGCAAACGGAACACCTACTTAAATGGGTGAAGGGGCATAGCATCAGCGTACAGTTACAGAAAGGAAATAATCTTAAAATTTTTGTTTAATTAGAACTTTAATTAGAACAATGGGCGGCGATATGGCCGCCCATTTTTCTAATGCAAATGTAACCATATTGTTACGAGGTACAGGACTCGAGTTAAATCAATGACGTTGGAATTACTATAGACTTTATTAGAACTGTATAAACACGTATAAAACAAGTACAAAATAAAACTGGCTGCAACCAGTTCACACTGCACGATTCAATGCAATTCAACACGCGAAAAGTCCGTCACTATATCGTTAATCGAAAGTACTACACGTCTTAATCGTATTGTAGTCGTCGATTGACTGCTCCACCCCTCCGTTCGGGCATTGTTTTATACTAACTATACAGTACAAAAAAACGACCGCGTGCCAGTGCACCGCTCGGCACTCGGAAACACCAGTGAATTTACAAGAAATAGTAATTTGCACATCCGACAAGCTTTGGCGCAATGCAATAAGAACAAGGATTGAGTCGTTCGACACGAATTACAGCCATAAAATAAGTACGATAACAATAGATGTTTTTAAAGTTTAAACACGAAGTAAATAAAAGAATTCGTTTTTACAACATGCACCTGTGCGGTATTTGTCATTATGTAACAATATCAATTGTCTAGATTTAAAATTATGGTGAAAAATTAAGAGTTTTCATTCATTTATTCGAAAGAAAAAAGATAAAACATCAAGTAAAAAAATACCCCTGACAAGCGTCTGCGTCAAGAGATGGAGAGAAAAAAAATCAGTGACCTTTTCTCAAGTATTGCTATTTAGGTATAACCTCAGACAAATGAGGTTCTAACAGAGCAAGGGATGAGTTACAAATCATTAATAAACTTCTGAGGTTGACTGACGTCTCAAAACCATACTGGAATCATTATCTTGATTACAGTCTTAGGGGCGGTTCGATTGATGTGATATCATTCTCTCGCAAAAAACCGACTTAAGTGTACGCGCGCATTGCGGTCCGGTGAGTTGCGGTTGCGGTTGTAGAACCGGAGCATTGAAATTTGGCGCGCGCACTACGGATAAATAACCTCAAGTTTTTCCATTTGTATCACAGCTTTCGTAGCGGAAGGTCGCCAGCATGGACTACGAAACCAGGCTCCAAATTTGCATTTTATTGATTTTGGCAAGAAAACGGAAACAGAAGCAGTATTAGGTTCATCCACTAACAACCAGACAAATGAAGGGATTTTTCGTTATGAGATACAATGATTTGCGAATGTTCCAAGAAAGTTTTTAGGTTGCTACAGAATGAATATCAAAACCTTTGACAATTTGATAAAACAATATGCACATTAGGTCAGAAAAGTGCCTAAACAAGCAACCTATCGGAGTATTTTTTTAATATTATTATTCATATTTTTATTTGTTTATTTTTTATGCTTTTATGTTTCTTTCTTTTTCTTTTTTAGTTAATTGCTTTTATTTCTATTTCTATTACAGTTCTTCTACTAAACCTAATTACAAACTTGCTTTTATTGCAATTTATCTACTAATGTGTTACTTTGATTTTCATTGCTAATTCTATAGCCATCCCATTTCTACCTACTACATCGGCTTTATTATAGATAATGTTTATATGTTACTATTTTTCTATTAATATCTATGCTTAGTCATTCAATGCTTATTTTTTATCTATTACTCGTTAAAATTCACTGGTTGACGACGCAGCGTCTCTATCGAAGGCGGTGCTTATCGGGTGCCTAATGGCGCTAATGAGTCATGTAATCCCTATCTATTAGGGAGCCGATTTCCTGCTTACTTCATTGACTCTTCAAATATCTGTGTACGCATTTTTTAAAGAGCTAAATATTTCAGAATATTTAGTTATCTAAGAGAGATAATCTCGGAAGTCTTTAAAGGAGTAAAATATTACCCTATGTTTTTGCCCACTGTCTCTCAAAGGCAACGTCTCTTCGCTGCCGCTCCGTGAAGAGTCAGGCGGAGTCAACCGCCTTTGTTCGTTCTGGGACGACAGGATCTGCATCTCGAGCATCTGTTCCTGCCTTATATCGTCGTTGTAATCCTGTAACAATTAAGAGTTAGTTTTAATCAAACAAAAAGCTTTGAATATTCGTCCAAATGTGTGCTTGGTTTAAGAGCACTGAGTTTGTAGATACGATGCATGTCAAATGTATGATTATTGACCTTTGTCAAATACAGATATAAAAATGTGTTAAAATTATTATGAAAATATTTAATAGG
This sequence comes from Dendrolimus pini, assembly GCA_949752895.1. Taxonomy (NCBI): domain Eukaryota; kingdom Metazoa; phylum Arthropoda; class Insecta; order Lepidoptera; family Lasiocampidae; genus Dendrolimus; species Dendrolimus pini. Next base: position 2,518,925 of record OX457148.1, read on the forward strand.
CCCATAATGATACATACTGTAGGTATCACTATCTGAGATTGGTTAAACGAACTAAACTTCTGCGTCCCTAAAATTTTTTCTTTACAAGAGTTTCGCTTCATCTGTTCTGAAGCGCACAGCCGAAGAATGGAATAATTTCTGGAGTTTATTTTTTTGCAAATATAATCTGAGAGTCTACAAGTCTCGAGTAATTAGATTTCTTATTTAGGCGCGCAATCCTAGACCGCGTCATCACTCAATATCAGATGAGACAGAGGTCAAACGCAAACTTTGCGAATATAATAAATGGTCCCAAATAGTTAACTCTATCGTAACTAATGTGTCAGAAGTCGAACAAATTGTAAAGGAAAACTTCGCATAAATACTCATACCTGGATGGGAAACTTTAGAAGTGATCAAATTGTAAATTAAAACAAGGAGCTGAACCTAAATATCTACCAGTATAGCGTGTCTCATATTCCGTAAGAGATCCGTTGAGGTATGAAATCACTTAATTAGAAAACGGATGCATTGAAACAATCGAATACTTGCACTAGTAGTACCTGTAACCAAACCTGACGGATAAACTAGTTTATGTGGAAATCACTACCCCTTGCAGGATTTTGATGATATCTCTATATATATAGTTCTTGTGTGCGTGTGTATGTGACTGAACTCCTCCTAAACGACTGGACCGATTTCTATGAATTTTTTTATTTATGTTCGGGTGGATTCGGGAATGTTTTAGATTTACAACTGTACCCGGTAAGTGGCGCTGCAATCGGGTTCTAAATTTTTTTCAAGGCAGGGTATCGTTTGCCATCTGCCATCCGAACATCTTCAAACCTCTGACGGAAAAATTCCCGCGGGATTCCCGGTGTAAAATATATCACACATTAATACATTATATTTTGATATGGATCAGTAAAGAAATAAAACATTGTTATTTTTTTAATCCGACCTTTTTAACCCATTCCCAGAAAAATTCCCGTGGTATTCCCAGGATAAGAAGTAGCGCAGAGTTTAAGTTTAAGTATTTGCTATCGATCAGTGAAAGCCGCATCGAAATCAACCCAGTAGTTTTACGTGAATCCCGAACAAACAAATAGACATATCCAAAAAAATGCATCGTGTTCACGAACACGATGCATTTTTACACAACTGGAATAGACTATATAGTCTATATAGTCTAGACTATATAGACTATATAGTCTATTCCAGTTGTTTTTTTAAATAGCTTCAATGTACATACATGGCATGTTTATAATTTCATAATATTGTTACAACACTGGTCCCGACAAAAACAAAATCCACCTGTATATCTGAAACAAAGCACATTTATTACCCGACAGCATTTGAATTACTATTATTTAAATTCTTTTGTGGTCGTCTTCTATTGTTTACTTTGTGTTTAAAATTTGTGATTAGAAAACAGCCCATTGTTGTATTGTAATCTTTTACGGCAGTCATTAGCCAGGTATGTCGGATTAAGTCGGCTTAGATACGGGTACATAGCAGTTGCGCAGTATAAAACGATGACCTGATGGAGGGGGGAGTCAATCGAGTGAGAACCACGAGCGCAGCAAGACGTGTTTAATACCATCAGAAATCTAATACATGACGGATTGAATTACGACCTTCTACATTACGTTTGGACTTGTGGTTTTACCCACCTGTGTTATACGTGTTTGTATAGTTCTAATAAACTCTATAGTAATTCTAACGGCATTTTAATTCGAGTTTCGCGGCTCGTAACAATATTATAGATAGATATAAATTTATTACTAAGCTTTGATTGTTGGTCTATGTTCAGTGTGTGTGTGCTCTAATTATCGTTCTTAAATATTTACTTTGGATCTTAACACAATAAATATTTTGTTTGGCGACACGCTACGGTTTCTATTTTAGTCAAAGACGAACACATGCGATATATCAAACTTTTAAAGTTTATTATAAAATGTGAAATAGTCTGGAAAGTGATGGATGCTAGTTTGACAAATGGTGTTTTTCCAAGATTTCTCATAGTTTTTATGAGTTATTTAAAATTATTCTCAAGGTCTATTTAGCTTATTATTTATGTTGGGATTATTTCAAACAAGTAGCGCCTCGCGATTTTGTCTGCGTTACTTATGAATATTTGCAGTATGAACACAACGAGGTCTATTCTCACGCGTCTACCCGCCATTGAGTGATCGCTGGTGATGAGACGTGTTATTTGCCTCACCCGCCCAGCGAACTTCTAGACACCATACCGTGATTCATGGTAGCAGTAATTACTTAAAACTTATCGTCATATTTTCGACCATTTAAACTTTAAAAACCTGCGCTAGATCGCCGGCAGACTGGATAAGGAAGATGGGAAACCGTGATATGTGGCGCGTACTTCGGTAGGCCTAAGTCTAGCAGTGGGCAGATATTGGCTGAAGAAAAAAAGGAGTTTTTTTTCTGCAGGAGTTCAGCAGACAGGCAAACGACCCACTTGATGGAAAGCGGTTACCATCGCCTATGGACATTTGCAACACCAAAGGTGCTACAAATGCGCCGCTGCTCTCTTAAGGGAGACTGGAACCTGGTCAATAATGCCGGAACACAACTCAAGGTTGTTATGGCGACATACTTCAGACCAGGGGTGGTAGCCAACCAATCGGGCAAATGCCCTACCAGCTGGCTGTGGGATGTTTTGTCGCCTCCTACGACAGGCCGCCCGGCCGCAGTAAAATGTATTCTTTCTCCGTTCCTGCACGAATAAAGAAAGAATGAAATAGGGAAGATTAAAATGAATTCGGGAGAAATATAGAAATCACTGCAGAACCCTAAGAAGCGAGAAAAAGTTTAAACTCCTTCAATTTTTACACCTGAACATAAAACTACACGTATCCCTTGTAACAAGGGCTTAAAGCAAATCCCTAATACCGATTTATACACGGAAAGCTCTCTCGATATATTTAAACGAATACTCTAAAGCATATTACACACGTTACACAAATTGTTCGCGTAAATGTTTAATCATTATATTAACACGTCAAGCGAAAACATTGTACACCTTTTCACGAAAATTGCGCTGATGGAGGAGTATAAAATGTCGCACACTTATAGTTTATATAGTGAAGAAGCGACGAATGCTAATATATTTTTAAAATTCTGCTTAAAAATACATTATATCGATAAAAAACATTACACACACTTCTATGTATTTGACACACACGTATAGTATACGTACGCCACGGCGTAGCTTAGTGGGGGCGGCAGGGTCGGCCCGCTCTGGGCGGCACTTTTTAGGGGCGGGAAAATTTCACAATAAATTATATATATACATAATAATATACAGTGTTTTACAACAGAACCTTAATAGTATTCAAACTTATAATTTAAATTAATTATGGTCGAATTTCAACCGCTGGGCGACCACTAATATTTGTAATAAATAAAAGCAATCGCCGAGTAAAAAACGTAACGTGCTACTAATCTGTTCATGATTTTATGGAAAATATCAATGAAAACTTTCAAACAATGCGTTTTTTATTAATATTTTTATTGCATGAATTCAGCAGACAGGCAGACGGCCCACCTGATGGAAAGCGGTGACCAATGAGACTGGAACCTGGCCACTAATACCGGAACACAACTCAAGGCTTTTATGGTGGCATACACTAGACCAAAGGTGGTAGCCATCCTGATGGGCACATACCCTACCACCTAGCTGTGGGTTGTTTTGTTGCCTCATACAACAGACCGCCCGGCAGGAAATTGTATTCTTTTACGTTCCTGCACGGTGAAAAACCGATGGAAGTGGGATAAGAATAGCAAAATAAACATAAACTGACTTAATTGTTACAATATATTTTGTAAGTAACTTTTGTAATTGCTCATTTAATCATTATTAAAAGGCTTTAAAAAAATCACTTAATAACAAAGTTGTAATTATTAAGTTTGTTTATTTTTTTAAGAAAGAGAGAAAGAAAATATTTTATTTAGAACAAAAAATATACTAAGTTAATATAAATATAGAAAGAAACAAAATAAGTCCTAAATTGGACCCAGCCTCAGCATAATGCTAGCCAACAAGGACTAGGCGCTGTTCTTCCGTCTGGGACCATAAAGTGAAGTTACGGTGAACAATACAACACATAACAACAACAAAATATATTATAGTGTAATTCAGTTTCATTAAATTTAATAAAATTCACACAAAAAAAAATATATATAAAGCAATAATTTAAAATCATAACACAAACATAATATATAAAATAACTTTTTGACTTGAATTCTATTTGTCCCAATTATATAAAAAATTGTAAGACAGCAATAAATTGTCTACTTTTGCCTTTAAGTATGTAAATCAGATTAATTCTGTCTACCGTATGTGCTATGCCTTATACCAAGATGGCGGTCATAAAATATCACAGCCCTTTTCCGAGTTATGTGTAGAAGATTTTACGAGAATCCAATACAATACTATATTTTACTCGATATCATACAAAAAATTGAATACAATCTCAGAATATGTAAAAAAATGGCTAATATATGTGTGTGTATGTATATATGTATACACTATGTTTTTGTTAATTAGTTAATTTTCAACTTAATTACTATTTGCATGCCTGAAAGGGCAAAAACATGTGAAACATCTAATGTTTTTATTAACCATGTTTTTAATCAAATAAATGACTTGTTTTGATTTATATAATATATATACATATATATTACATATTTACATTACTTTATATATTACTATTTACTAAATGAGAAACTTATTTTATTTAAAACATAAACTTTTTACTTTAATTTTCTGCCGACATATTTTTTCAGAATGTCATTTGAAACAAATAGCTTTTCACCCCTTGAAATTGATGTAGCAGGCCGTTTTTAATTAACACCGCCTTCCAAACGCGTGATTAATTTGAAAATTTACATACATATTCAAAACTAATGACAACGCAATAATTTCAAAACTTCCTATAAATGCTTGACCAAAAATAATTCATATAATATATAACAACAGCCCATAAATGTTCCACTGCCGGGTTTGGGCCTCGCATTATAAGAGAAACGGACAGTATACCCGTCACGGTTGTCCAAGGTGGCTTGGCAGGTTTGACACATCGGTTATCTCGATGTGCAGGCTGCATCAAAATGTTTTCCTACAGCGTTGTTAGCACGTAGTAATTGTAACAATATGCACTTCTTCTTCTTCTTCTTCAGCCAATTTCGGTCCACTGCTGGACGTAGGCCTCCCCAAGTACACGCCACATATACCGTTCTCCCGTCTTCCTCATCCAGCCCCTGCCGCCGATCTTGCGCAGGTCGTCAGTCCACCGGGCTGGCGGGCGTCCTACGCTACGTTTGCCGAGACGCGGTCTCCACTCCAGGAGTCGTTTGCTCCATCGGCCGTCTGTCCTGCGACAGACTTGACCGGCCCACTACCACTTCAAACTTGATAATTTTGCGAGCTATGTCGGTTACCTTCGTCTCTTACGGATGTCCTCATTTCTGATCTTATCAGTTAGGGAAACACCTAACATAGCTCGCTCCATAGCCCGTTGAGCGACTTTGAATTTGTGGACCAGTCCCGCTGGCAGTGTCCACAATATGCACATTAGGTCAGAAAACTGCCTAAATGGTGCGTGCGTTCCGGCCAGGATCGAACGCGTGCACTAGCCATTACGCTACCACGGCTTTACATTTCTTTATTTATGCTAATATATTCTCATTTGTGTTTTTTCCTACATTGGTAATACCAGGTAAATTTATTGGACTACTTAGGACCGCTTGCATAATGATCGGCTTTAAATAAAATTAGTTGAACGTATTACATACATACATAACTTCACGCCAGGTCCCTTGCGGGGTAGGCAAGAACAACAGAGCGCCATTTAGGCTTATTCTTACACACCTCACTTGCTTCTTTGACATTCATAGCTCTTGTCATGCACGCTCGTCTGTTTTTAAGGCTCATGACATCACCTTCTGCTAGTACACGATCAATTTGATCATGAAAGGTCTGTCGTGGCCTTCCGCGACTTCTGCATCCATCCACTTTTGCATTGTATAGTATTAAACTGGCTAAATACGTTTTACACAAAACGATTGTTACATGCCAACAAAAAGTGAATGCACATCTGCCTGCCATAAACCTGGTTTATTACCTTTCCCGCATTTGGACTTCTTTTGTTTACTTTATGTTTAAAATTTATAATTAAGAAAAACATTCTATTGTTATTGTACTTGTTTTATGACAGACATTAGACAGGTGTGTCGAACTAATTCCTAGAAATGATTGTTTTGCGTCGAAACATATTGTATTTGTACAGGATAAAAGGAATACCCGAACGGAGGGTTGAGGCAGTCAAGCGACGATTACGATACGAGCAAGACGTGTGTACATTCGATGAGCTATATAGTGACGGACTTTGTGTGTGTTATTGAATTGTGCAGTTTGTACTGGTTGCGTCTAGTTATATTTGTACGTGTGTCATACGTGTTTGTATAGTTGTAGTAAATTGTATAGTAATTCCAACGGCATTTTAATTCGAGTCCCGCACTCGTAACAGTATTGACAGTTCTTTAAACATATTTAGCAGCACATGTTGCGTTGTGCAAGACGCTAATTGTATTTAAGGGTGTTAAATACGTTTTGTGTTTCTTAAATACATTTAAGCTACCTTATGCAAGCGGCCCTTACTGTTTAATCTTTCCAGCAACATCTTAAAACTTTTAGAAGCTAAAAAGATGGATAGCTTACAGTTATCGACCTTTCTGATTAAAATTCATCCCATACTATCCAAGCGCGTGACTTGAAAAAAAAGTGAAAATGTTTCAGCGTTATTAGACATGAAATTTTAATGACACCTTCAGCTTATTTTATTTTCACCGTTTCATAGTTATTTTAGTAAAAGTGGGAAACGCTATAAAATTGTTATGTGTAGTCTATAAGTGACGCTGAAGATCGACCTTCATCCATCTGATAAACAGATATAACATATCGCATACCCTAAGAACTATGGAGACCATATGAATTAGAAATATCAAGTTCTTCAATTTTATGCGTTATTTATATGTACTAGATATTGTGACAATTTGGGCCATATGGGACCCTAGGAAGGGGTTACATATTTGTGCCGTTTGGAGTTGAAACCTTAGGTCCGTGGGGTCCATCTGCAAAGGGATTCTTCAAAGAAATTTGTAAGAAACTCTTTGATACCACCCGTGATCAGAAGGCTGGTACGTATTTCGCGCAACGAATCAGCATTGCCATACAGCGTGGCAATGCACCCAGCCTTCTGGGCACGCTTCCCTCTGGCAGTGATTTGTTACATACTTGTAATTTAGTTTATTTTTTATTTCCTTAACAACTAATAGTACTTAATTTTTAAGTCTTTTTAAAATTATTATTAGTTGGGCCACCTGCATACCTATTATAGACAAAGCAGTTGTTACGAATTACGCAGGACTCGAATTAAAATACCGTTTGAATTACTATAGAATTTATTAGAACTATACAAACACGTATAAAACGGGTACAAATATAACTAATAAATTCTATAGGAATTCTAACGGCATTTTAATTCGAGTCCTGCATAACTCGTTTCAACTGGCAGTCAAGCGAGGATTACGATACGAGCAAGACGTAGATTCGATGAGCGATATAGTGACGGACTTTGCGCTTGTTATTGAATCGTGCAGTTTGTACTAGTAGTATTAGTTATATTTGTACTTATGTTATACGTGTTTGTATAGTTCAAATAAAATCTATAGTAATTCCAATGGCTTTTCAATTCGAGTCCTGCTAACTCGTAACAATATTAAAATCCAATTATTCAAAAGTTTTCAATTTTCTTAAGTTTTCGCGACTAGTATACATAATAAAACTACGTTTTAACGGTTTTAAGCGCGGCAATCGCATATAGCTACCTTTTACCTACGTATAAAAGAAAATCTGCCTTAAATACCTAATATTAGCTAAAATTCATTTGAAATATTTGAAAATTAATACTAACGGGTAAAGAGAAATGTGTTTTATTTCGAAATAAATAAGGTTTAATTTTATGTGTTTACCTCTTTTTAGTGTCACTTTTCGTTTCATCGATTTTCAAATCACAATTCTAAAGAAGTTTCAATTCAAAAAAATGATGAATTATTCTTTTTTAAGTTTTATTAAACACAGAGTGAGTAAGAAGAAGACTTACCGGTACCAAGAACCTCCGTAGCTCGGCGAGGGCGTACGCAATCCTTGCGTGAGCTTCGGCTGGTGTTGCAAATGCACTGATTTCTACATGCAGCTCATCTGACAGGTGGGCAAATTTGGGGTCCCCTGACACACGAAGTTCTTCTTCCTGTAACATGTGATATAAACTTAATTGTGATAACAATTGGCAGAGAAAATAATAACACAGACTGAGCCAAATATAAATATACAATAAAAATATAATATACAAATTTTAATGTACTCTGTTTATTATATTTCTCCTTTTACATTAATGTCCTATTATAAAAGTTGTGGTAGCGTAAGGGCGCGGGTTCGATAATGGACGGAACGCATTAGCTTAGCTTAGCCAATTTTCCGACCTAATGTGCATATTGTTACAATTACCACGTGCTAACAACGGTGAAGGAAAACATCGTGATGCAACCTGCACATCGAGATAACCGATGTGTCAAACGTGCCAAGCCGCCTTGGACAAGCGTGGCGGGTATACTGTCTGTTCCCCTATAATAGTAGCCCCGAGCCCATTAGTAGGACATTTATGGGCTGTTCTTATATGTTACTATATAATATTATATTAATGTCCTCTGTGAGAGGAACAAAAAAATAGGTATACAAAATTCAGCAGAATATTAAATAAAGTATTTTTCTAAAAAATGCCAGTGCTTTTATATCTAACTAGCGGCCCCCGCATACGTTGTCCTGCTCTGAAAAGATAAAATCTAGGACCCGATCCCAGCGCCGTTTACCGGTTCCAATCCGGGGATCCACTCAAAAACAAAATCACCAGAATCACTCCAGGTGATTAGGAGGATTCTAGAACTCGATCTCAGCGCCACCTACCGGTTCCAACGGGATAAAAAAGTATCTTATGTCCGTCTCCTGGTGCTAAGCTACCTTCACACCAATTTTCAGCCAAATCGGTACTACTGTTCTTGAGTTATAAATAGTGTAACTAACACGACTTTCTTTTATATATATGTCGCAGAACGGCCTCGTTCTCACGACATCGTCTTTAGTTATTACAGGTTTAGTGGGCGTCATCAGGATAAAATGCGAGCATAAAACACAATAGCCACGGTTTAGGTATACACTTTTAATTTAGATTTGATCAACATTATGACATAGTTTAGACCGAGCAGCGGGTTCAAGGCACCCGCTCATACTTCCAGCTTCAATACTTTCTTTAAAACTCTCAAAGGTCCAACTCGACCTGTTGCCACCAACCAAATGTGCCACAAAAACTCCTCAGTCTACCTAAGTAGATATTACTCAAAGTATAGAGGGCGCTGACCCCGCTCAAGACATGCTCTGCTCTCATTGGTCGTTTATTAAATTACAATATTCATAACTTTTATTAGGTTAGAACGATCTTTAAGTTATAGAAACATTTAACAAATCTAATTAAATTACATTAAGAATTTTAGAAGTAATTAAAATGTAAACAAATGATATTGTGCGTTATACATCCAAATAATAATCCATCCAACTATAACTTCTCTCCGACATATATAAGATAATAATAGTAATGTAGAGAGCACGTAGACTGTGTATAGTTTAACTGGACGTGAAGTTATACGATAATTTTCTTATAACATTAATATTTATTACATAACGATACGGTACAAAACAAGGATGAATACAGAGTGAGTAAAAAAAAAAAAAAGAACAAATGTTAACAGTGTCAAAAAAAAAAAAATTAAAGAGGTTGATTCCAACAAGTAATAATGACTTCTCCATTCTTGTAACTCCACACGTCCATCTCAACATTCTCATCTTAGCTGAGTGGAGACGATTGTGTTCTATCACTTCAGTGGCTCAACGTTCGGACCCGTATAGCATGACGGGTCGTATGACAGATTTATATATCTGACCTTTTAATTTCAGTGGCATTAGTTTGTCGCACGTCACACCGGTTACCTGTCTCCGCTTTAGCCATGCTACATTTATCCTTCTTCTTATATCCTTCTCTATATCACAATTACTCTGCAGTAGTGAACCGAGGTATCTGAACTTGGATTTATGCGGTGGGGTGAGGCAGTCAAGTGACGATTACGATGCGAGCAAGACGTGTATAGTAAATTCGATAAGCGATATAGAGACGGACTTTGCGCGTGTTATTGGATCTTGCAGTTTGTACTGGTTGATATTTGTACCTGTGTTATACGTGTTTGTATAGCTCTAATAAAATCTATAGTAATTCAAAAGGCATTTTAATTCGAGTCCTGTAGCTCGTAACGATATGGTGTTGATTCAAGTACCCATCTATGTAAACTAACTAAAATTTTCTTTTGCACGTCATTGTTCTGACCGCTCTATATGAGTATTCTCTTACCTTTTGACGATCCTTCATGGACCCTCGGCCCAATACAGCCATCTTGCACATGGTGTCTTCCTGAAGCCTCTTCAAAGAGTTCCCCTTAGGACCAAGGAGTTTACCAACAAAGTTAAACTGCAACAAAAGAAATGTTATTGAGTACAAAGCTAAGTTTTCAGTGGAAACTTGAAAGGAGTTTCAGGGTCTCTATGAGGTCCAAACTTGCCTCTCTTGGCAAGACCAGCATAAGCTAATGTTATTTTTGAATTTGCGACACTCTCTTCGCTTTTTCATTCTTCTTCCGTTTTAGTTGCAGACGACTTTTTTTTCACATGCATTCGTTATGTCAGAGTCATTTATTGCAAGTTTCACCACTAACAGTCTTTAACTTGTACGCCTACATCGAGCAGGGTATCCTAGGCCCACACCATCAGCGTAGAACGAAATACATGTGCAACGAGCTGCGCACAGGCTCTGAAAAATTGAGTGTTCTAGAAGCAGTCATTCAAGCCACTGCAACGACTTCCGCTTAACGCGCAAATCAGACCGCTTATGGAGCGCTACTCACACCTATGAGCCGGGGCACTCTCTTACCAGATTGACCTTCTTGACTCCGTTCAGCGTCACACCGTTCGTATCGTCAACGATCCCATACTAATAGGCGGTTTAGAATCGCTTAGCCTTTGCAGAGATTTAGCGTCTCTTTGCGTACTCCAACGCCTGTATAACGGGAAATGTTCCGAGGAACCGTTTGATCTGGTGCCAATGCCTCACTTTTACAACCGCACCGCTCGCTATCGACGAGATGTTCACCTTCGTTTTCTTGAGTTCCCACTTGCTTAACTACGCAACGATATTCTAGAACACTTATTCCGCGTACAACAATGATCTGGAAAGAACTTCCCGTTGCATTTTTCTCTCTGTGCTTGTCATAGGATTCTTTAAGAAGAGCGTTATAAACTTTCTTAAAGGTCAGCAACACGTTATCGACACCTATTTTATTGCAAACGTCTCTAGGTGACGGTAGCCATTCCATCAAGTAAGCTGCTAGCCTGTCTGTTGTATTCCAGTAATAAAATAACAACCGTCAAGGACGTCTACCTTCACACGTGTGCCTGCCCCAGGAATGACTATATCATCCTACTCCAACTAATATTATAAACGCGAACGTTTGTAAGAATGTATACATGGATGTATGTTTGATACTCTTTCACGGAAAAACTACTGAATATATTTGGATGAAACTTTAATCTAGTTTACACATCAGAATAACACATAGGCTATCTTCATAATATATAATCTTTATATATAAAAATGAATGTTTGTCTGTATGTCCTTTATATAATCGTAAACTATACATTTGATCATGTGATGATCTTTAGCAAAGTTGTTATGCATGAGCCAGAGAAGGTTTCTGAGTTGGTTCACAATTGGACCCGGCAGGTGGCGCTGCTGTCGGCATATCGATTGAAGCTTTCCAGGGCAGGACGACGCCTGCCGGGATAGCTAGTAATTTATAAAACTATAGCGTGAATTATCTAAAATTAACGATTTTCCATCACCACGTGGGTGAGACCGCGGAGCGCAGCTAGTACATAGATAAACGAAGACGTAGGTAAAGAATCCTCCGTGCAGGAATGGAGAAATATCACAATTTCCTGCGGCTGGGCGGACTGTCGTAAGAGGCGACGAAACAATCCACAGCCAAGTCTAGAGTATGCCGCCATCACAACCTTGAGTTATGTTAGTAAGTAGTTTCCAGTATCCCTTTAGATAGCAGGAAGCGGCCAGCAGCACATTGGTAGCGCTTTTGGTGTTACAAATGTCCATAGGCGATGGTATTCGGTTTCCATCAGGGCCATCTGCTGTTTGCTGAACTCATGCAATGTAAACAGGCTTCCATCTTCGCCAAAATGAATACAGATCCTTAACAACACAAGGAAAAAACGAACTAAATACTAAATTGAGTTTTTTTAAACCAACATTCTGCTAAAAAAATCTCTACCAAAAACATCAATATGGGTAACACGAAACTTTGAAACAATTTATAACAGCATTAAAAGCTGCTGGTTTTCCCAAGAATATTGTATCATTTGTTTTTAAGAAATTCCCTAAAGTTTTTGAAAATTTACTTAAGGTAAGTTATGACGGAGAAAATATTGTTGAGAATCAAAATTCAAGAGTGGAATTTTCTTGTCAGATTACTGTGTGTAATGTATGTACTATTGTGTAACTAGTCGGTTAATCAACTAAATAATAAGTACCAGTTGAGTTGTTGTATTGTAATCTCTATTTGTTATAACCATAATAACCACAGATTACTGTTATAACTCATCTCTACTAGTAAACTAGTTGTACTCGTCTTTACTACATTTAACATTTTAACCGCGTTTGAAGCGTGATACGCCTCATGCAGCTATTCTAAAAATTTGAAATTTCATAAAAATCCGTTAAGTGTTTTTACATACGCAACAGATTCAAAAAGATTTGTGGCTCAAATCTTATCATGTTACAATATTACACAACGCCATCTATTGGCAGTTAGTTACTTCAAGTGCTACATTGAATGAAAGTTCAATTATCTCGCTAAAAAACATGAGCCAGCCTGATGACGGTTAGTCTCATAGACTTTCTTATATAAGTCTTTAAAGAAACTCTTTGCCGACGGGCATCATGGGCCTAATATTTCAACCCTAAAAGGCACAAATATGTAACCTTTTCCTAAGGCTCCATATTGGCGCTGTTTGACGCCTTCAGCTGAAGCGGCGTTGCCAGCTCTAACTCGGTTATTGGAAGATGTGACGGGGTCAGTGCATCAACACAGGTCGCATCCCACACTAGCGGCTGCCCCATCTTCCAAGGGACCAGTGACATTCCGGCCGGCCTCTTGACATCGTCACGTACCTATCGGTTTTAGAATGGCCGGCAAGCCGACGCTGACAAGGGTTCGATGGATGATTTCGTTGTTGTTTTTTTTGTCTCAAAATTGTATAACGTAATTCTTAACTGTCAAAGCTCCCACGATCAACTACGTACGCCACGGTTCTCTAAAACGTTTATTCCGCGTACAACAATGATCTGGACAGAGCTTCCCGTCAAAGTCTTTCCTCTGTGCTACGACATGGGGTCGTTTAAGAAGGGCGACAGTAACCATCTCCCTGGGCCATCCGCCTGCTTGCCTGCTTCAGGCAATAACAAAAAAATAAACTTTTAATGTATAATAAAGCTTATTCATTCACATACATCAATTGAAAAGTTTTCAATGCACGTAATCAGACCTAGATTAAAGAGAAATAAATATACATACGTGAATAGGATTCTTTGAATCGAGTGCACTGCATATCGATTTCAGATTAAGGCCACCGCACACTCGTTGCTTACTCGCTTAATACTTATACTCGATACGTACACGGCATTTGAGAAATAAATCCACCTATTGAAGATGTACTTATGACATACTTATTTTTCTAGTTATAGCTAAATGTGTTGAAGTATTTTAAATTTTCTTTCAAGTGTTCCGTAGATATTTTGCTTGAAATGAAGCTGTTGTTTAGTACAAAATATCAGGATACTCTTACAAACTCATTTTAACATCATGTACTGCCCAACACTATTATGAACGATATTTGCATCCCTAATTTTAACTAGTCGGCTAATCTATTGAATAATAATTATCAGATGACTAGTTGTAATCTTACTACTTCCGCAATGCTTGAGGACAAAAGAATTCGAGCAGTGCGTCCTCCACGTCCTGACCTACGGGGCCGAAATATAGACAGTGACGGTAGGATTGGTCCACAAGTTCCGAGTCGCTCAACGGGCTATGGAGCGAGATATGTTGAGTGTTTCTCTTATGGATAAAATTAGAAATGAGGATATCCGTAAGAGAACCAAGGTAACCGATATAGCTCGCAAAATTAGGAAGTTGAAGTAGTAGTGGGACGGTCACGTCTGCCGCAGGAGCGATGGCCAATGGAGCAAACGAGTCCTACAGTCGTACGCTCTCCAGCCCGATGGACCGACGAACTGTGCAAGGTCACCGGTAGGCGCTGAATGAGGTAGCCAGAGGATAGGGATGAGTGGTGCCGATTTGAGGAAGCCTACGTCCAACAGTGGACTGCGAATGGCTGACGACGACGAATCTTACTACATTTTAACCGCGTTAGAAGTATGATGTGCCTAATGCAGCTATTCTAAAAAATCATACATACGCTATACATTCAGAAAGATTCGTGGCTCAAATCTTAGCATGTTACAATATTACACCTTTAAACATAGAAAGAAAGACTAAAGAAGAAAAAGAAGAAGTAACAATTTATTTACTAGAAAACATACATACATACATACATAACTTCACGCCAGATCCCTTGCGAGGTAGGCACGAACAACAGAGCGCCATTCAGGCTTATTCTTACACACCTCACTTGCTTCTTTGACATTCATAGCTCTTGTCATGCACGCTGGTCTTAAGGCTCCTGACATGACCTTCTGCTAGTAAACGATCAATTTGATCATGGAACGCGAATTAGATAGCGATAGCGATATTATAAGAACATAAAAATAATTTATACGTTTTTATGGTTAAATTTAAGATGTCGTATGCCGTAATTTCCTTCAGCACACTGCTGATTTTCAAAGCCAATTCCGCTTTATTGATTAATATTTCACCCATCGTGGCGAAAATCGGTGACTTTATTTGGCCACGGTATCCTAACCCACAACGGACTAGAACTGTTTGTTTCGACGAGAGCTAATGAAGACAAACAAAAACGGTGCGCTGATCTGACCCACATTCTAGTTGATTAAGCTGCGAACGCTTTTAGCAATATGTGTGTTGATCGAAGAAACAACGTTGATTCCTACAGTATTAATATTTTTATCGACTTCGTTTTTTTTCACACAACACAAAGTTACAAATAGACAACTAACATCAAAACTTACACACATACCCACACCAACGCGCACTACCACTGCATTGCATTACACGCAGACTTCACAAACAAACACAAAGAGCCTAAAAATTAATAACCCAGACACAGAAATGATAAACAACACACATGACACTAGTTAAGATAATATATATAGGTATAGACATAAGGCACACACTGCACATGCACTTCCTCACAACACCAGCATCTAACAGATACACTCTACATTAGTATAAGCTTAGTATTATAATTAGAATAATAGCTTTAGAAATAAGTTATTTTTAACCGACTTTGAAAAAAGGAGGAGGTTCTCAATTCGTCGGGATCTTTTTTTTTTGTTGCTTTTTTTTAAATGTATGTTCGCCGATTACTCCGTCATTTATGATCCGATTTACGTGATTCTTTTTTGTTCGACGCGGAATAGCTGCCATGTGGTCCCCTAAAAATTTGACATAGTTTGGCCCAGTAGTTTTCATTTTACGATCATTTTTTTGTTCCCGGTTCTTGGGACCTATATTTTTTAAGAAGCGCGGCACCATTCGTAGGTCCACCTATACATAGCTAGACACTAAAAAGTAAAAAAATTCCAACACCGATAAAGAAGTTTCACTTCAACTTACACACTAAAACTATGTCTAATTACGGACAAAGGGCGGTGTTATCGCAAAAGCGATCTCTTCCAGACAACCCCACGATATATTATACGATATGCAGTTACTTATATTATATTCAAAAGCCTCCATGAAACCAATGACATAATTTTCTTACTTTACTGTTGTGGGTGACGTAATAGTGATGTTTTGTAAGTCATGTAATTTACAGACTGGAGACCATCGACACTATACGGAAATAAAACTAAAGAAAAATTATACCGCAATTACTGTAAGTGCGGTTTTATTTTGCTTTTTTATATGTGAAAAATGTGTTTATTGAAATGTAGGTATATTTACATACATACATATTATTACGCCTTTTTCCCATGGGGGTAGGCAGAGACTATCGATCTCCTTACGACGATCCAGACAAACAACTTTCGCTTCATCTACTTTCATTAACCGCTTCATACATGCATGTTTATTTGATATGGTTTTACCTGACCTCGTTATAACACTCCTGTTATTTGTCATGGTGTGTACGTCGTGGTCTACCGGTATATTTTTTACACGATATAGTATTTTTAGCAAAGTGATAAACCACAAACGTCTCCACCCAGCCGAGATGAGAATGTTGAGATGGATGTGTGGTGTTACGAAAATGGATAAGGTGAGAAATGAGTACATAAGGGGATCTTTGAAAGTTGCACACGTGATTGAAAATTTGAGAAGAAGAATATTAAGTTGGTACGGGCATATAATGAGGAGGGATGAAAGTCATGTGACAAAAAGAATGTTAAACTACAAGATGGATGGGTACAGATGTAAAGATAGGCCAAAAAAGATGGATGGATTGTGTGAAGGATGATATAATGATATGTGGTGTGACAGGAGATGTATGTCAGAGTAGAGGAGCGTGGAAGGAAAAGACATATTGTGCCGCAAATAATTGAGATATGAAGAAAGAAATAGAGAGAGTTAGTGTTTTTAGCAAAACTATATAGATAAGTTAATTGATTAAAACTTATTTATCAATGAAGTCTATTTTTATAACTAATCGAGTTGGTAACGGATGAGGACATTACGTCATCGAGCTGTCAAAAGTAAAATAAATGCTTGGAAAGAGTATATATATATATAGCAATACCTCACCTGTCAAGTATCGATTAAATCCAGTCCTCTCAATAGCAAGTACTGAATTCTGTGACCTAAATTCTACAGTACCTGAACATCATCCTCCTTTTGACTCTCTGGAGTAGGTTAATACTTCGTTACTGACAACTGCAGTGCCACTTTACATCATCACACCAGTGCTTGGTTCAACTTACAGACTTTTAACACCCGAATGTCAAAGCAATCCAGTTCCTTGACAATATGGTTTTTTTTTATTGCATGAGTTCAGCAGACAGGCACCTGATGAAAAGCGGTTACCATCACCTATGCACATTTGTCAACACCAAAGGTGCTAACAATGTACTGCCGCTCTCTAAAGGTAGACTAAGCCTGGACTCTAATGCCGGAACACAACTCAGAATTGTTATGGCGGCATACTCTAGAGCAGGGGTGGTAACTATCCAGACGGGCAAATCCTGTACCCCAAATACCTACCTGCTTGTGGGTTGTTTTGTCGCCTCTTACGACCGGCTGTCCAGCCACAGTAAATTGTATTCTTTCTCCGTTACTGCACGGATAAGAATAGAGAGAGAAAGAAAAAAGTACTTCAGAACTCAAACCAAAGTACTTCATAACTCAAACTAACGTACTTCATAACTCAAACCAAAGTACTTCATAGCTCAAACCAAAGTACTTCATAGCTCAAACCAAAGTACTTCATATCTCAAACTGAATCACTACTCAAATAATTCTGTTCAAACTATTTTTCATCGAAAGCATTTTTTAACAATGACTTAAAATATTGTCATAATTTAAAAGTTATTACAACTTTGGAAGTTAATAGTAGTAAATATTTCTTTTTTTATCCTTAAGCTTATAACTTAGACCACATTACACTTGAGTTGCCGAGAGCGGAGCCATGTTTGCAGAGCCCTCGAGCTGATGTGCCATGATATGCCTCTGTTTACTCATAACTGCGCACTTTTTGATACATAGTACCCAATATTTTCATTGCCTATTTTCTCTTCGGAACCTTAAACCTTGTTTATATAATGCTTACTTTCACTGCAACAATTAAGAAAGTGACGAGGGAAGTGGGCTACTCGAGTATATGCATAGAAAGAAAAAAAAAATCAACATATTTTATTTAGGACTAAAACATGCTTCGAGGGTGTGCTGGACTCTCAGTAACCGGTTCTGCACGCTAGCTTCAAACAGAAGCAGTCGCGAGAAATCGCTCGCCAAACTACCCACTAAACCTAAACTTGCGCCCCTGTATCAGCACGTTTATGGGGCGTCACGGAATTTGGAATAGAGTTACGGTATTGTGACGCCCCCACGCTCGGCAAGACTGGGCCACCTCGGTGGCCCACTCGGTGGCAGAGTGACCCACTTTATCAATCTCGAGGGAAGTCTGCTACCCCTGTAACCTTATGACGGTAAATTTCCGACCTTTTTTTACGAGGTGGAATTCGTCATGGACACCCTATTCTTCGGTGACTACGGTAGGGTAGTGTTGGACTCCCGATGGCATGCTTGGACCTACCAACTAAACCACCTCTTTTTTTTATTGCAGGAGTTCAGCAGATAGGGGTTACCAACGCCTATGGACATTTGCAACACCATAGGTGCTACAAATGCGCTGCTGCTCTCTTAAGAGAGACCTGGAACCTGGTCACTAATGCCGGAGTCAGGGAAGTTGTGGCGACATACTTTAGACCAAGGGTGGTAGCCATCCAGTCGGGTCAATGCCCTAGCACCTAGCTGTGGGTTGTTTTGTCGTCTCTTACAACAGGCCGCCCCAACGCAGGAAATTGTATTATTTTTCCGTTCTTGCACGGATAAAAACCTCTGTGTGCCATCACGTCAAGATTGACGCCGTGTGTCAGGACCTCGGGAACCAGAGACACATCCGATGGCTCTGACGGCGGTGGCTTTTATAGAGCCCCTCTTTCCAGCAAAAAAACAATTCCCACGCAGCACCTTCTCTCGAACGCTATTTCTACGATAAGCACCCCCAAATCTTAACGTTCAAGGCCCCTGTTAGGGCGGGAGAGACTGGTGATTTCGGCACCCTGGTCTGCGGCGGCGGATCGAAGCCACGAGTGCTGGTAAATCTCCGACGTAAGTTATCCCAATAACTTCCTAATTCTAAAATAAATATTTTAATTAAAACGTCTCAATACCGTTGTCTGTACTTGTTATAAATATAAATTGAATCGCACGGTATTCATATTACAGTGTGTAGCTTGTTAGCATTTGATGGATTGTGGCCATAATGTAATGCGAAAATGGAGCCACTGGAACACGCGCATACCTCGTTATTCTTTGTCGGCTAACATTTGAAAAATTACATTAACTACGTAGGTGTTCTTAGGCTGGCACCATACGGAGTAACACATCGCAGTGCTGAGCGATTATTAACGTTATCCTATTTATATAATAAACTTAAATACCTAATTATTTGTGAAAAAAAAAAAGTAACAGTTTTACTTTGCTCAATCTTCGCTTTGCTCTCCAAATAACTCCGAATTGCACCTCGCTCCAAATGTCGACGCACAATATCCTGATAGGGTCGGAGATCTTAATGGAAAACTGAAACTGTAGTCGTGCATATATTAGTTGCACTGTTTGTAAACAGCCTTAGGTGTCAACTTTCAATAGTCCCTACAAATGTAAGGCTATATTTCTTTCACTTCATGTCATTTTCTGGACGAATATGTTTGTTTCAAGCCCGTTTCTACCATCTGCCTTAAAACAAATTACACATAGTACGTGTTGGTTATTGCCAATGATTTGTTTGATTCCTTAGGTACTTGTTTATAAAAGAATTACTATTAAAAAATTCAAAATTCAAGTTTTTATTCAAAATAAGTTCCACTGGAGAACACTTTTTGAAGGTCATATATTTAGGTTAAAAATTAATTTTACCTCCTAGTCCATTATATGTACACCGCTGCTATTAGTGTTAAGAAGCGGCAAGAAACTCCCCAGCAACACGTCTAGCTAAAAATTGTTTTTATTTATATTTCTCTTATTCTATTTATCTCTCAAGGTCTTTTTTGAAGTGATAACTTTTTATGGGGGTAAACCGCTTCGTTACGTAACGCGTTACGGCGCAAGTCTGTCTGGCTTCCCTTTCTCTTACGTTAGATTAGTTTGAGTTTTTATAAGTTTTATACAGAAATATGTTACAGAATGACTTTTGAAGAATTAATGGAGTTGTAGTAGTGTATTATTACCAGGTAGTAGGATATTAGCCGGCCTAGCTACCACCCCTGGTCTTGAGTTCGCCGCCATAATAACCTTTTAGTTTCCAATCTCTCCTAAGAAGAAAAGAAAGAAGCAGCAGCGCATTTGTAGCACCTTTGGTGTTGCAAATGTCCGTAGGCGATGGTAATTGCTTTCCATCAGGTGGGTCGTCTACCTATCTGCTGAACTCGCGCAATAAAATAGAATATGTTATATAACTAGCTGACAAACCAACCTGGCAAACATTATACCGCTTCAGAATCAATAAATAAAAAACGGTGATTTCTAAACGACGGGACAAACATCAAACGTTTGACATTCAAATCCAAAAAAATGAAAAAAAAACTTCAATTTTAAATTCAATTTGATTTCTGAACGACTTTTAAACTTAATTGATTTCTAAACGACAGAACAAACATCAAATGTTTGACAGGTAGGAATAGTTTCTAAGGGAATACAAAATTGTTGTGTTTACTATATTCCAACCATTTTTTTCAAATTTACTCAGCTTTTAAACCTTCCCTGGACTTCCACGAATAATTTAAAACCAAAATTAGCCAAATCAGTCAAGCCGTTCTCGAGTTTTAGCGAGATTAACGAACAGCAATTGATTTTTATATATAGATATATTAGAAAATAACTCACTAAGACGGTCTAACTATGTTAGGCTAATGTTGGCCTCTAATAAGCCCATAAAAAAAAAACTCAATCTATCCTTTCTTTGACAAGGTGCAATCCGTCAAGGACATAGACAATAACCCAGACTAAAGGCATATCATCAGATTTTAATTCTATGAATTTTCTGTTGATCAATGAAGACAGCATTAAAATCGGCCCAGTAGTTTTTACGTGAACCGCGAACAAACACACAAATAGACAAACAGAGAGACAAAAATCTAAAGAAAATACATCGTGTTCTCCGTCGTTTAAATAGTCTATTGCAGTTGTTTTTTTAATAGCTTTAATGCACAGACGGCATTTTTAGAATTTTATAATATTCTACATAGGTTATATTAAAAACTAGCGATCCGTCCGGCTTCGCACGGGTGGTTTATGCCTAATTTTTTTTTACACCTTGGATTACATTATTGAAATTTTTATTGGGAGGTCCAATTTTATATAGTCATAAATATAGCCTATGTTACTCAGGAATAATTTAGTATTTTAATGGTGAAAGAATTTTTGAAATCGGTCTAGTAGTTTTTGAGTTTATTCGTTACAAACCGGTGCCAGGTGGTAGGGCATTTGCCCGATTGGATGGCTACCACCCCTGGTCTAAAATATGCAGCCATAACAAAAATGTGTTGTGTTCCGGCATTAGTGACCAGGTTCCAGTATTCCTTAAGAGAGCAGCAGCGCATTTGTAGCACCTTTGATGTTGCAAATGTCCATATGCGATGGTAACCGCTTTCCATCAAGTGGGCCGTCTGCCTGTCTGCTGACTCCTGCAATAAAAAATTATGAAAAAATACAAATCTTTCCTCTTTATAAGATTGGTATAGAAGTATAGACAGATCCCCAACACAAAAGTACTTACTTTAGGATGATCTCTAACCGGCACCACGACCCTCACGCAGACTTTCACTGGTTTGTCCCTAGTGATATCCAGCATCCGTCTTTCTCCACGCCATTCGCCTGTTGACAATGGTATATTTATTATTAGATGGTATGGGCATAGGTCTGTAGTAGTAAGGGAGTTTTTGTCGGGAACTGAAAGGAGATGTTGTGCTGTGAAGTTTTATTTTCTAAAAATGTGTAAAATTACTCTAAAATGAACAATACTTGAATTAATTTTAATATTGATAGTTTTTGAGTAGTAATTATGTGTTTTGTGAGAAATGTGACCTGTATAGTCAAATGTGGCCTTTCGAATTGTCACAAGAACTCTGTTGAATGGCTAGCTGATTACCCAGAGTTCAGCTGTGCTACACATAGGTTTAAGTAAATGAATAAACTGCATTGTAATCTGGCAGGTAGGCCTTTAAGCCAGTCCTTAGTTTTTTCAGCAGACAGGCAGACGGCCCATTTGATGGAAAGCTGTTACCATTGCCTATGGACATTTGCAACACCAAAGGTGCTACAAATTCACTGCTGCTCTCTTAAAGGAGTTTTGTCGCCTCTTTCGACAGGCCGCCCGCCCGCAGGAAGCTGTATTACTTCTCCGTTCCTGCACGGATAAAATTTACCATGACTCCTGTGATAATCTTTAAAAATGCCTGCACACGCTTCTACATTCTACACGAAGTCCTACGTTGTGCAGGCTGTTCGGCTGTGGAACTCATTGCCCGAAAACATACGACAGGCAAAATCACTCTCCAATTTAAAAAAAACTGGCAAGAGAATATTATCTCCCACTTTAATAAATATTTAACATCAAATTGTATGTTTATTAATTATTTTTTATGATATTGTTGTTGGTATATATATTGTTACGATTTACAGGACTCAACTTAAAATGCCTTTGGAATTACTATAGAATTTATTAGAACTATACAATTACGTATAACACAGGTACAATTATAACTGGACGCAGCCAGTACAAACGTGATGCACAATTCAATAACACAAGCAAAGTTCATCACTATATAGCCGATCGAGTGTACAAATGTCTTGTTTGTATCGTAATCTTCGCTTGACTGTACTTCTTTGACGTAATCTCACTTCTCCGTTCGGCCATTGTTTTATACTAAACTATACAATATGTCTCGACACAATGCTCGACCGCATAACAGTAGTTTCTAAAAATCACACCTGGTTAATGACTATCATAAACGATTACAATACACAATAGGATGTTTCTCTAAATACAAATTTTAAACACAAAGTAAACAAAATAAGTCCAAATGCCGAAAGGTAATAAATTGCAGGTGTGCATTTTTTCCTTCGTCGGCATTTGGTCGTAACAATATATTCATAATGTATATATTTGATAAGAGCTATGAATGTCAAAGAAGCAAGTGAGGTGTGTGTGTAAGAATAAGCATGAATGGCGCTCTGTTGTTCGTGCCTACCCCGCAAGGGACCTGGCGTGAAGTTATTTATGTATGTATTTATATATTTGGATATATACAGGGTGGCGCAATAGAACGTGCATATTTAAAATATTGACTAAAAAATAAATACAAAAGGTATAGTTAAAATAAAACTGAGGTATTATTAAGAAATAACTGAAGTTTATTTTTTAAAAATAACATCGTCTAAATGATGACCCTCTCTACGACGACACTCCTCTAATCGCAAACGGAAGTTATTGAAAACTTTCTTCAGTATTGCTGGTGTAATTGCTACCATTTCACCACGGATATTCTCCTTGAGCTGATCGATGTTTTTCGGATTATTGCTGTAGACTTTGTTCTTGAGGTATCCCCACAAAAAAAAGTCAGGAGGCGTCACGTCTGGACTACGTGGGGGCCACGGGATATCACCTGTTTTCGAAATCAGTCTGCCAGGGAACATCTGTTTCACAACCGCCATGGAGTCATTTGATGTGTGACAGGTAGCTCCGTCTTGTTGAAACCAAGTCCTAGAATTCACTATTCTTGAATTTTCAAGCTCTGGAGCCAAAAAACCTTCCAACATCGCAACATAGCGTTCGGTATTAACAGTGACGTTTTTCCCCCGCGCATTTTCAAAGAAAAACGGTCCAATTATTCCTCTACCAGAGATTGCTGCCCATACTGTCACTTTAGGACTATGCAGTGGTTTCTGGTGCTTGAGTTTGGGATTCTCACTGTTCCAGTAACGACAATTTTGACGGTTTACGAACCCATTGATATGGAAGTGGGCCTCATCTGAGAAAAGGATATTGTCAAAATTGTAAAATCGATTAAGCATTTCATTAGCAAATGCGAGCCTTGCTCCGAAGTCAGACTCTTTCAATTCTTGTGCTAACTGCAGCTTGTAAGGATGCAGTTTAAGATCCAAGTTTAAAATTCGTTGCAAACTTCGTCGCGATAAGTGTAAGACAGACGATCTCTTGCGAGTAGACATTTGTGGATCTCCTCGTACAGACTGCATAACTCTCTCAATATTGTCGTCGGTCCTAGATGTTCTTGGACGACCTTTTGCTTGTGGTTTAAACGTTGAACCAGTCTCTTCATAACACTGTACCCATATTTTAATTAAATTAGCACTCGGAGCTTCACTAATTTGCCGTAGTCCATATTCAGAACAATGTAAACGCCTAGTAACGATGTATGAACGAGAGTTCTCGTAAAATGCGCGCACGCAAAATGCGCGACGCGCCCCGTCGAAGTGACTCATAGTGACTAAAACTCCATGAGCCCGCCTACCCAACGATGCAGGCTCCCCCCGCCCGCGCACTTTCTACCCCGCGAAAAAAGATGATGCAATATGCACGTTCTATTGCGCCACCCGGTATAATATTAATATGTGTTCTCTATTATTATTATTTTCTTTTTTTGATATGTATTGTGCAATATCTATGTATCCTACTAATTACATGTATTTGATATGCACACCACCCTCATACACTTTCGATTGCTTTAACACAATCTACAGCTCGGGTTGTCTGGAAGAGCTCGCTCTAATCTAAAGCGATAAGGCCTCCCTTTGTTCCTCCTTGACACGGAATGACTGTAAATGATTTAATTTATGTGTATGTGGTGAACAATAAACAATTTTCTATCTATACTGCGAGGAATCGAATCCAAGACCTTTAGGTTTCAGTACGCTATCCGGCAAATATTTAGCCCACTCTAGTTCAGAGACAACCATCAACAACATCCGTAGATATCCAATCGTAAACCTACTCAACCTTTTCAATGAATTAATTCAGTTTCCCAAATTATACTTTTTAGAAGATCAAATAAATAAAATACAATTTTCCGATTCATCGGTGCGAAGGCTTTATACAATTTAGTTTCCAATAATTCAAAAAGGAAACTGTATACAAGCATAGCAATATTGTGACCCTGTTTTAGTATATCAGACTTATTTGGTCAAAAGATGGACCTTTATAATATATTAATATTTTTACAAACACAAAAACCACCTGCATGTCTGAAACAAAGCACATTTAATACCCGTCGGAATTTAAACTAATAACATTGAAATTCTTTTATGGTCGTCTTATTTTGTTTACTTATTGGCATACGGCCTATTGTTGTACCTACTGTAATCATTAGCCAGGTGCTACGGATTTAAAGTACGAGCTGATTTTAGGAAATTCGGTCCATGCTGCCGGGCGGAGATATTACATTTGTGCAGTATAAAGCAATGGACCGATTGAGGGAGTAGGCAGTCGAGCGAGAACCACCAGCGAAGCTAGACATGTGTACTACAATCGGGAATCTAATAAGTGACGGACTTTGCGCGTTTTATTGAAATTACGACCTTCTGCATTACGTTTGGACTTGTTGTGTTCGGTTATATATGTACCTGTGTTGTACGTGTTTGTATAGTTCTAATAAACTCTATAATAATTCTAACGGCATTTTAATTCAAGTCTCGTGACTTGTGACAATACATTTTCATTTCATATCGAAAAATTGGTCCCACGGGGCTCTAAATCGGGTTTCAAAGCGTGAAAAGGCTGGGTGAAAAATCTATCCACTCACGCTAAACTCATATTTGACAGTTCGACGTTAGCGTCGGCCATATTTAATCCGGTTTGACAGCTGTCATCTGACCCGACGACCCGTGACCCGCGTTTTATTTTCACTCGCACCCCACCGTGCCCCAAGCATAGAAATAGGTTTTTTGTATGAATTATTTATTTTCCGAAAGGGTAGTGGGATCTCAGACGTTTGATTTTTCGAGTGCTATTTACGTTTATTGCTTCTGGAAGTAAGTCTTTTTAGTATTTTTAACGTTTTGTAGTCAATATCTTGGCGTTGCGAAGAATTTCAAAGTACGATTCCATTGCGATAGTGTTGAAAATCTGTATTCTACTAAATCTAAAATATTGTCTCGATATCATCGCGGCAGAATAATAGTAGAAAAATATTGCTATCGCCATTAGCAGAAATGGCGGTAGCCGAAATGAATATTTTGAAAAGCTAGATACGCGAGCGACTTCAGACTTTTTGCATTAGGTTCATATTTGGCTTGCGAAAATATGACCATGTTTCTGAATTTTGTGAAAAACTCAAGTGGCTCCCTATACACTTTCGTCGGAATACCAACATTCTCACACTTCTAGTAGGTAGACCTCTACACCTTAAGGAACGTTTTGAATTCCTTCGCCTTTCTTTCTTCGCTATACGTATCGTAAACTCACTACACCTGCACACACTTCATCCTTTTATGATAACTCTTTTACAGTGCAGGCTGTTAAACTTTGGAATGCGCTGCCTCTTACTGTCAGAGAGGCCATCGCCTACATTTAAGAACACACTCAGAAAACACTACTTTTCCTTAAATAATTATGCCTAATTCTTATACTATTAAACTATTTAATATATTATATGTATGTTTGTATGTATTTACTTTATAAAGTAATTTATACTTAATTTACTTTTAATTTGTGTAATTAATTCATAAAATATGTAGTTTAGGTATGTTTGTTTATGATATACCTAATGATCTGCACCACCTACATCGCCAAATTAGGTTAAACTATTCCTAAAGTTATATATAAGTCCGCCTATTGTTTCTACCATGATAATATAGCAATTGTGTTTTTTTTAATTGTTTATTTGGTAAGCAATAAAGTGTTATCTATCTATCTATACGCGCTGGTTTTAGAAATTCTCGTCGCGTTGGCAAAATAGGAGAATGGATCATGCAATAAATACAAATAACCCTTTATTGACGGAGGATAGGAGAGGACTCACCGATTTTTTGTCTTGATGCCTTTGATTGACACAGTTTGATTTTACATTATTAATCATTTGCACAGCAATTTACTAAAGGTAGCAAGAGGGTGTAAGATAGAGAGCTGCGCAGGACTCGAATTAAAATGCTGTTGGAATTACTATAGAGTTTATTAGAACTATAAAAACACGTATAACATAAGTACAAATATAACTAGACACTACTAGTACAAACTGCACGATCCAATAACACGCGCAAAGTCCGTCACTATATCGCTAATTGAATCTACGTCTTGCTCGTATCGCAATCCTCGCTTGACTTCGTATATTGAGTTTTTTTTGTTCCAAGAAAACGTCATTTGCACACCTGGTTAATTATTCCTGCGAACGGCCAACAAAGTCGAAAACAATAACAATAGGCTATTGTCTAATTGCAAATTTTAAACACAAAGTAAACAAAAGAAATTCTAATGCGGGAAGGGTAATAAACCAGGTGCGCGTTTCTTTGTCGGTATGTATCAATATTATAAACTACCGGACAAAATCACATTTTCCGGCAGTTTAAATGCGTTTACTTGTCGGCTACAGAAGTGGCTAATTGAGCACACCTATAGCTTGAAGGAATTCATGGATTATAAAAATTGATGACAAATACTGTGAATCTTAATAACTGAAAACTTAGTATTAATACATATATAACCTTGACGTGTAACATAGTTACGGTTAAATGAATTTAAAGCAAAAATTTAAAGCTTGTTCTGCATTATTTCAATAACAGTGTATCAGATAATGGGATCGTTAGCTCGGTATCAACTACCATTAGTGCTAAGCGGTTTGTTCATTAAAGATAGCAAGCGTAGCTCGGCTGCAAAAGCTGTCTAAATTAAGGAGAATAAGGTGCTTTTGGCGTTAAGTTGAAGGTAACCTTTTGCTGTGTAATTTTATATTCAACAAGTAAGTTTTAAAAACACGCAACCAAGATTAAGTTGCAGATAAAAAAAAAATGTAGCGTAAAAGAAATTGACTTTAGGAGTAACTCCAAAGTATTTTGATATGATAGTAACATGCACCAAAGGAAAATGGAAAGAAGTATGTTAGGACGCGTTACCACTTTATCGTGACGACAGTTAATTGTGTAGTTTTAAGTGTCGAGGCTTATATGTTTAAATGGAGGTGTTCACATATAGAACGACACGATTTACTGTCGTCTACGACATTTTTTGCAGTGACGACAGATTTTCATGACAGTGGGAAAGGCTAGCACGACAGTCGTAAAACGATAAAAGATCGTTATGACTAAATCGTGACGGCAAATCTATCGTAGCCACGATAGAAATATCGTCTCGTCGTTCACATGTATGTATTTCCCTTCCTCCTCGCGACTGTAGATTTGTAGCCTGCTACTGATGTGTAAACGACAAAGCGACTGCCATGAAACGATGAAATGTCGTTGCGATGCAATGGGAACATCTAGATACGATAATCGCTAAACGATAAAAAAAATTGACGATAATCAATCGTTAAAATGGGTACAGCTATAGACGACAGTCGTCCAACGATAAATTAATCGTTACGACATAGTGACAACGCGCCATTAGGAATAAAGGTACAAGATAAAGTTCACAACAAAATCTTAAGAAAAAATACTAGAATAACAGATGTCATCAAAAGGGTAAAAAGACTGAAATGGAATTGGGCAGGACACGCAAGTAGGCAAGACAATAGATGGACAATGAGAATCTATGATTGGCTACCCAGAGATGGGAGAAGAGAAAGACGAAGACCTAGAAAGACATGGGAAGATGTTTTCGTAAAAACGTATGGAATGAAAAATGGAGAATAACAGCTGGAGATAGAGAAAATTGGAAAGAGTTGGGGGAAGCCTACGCCACAGAGGCAACTTCCATTCTTTAATGTGTACATTAAGTAGAATAGAAAGTCGTGTTAGTTACACTATTTTATAACTCAAGAACTGCTGTACCGATTTGGCTGACAATTGATGGGGAGGTATCTCAGAACCAGGAGACGGACACAGGATACTTTTTATCCCGGTGGAACCGATAGGTGGCGCTGAGGTCGGGTTCTAGAATCCTAATCACCTGGACCGATTTTGTTTTTGTGTGTTTGAGTGGGTTCCCGGGTGGTTTAAATACACAATTGGAACTGGTAGGTGGCGCTGGGATCAGGACCTAAATTTTAATTTTTTCAGAGCACGACAACGTCTGTTGGGGCCGCTAGTATACTTATATACTCGAATTTTAAAAACTAAACTTAATGGTAGAAATACAGGTTTTTTTTTTAGTAACGTGCTAGAATCATTGTCTTGATAACAGAACAACAACACAAACAAAACAAAATAATAGTTTATAATAAATTAGTAGTATAACAATAATTAGTATTGTAATAATTAGGTAAATTATCTACGAGAAGTTTTTACGTTTGTAGTTGTATTTGTACAATTACAGGAATTTAAAATTCCTTGTACAGTCAGCAAAAAAGAGATTCGTTACATTTTGAAGAAGAATATTTATGTTATAAATATACTTTCCCTTGTTATTGACATTTTCTTTTTATTTTGTTTATTGACCTAATGTAAATTAAATAGACATTTTATGTAATTTTCGTATAATTGTATTTCTTTTTATTGTAATTAACTGTTTGAGCCAATTTTTATTATATTAATTATTTTACAGTGGAAACTTGATTGATATATTATGTATTCATTTTGTGTTTTATATGTGAGAATATTAATTATTGTATGTTTCCAAAACAAATTAAATAAATATTTAAAAGCGAAGGTCAATGTTAAAAGGCAAACAAATAATAATTATTTTCATTGTTAACACACAGTACATTGTATAATTGCTGATTGTTGTGCGGTCTATTTGGTTTTAGTTTGATAATTAATTGATAAATTGAATCAGAAAAATAAGGCGAGATTTTTAGACCATAAGCTAGACGAGACAGCACGGTCGTACTGTGCTCTGTTTACTATATAAATATATATCCCAAAAAATGTCATAATGAACATGAATGGTATAATGACATTAGCTAAGAAAAAAATATTTATTTATTTATTACATATCCAACAGCTTACAATATTTATAATATAGACAATAAACTCTGTTTAATATGATTTTCGCCAATTATTGTAAGTGGGTATGCTTTACGCTTTAGGTATGATGTTTTTGTACAAAAGCAAGACCGCTACAAAGAGTTCATGTTCAGCTCTGATATAAATCAGTTTAAGAACCTTCTATCTACGCACATTGTTTGTTGTTTCTTTGTTTATTTTTATTTTTACTGTTATCTGTGGAGACTTATTATTAATAGCTTCTCTTAATGTAAATTATTTATCTGGTTATTATTAATTATTTCTGTTAGCCCCCCAAATAGGTAAAATAAAGTAAATGTATTTTTTGAAGTGAAACTTCTATATAACGGGGGTCTTACGATTTTTCGCTCACGAAAAGGTGTCACAGTCACGTGGTCTAATTCATACATTTTTAAACTCGTGATATCTTTCGAATGGAATGTCCAAATTGAATAATTCTAAAAGTTATATAAAGGTATTGAAGTAGTCTTGAATATGAAGTAATTTATTTTGATAAGGATTAATACCAAGATACAAATAAAGAGAATTTTCTAGCGGCGGCATTTTAATTAAATTTTTACAATAAAAAAACACTTATTGTGGCATAACTATAATAGTTAGCCATATACTATCGCGACACTTTTTGTAGATAATAATGTGTTTTGCAAAGTCGTAGTACATGATTTTATTCTATCATCAATATATTTTTTTTCCACTTGTCCGTTGCGATTCATTTTTCCACTTATCCGTTTTTTACTAACATAATGCCAGCTGAAGTATCCCCTATATATGTTAGAAAAAAAAAGTATAATATACAGATATTCTTATTATATATATTTATAATATTCATATATATTATGCACAAATACGTACACAAAAACTATATAGACGTTTCAAAGGCGTGGATGTTTATGGTGCCTAATAAACAGTTAAAATGTTATCCTAATTTCTCTAATATCTTTGATTTAAAAAATAGTTTTGAGTGATAGAAAATATTTTCTTCATAATTTTTTTTGTTATAAGTCGCAGTAAAACGAGCAAGTACTTAATTTAAGCCATATTAGTTCTGATATGGCACGTGAAACAATTTGTTATGACTAAAGCATGTTTTGAGATTTAGCCCTGCCAGAGATACAAATGAGGTGAGAGTAGGACAGTCTAGGCCATTTAATAGAATAACTGTAGAGGAATGGACAAATGTTTGTCTCTAGACGCTATTGAAGAGGAAAACAAATTGCAGGTCAGGTATGAGGCTTTAGATATAATATCAGAACGAATCAGAATTAACACAAATGATGAATCGCATGAAAGTGAGGACGTAGATGAGTACGAAATATCTGAAGTTGAAGAAATATCTAAACAGTATTAGTTTATTTATTTATGTGCTGATGATACTTTTTGTATCAAAAAATATACTTAGGTCCAAAGGTTACTTATGATAAAATGGCCGTAAACGCTCGTATAGACTTTAAACACTTGTAGTCGAAAATACTTCATAATCCAAGTAATAACACTATTAAATAACAAATAATCAGATAAAGAGTCAGAAACGTCACGTATGAAACTTTTTTAACCATTACGTAACCAGTAAGTTTGTTTACTTTTTTACAAGATGGGTACAGATTAAAGGTAGACCAAAAAAAAGATGGATGGGTTGCGTGAAGGATGATATGATGCTTTTGTGGTGTGACAGAAGATGTATGTCTGAATAGAGGAGTGTGGAAGGAAAAGACATATTGTGCCGACCCCAATTAATTGAGATATGGTGAAAGAAAAGAAAGAAGTTCGTTTACTTTTTGAAATCAACTACGCTTCAGTTGTGTTCAACCGTGTATTTGTGGCAAAAGCATAATATTAAAATGTAAATAAATATATAGTTAAACACGAAGGGCCAACATTTCACGCAATAAAAAATACTTACAAAATAATTTGCACTGGAACGAAATTCGGAGCAATGGATATGCATTTTAAAAAGCGTGTCAAGAATTGAATTTTAGATGCTGAAGGTACTCGAATTTTAAATTTAAATATATGTCCTGGAACGCAGTTATTTACTTTTAAATTTTTAAACGACTGCCTTACAATCATGGTATGGAAGATAGAGGTAAGGAGAATTATCTCGTATAAGAAAATAATTGAAGAAGCGTCCAGTTGTAAGCTGTAAATAACAGTTCAAAAACCGTCCACAATGGCGCTGATTGTAGACAAAGGATATGGTATGAATATAGCTGTTCTAGACGAATCGAAGTTTGTCGAGTTAAAAAACATATATTTGGCGACTAGAGTAGTTGGTGACAGCACAGTGTTATAAAGCGTCATGTATTTACGTATTACAAAGTAATTTACTAAATATAACCTCAAAGAATTGTTACGTGCAAACGTGAATAGTTTTATTTCGTGAATTTTGAATAATACGCTTAGTGATTTTGTTATATTTAATTTTATAAAACTAAATCACTATAATACTACTCTAATAAATTTTCGCGCTTTCTTGAAAGTTCACCCTGATGCCAAAGTGGCGCCACCCTAATTTAATGCATTTTGATGGACACTTTTTCATATACAGAGATGCTTCTCCTTACCTCTACCCTCCATAAATCATTGAGGTAGTAAGGAGGAGGACCATCTCAGTGTATCAAAAAGTTTCCATTGAAAAGCAGCCAATTTCAGCGATGCCATGATAGAGGTTAGATTTTAAAAACAGCGCCAAAAACTGTTAGAGTGGGATAGTAAATTAAAGAAGGAAAGAAAGACTTCTGCTTCATTATAACATAAACAAACATCGATTTGGAAATGTAATTATGTATGATTTATGTTTACGCCGTTTATATTGTTACGAGCTACACAGAACTCGAATTGAAACGCTGTTGGAATTACTATAGAGTTTATTAGAACTGTACAAACACGTATAAAACAGGTACAAATATAACTAGACACTGTATAAATTGCACGATTCAATAACACGCGCGGAGTCCGTCACTATATCGCTAATCGAAAGTACTACACACGTTTTGCTAGTATCGTAATCGTCGCTTGAATGCCCCACCCCTCCGTGCGGGCATTGTTTTATACTAAACTGTATAATACCGACAAAGGGGCCGCGTTCACTGACTTAATCCGCACATCTGGCAAGCTTCGATGCAATTCAATAACAACAGGGACTAATTCGACACTAATGACGGCCATAAAACAAGTATGATAGCAAAAGCATGTTTTATGAATTACAAATTCTAAACACAAAGTAAACAAAAGAATTCCTAAATCAAAGACGGTAATAAACTGCGTTTTACGACAGCCAGGTGTGCGCATTTCTTTGACGGTATGTAACAATATTATTAACAAATTAAATTAATATTAAAAAAGTAAAATCCACGATTAATTCGATATGTGCAATTGCGGTAGTACAATAAATAAAACTTCGCCTCATTTTTAATTAAAATAACATCACTTAAGTCGTGTATGACGTCTATCTGTCCACCCCTTTCCTACATATTTTTTTATTTTTTTTATTGCACGAGTTCAGCAGACAGGCAGATGGCCCATTTGATGGAAAGCGGTTACCATCGCCTATGGACATTTGCAACACCAATGGTGCTACAAATGCGCTGCTGCTCTCTTAAGGGAGACTAGATCCTGGTCACTAATGCCGGAACACAACTCAAGGTTGTTATGGCGACATACTCTAGACCAGGGGTGGTAGCCATCCAGTCGGGCAAATGCCCTACCACCTGGCTGTGGATTGTTTTCTCGCCTCTTACGACAGGCCGCCCGGCCGCAGGAAATTGTATTCTTTCTCCGTTCCTGCACGGAAAAAAATAATAATTGCCTATATTTGAGCCAAAAATACCTTGCTCAATGGGTGAGAAGAGAAAGAGATCGACGGAAAGAAAGGTGGTAGTCGAATTGTCCTCGGTGCGTAACTCTAAATAAAGTGAAATAAAATTAAAAAAATACTTTAAGAAGTTCCTTTTGTGTTCTTCCAATTTCTATACACTAATTGTGCTCAAAACTTTGTTCATTAAAATTTAACCAAAGCGTAAACAATTTACAAGGATCTAGTTATTTGTAAGTAAAACAACGTTTTAATAAATGTTACGTTTAAATATATAGAATTACACTTTTTTTTAATGTTGACAATGACGGACACTACGATTAACAATAAGAAACAAAGAGTATATAATCACTATGCTTAAAATAAATATTTCAACTAATAAAAAGGTTTTACACGTCTAAACAGTCTTCTTAAACAAGATAGAAAATTAAACAACTTTGATCTAAGCAATTTTAAACTTTATTGTCAAATATTTAAACATAATTTATAAAATAAAATAAATATAAATAATATAAATATTTATAAAATAAAATAAAATAATTTCCTGTGGAGAAGTCTGTTCTGTGATTTAATTTGTAAAGGTAACATGTGTTCGCGGAACGTCAAATGGATCTATTTGAAAACTGGCGAACCTTTTCAGGCTACGATTGTACAATCGCCAAAGCTGGCGGTTAACCAGTTCTCTAACATTTTGCTTTGAACGGCTCATAACGTATCAATACTCACGCACACACTCTCAAATTTCAAATACACCAATCAGGACGTTTCGAAAATTTATACCTGACACGCTTGTCCAATATTATTGGCGGGTTTGACACAAGGCTATTGATGTCTAAAGTTTTATTACGATTTTTACTGTGACCGTTAACACGTGGCAATAGTAACAATATGCACATTTGGTCAGAAAACTGTCTAAAAGGGGCAATGGTTTTCCTAATCAAGATTTGAACATGAGCTCTTTGATTTTGAGACTCGAGTGCACTAACTACTATGCTAAGACATCTGTATTTATATATTTTTCTTTTTTACTTAGAGTTAATGAATTATTGAATTGCTGGTTATGATTACACACACATTATTTGATCTCAATACATTTGTGGCAGAGTCAGTTTCATTATACAACTGCAATAACACTAGTAAAAATAGTAGATAGTATTACTCTTGTCACTGATTCTGTTTAACTCACTGGTATACGTTTCAAGATATTAACATTTAATCCCTATTGACAGTTACAATGTCTACAAAAATATAATACTTTTGCTATAATCATGATAACTTGATTTTATTTAAATAGCTACAATATCGGTTTACGTAGTCTTAAATTTTTAAAAATACTCAAATCTAACACAAATAACATAGCAACTGTGCTTGTAAAATAATTAGTAACTTATCTTACACTCATAAAAAATTAAATTTCAAGTGAAAATATTGAAATTAATACAATCATTTATGGCTCTATTTTGTTATTACTAGTTAGGGGGTCATAAAGACGCCACCGCCATGTATTGTGCATTAGAATCCTTTATTAATTATTTTGTCTCGTAAAGTTTCGTTTAGTAGATTAGAGGTAACAGTTGAATGCCGACTAGTTATCGGAATTAGTCATAGACAATTTTACTTAACATTGTTATACAATAAAATTCAAATGTCCACATCTGTAAACAGCATTTTATTATGGAATTTTGTTTTAGAAATAAACAACAAGAAATATAATTCAAACGTTCAAGCGAAAATATTGAAAGTAATAAAACAATTTATGGCTTTATTTTGTTATTGCCAGGTATTTTATTGTCAGGTGGTCATAATGACGCCGCCACCTAAATTTTCTGTGCACCGAATTGTAATCCTTTATTAATTCTTTTTGTCTCATCAAGTTTAATTTAATAGACTACAGGTATCAATTGAATTCCGACTTGTTTTCAGAATTAGTCGTAGCCAATTTTACTTAACATTATTATACAATAAAATTCAAATGTTCACATCTGTAAATAGCATTTTTTATGGAATTTTCTTAAAGTATTGGAAAACCAGAAATATCATTCAAAAGTTATTCAGACTTAGTGCCGCAAGACGGGAGAATGTTATAACGGGACAAGTAATCTTTAATAACTTCCTAAAATGTAATAACAAAATCTTTATTTAATTTTAAAACCTGTTTCAATAGGCTTTTCATTTGTAATATATTTTTTTACATCACAACCATCCCCTTATGAGAACTATAACTAAATAAAGATATAACAGTTAAAATAAATAAAGAACAAAAGTTTATTTCATGGACGACGAATATTAGAAACTTACTAAAAAAGACAAAGGCCCAGTTAAAAACAATTCTAAAAAGTTCCTAAATCTTACATGAAAATACACATCATTTTACAGATAATAGTTCAACTTTATCTCACTACTACATTATTTATTATTTAAAACACATTTTATCCAGACTAATGTCAAGTCTTGGACACGAACAGACTTATTCGAACTAATCTGATTTAGATATAAGCTAATTATATTAAGGACTACATATCAACTAATAATAATTCGATTTTAAATTAGCAAAATTTGAATTTACTGTAAAGATAATAATAACAACCATAAAAGTTACAATATTGTTCTCGTGTCTTTTCTATTTTGAGGAGGGATCCCGCCACGTTTCTCATAAGCAGATTTAGAAGTTTGACACGGTATTGTCTCAAACTCCTAAATATCAATATAAAGGATTCATAGTGATGTGTTTTTACTGTCAGCAACAATTAGCTTAATTAATTGCGCATGGTTGAAATTGTATGCACATTAAGTCATAAAAACCTTGAAGTGGTTAATGGTTCTCATCTAGGATTCGAACCCACAATTAGTAAAACCGAGTTTCCGAACCGAAAGCGTTAACTAATTAAGCGTGAATTTTTTGAAAAAAAGGGCAACTAATAATTAAAAAAAAATTACAGAGGTTATAATAGTTAATTATTAATACTAAGTCAAATGTTTTACTACGATAAATTTTGCTTAATCTTTTACTCTTCACTTTTACATCAAATACATAAAGTATATTATTTAGGTATTGTAAAACAGCGTATTCAAAAAAGCGGCTTGCTTTCTATTGTCTTAAACGCGTAAAACCCAAAACAAACAATAAAACTCCGCCCCCAAACCAATGTTTTACTTGTGTGCGTGTTCTCGGGTTGTTAACGAAATTGTTTGCCAAGCGATTTTAGTCTTATGCCTGGTTAACCGCCAGCTTTGGCGATTGTACATAGAAACTTTTCAAAATAGGTACTGTTGAATAAACTGGTTTCAAACAGTTTGTCCCGTGCACTAAGTTTTCAGTCGCACAGCAACATGTATATATTAGAAATAGTTTATACAGAAAGTAATTCTGGCGATATAAACCGGTTAATACAGGTTTAGTCTGTCAGTCTTTCTAAGCCTACATTAACCGGTTTATGAACGAAAGCAAATTTTTTTTGAAGAAATAGCGACGTAGATGCATTGCATACGTGTATTTAAAAAATAAAAAGATATTTTAAGAATTTGTACGCCGCATTTTCAGCAAACAAGGTTTGCCCTCAGCTTATTGCTGTGCCGGAATTATAATAGACACAACGCTGATCTTCTATTATCACAGACTTCGCCAAGGCTACCCTGTTAATTTGACTTTCACAATAAACAAAAGAGTATATATGCGTGTGTGTGTCAAATACCATACGGTAGTGTGTGTAATCTTTTTTTTATTGATTTAATGTATTTTTATGCATAATTAAAAAAAAATCTGCATAGACTAAGATGTGCGAAATTTTATACTCCACGCAGTTTTCGTAAAAAGGGGTAGGTACAAAGTTTTTGCTTCTGTGTTATTAGTTATTATTATTCTGTATTTTTGTAACTTCTAATATTATATAATAAAATACTTCGTAATGTGTACATATTTCACGTATGAGATCGCATAGTCGTTATGCAAGCCATTGCTTTTAGTAATCAAAATAACGGTTAGAGCATGGAAAACAAAGCTAATTAGGTATTCCACTGAACTGGTCAAGCTAAGCCGCTGGCATACGCCATGTCAAAGTTCTAATAGGACTGTCTTATTTACATACTAAATTCAACCATAACTTTAAGGTATTTAGGTCCAATTTCTCTGTGATATTAGTGATAAACTTTAAAACACAAAATCCAAGCAATTATAGTCTTTATGCAGTAGAATATAAGTTCCATTTTGTATGTTAAAATATGAAATGGTTTAATCGATTTTCTGCAAGCTGGAATGAACTTTGAAATTCAGGAAACAAAGCTCAAATTGGACTGTCAATGGAGTTTGATATTTTAAATGGGTTTAGTAAAGGTATGGGGTCAGTTCCAGCGATTTCATATTTACTGCTTTATTTTTAAAGTTATGTTTGACTTTTGGTAAATATTTCATACTAAGATTTTAATAATTTAACTCTAAATTAAGTGCAGTGCTGTTTAAGAGACAATATTTCCATTACGAAATTATTTCAATAATTTAACGTGATGTTTTGACGGAATAGAGGGGATGACATAGTAAGTAGATTGGATAGTTGTTATGTTGTTCTGATGTTATAAAGAGTATAAGATAAAAGAGATGAGATAGGAGAATGGAACAAGGAAATGGAGTAAGAGAAAGAGATGAGCCATTGGAACTCTCATGGGATAATCAAATACAGAAAAAAAACCAGAGCTTGCTCCGCGGCTGTACTGCGTAAAGATCCTTGCTTAGTACCTCTAAGTCTAAAGCCCGCTTGCATAACAATCGCCTTTAAATATAATTAGTTAATCATATTAAACTGCCTACATACGTTTTACACAAAAACTTCTTTAAACATATTTAGCGGCAAATTTTTGTTGTGCAAGACGCTAATTATGTATGTAAATGTGTGTAATAAGTGTGCGAAACTTCATACTCTTCCGTCCGCGCATTTTTTGTAAAAAGGATATCAAGGATGCAACATCAGAGATGTCAACAACGCGCTGCCGGCCTCGAAGAAATTTTATGACACCCTTTTAAAAAAAACTCCATATCGTAGCGCTGTGGGAAACCTCGGCTTGGAGCTCGTTGCAAATCCCCACGGTACGCAAGAGAAACGTTCTACAGAACCGTTGCGTACATGAGCGAAGCGGCTCAAGGAAGTGTGGGTGAACTCCCAACCGATGGCGAGCGGTGCGATGGTAGAAAGAGGACGAAGGCACCATTCTAAACAGTTCTTCGGAACACTCCCCGTTATACAGTCGGTAGGATACGCAGAGAGAAGCAAAGTCTCTCCTAAGGCCAAGCGTATCTAAGCCGTCTGTTAGTATGGGATCATCGACAACGCGAACAACTCGACATTGAATACAGTCCAGGGAATTAAGTTGGTAGGCAGGTACTCCAGCCCAAACTATATGTATATAAAGATTACATAGACAGTAATAGGCACATAGTTATTTAGAAAGCCAGCTTTAGTCATTATGATGTCCGCTGTAAGTTAGACCAAATTAGAAGCAAATACACTGCCACATTAGCGCACCACGTCTATTTGACTTCGCAACTCCGACGATTGGGTTAATCCACCTGAGCTTTGCCAACTATAAGCCGGATTTTCCACTGACACAGAATAATAAAGTACAGTAGAACCATGTTTTGGATGCTGATAGAAAGCTGACGTTACTAATGGGCTTGGTAAATATTTCATGAAGCATATAAAAGAAATTCTTATATAAGAATATATAAAATGATGGCCTTGCCAAATCCTATCCTATGAATATTATAAACGCGAAAGTTGTAAGAATGTATGGGTGTATTTTTGTTACTCTTTCACGAAAAACTACTGAATGGATTTTGATGAAACTTCAGAATAATATAGCTTACACATCAGAATAACGCATAGGTTATATATAGTTTATAAAGATATATTGTAAATTATCCAAAATATAACTATTTTCCATCACCACGCAGGTCAAACCGCGGGCGCTGCTATTGTATATATAGTTTATAGTTATAAAAAAATAATTAATAAGAATTAAAATTACGTTTTTACGGTTTTGAGGCGCAGTATTTTATTTGGATTTCGACGTTTCGGCTCCTTTTTATCGGTCTTCCGTGATCACGGTTATTTAAAAGTGGCCTAAAAGTTGAAATAAAAATGGAATAAAATGTCGCGTTTAAAACCATTAAAAGTTAGTTTTATTTATATGTACTAGACGCGAATACTTAAGAAAATCTGAAATAAGAATGTATAAAACAATAACATGCCTCCTTTCATTTACTGTCATAGTATTGATGTTTGACACTAATCCTTTGGAGGTGTCTTATTATCCATTTGAATTTGAGTGATCTATTGTTTGCCCAAACCTCTTTTTTCACGCCACTGTAAGACGTCATAAAACCTTCTCCATTAAGCTAACCACTTAACGATTTCAAGAACCAGTGGGCGGCATGTTGCTAGGAGGGCATGTCTAATTTATAAATGGATGAAGGTCGGTCAGTCGGGAAATATGCCACACATATTCTGACTGCGAACGAGGTGTTACTTAGTGCACTTTTGAAGCGAGTATCTTATAACGACGAATTCTGCGCGATTTATGTGATATCAATTTCCTACTCTACGGTTTGGTTTTGTTGTATTCGGCTATACTTATAAGAACTATGAATTAAGTGTGTGTACTTCTAATACTTTTTGAAACTTTGTTAAATTTCAATGGCATTTTCGAATTTACATCCTACAAATCCCCTACAAGTTCGTAACAGTATAATATTTTAGTATGGAGTTGTGTAATTGCTTATTTCGATGAGCAATAAGGTGAGTAAGGTATAAGAACCGGTCAGAAGTAATATATAGGATGGAGTCTTAATTTGGTAGAGTAGTATTTACCACAGTCCATATGGCATTAGTTTGAAGTCGTATGGAATAAAACATTTTAAATTGACGCCACCCGCCACTCTCACAAGATCCAAACATTCAAGTCCACAAGCCATTGTTCTAATAACCAATCTGGGTAGAATTGCCTTGCATCCGGTTTTTTCAGTTTTTTCTCCGTATCCGTTAAGTATACCATTTTTAACCGCATTCTCGATTCACATCAAGCGAGATCGCGGTTAAATATTTCGGGGTTTAGTTTTATTACTTTAAATTGTATTTTTTGTATGTCGATGCGATTTTTGTTCAATCGAAACAAATGTTTAATATTCACAGGAACGTTATTTGATTATGTTATGCATATTAAAAAAAAATTGATACATTATAGATGATTACATGTTAATTTATTTAATGAATTGAACATAAATTAAAATAATTTAAAATATATAATATGTTTCTTGTTTGATAGTGTTTAAAAGAAACATGCTTTAATTTAAACTCAACTTTACAAGACAAGTAACAGAGCACTGTACAAATAGTATAGCTGATTTTGTGTGTAATATCCTCTATTGCCAGCCGATTTGTTTATCGCTTAATCTTTTTATATCCGGTTTTGTCAAGATTTTTCAAATTTCGTAATGGCAATCTTATATCTGAGCGTGTACTTAATTTAAATAACAGTGTTCCGAACTGACCCTTGACAAAATCAGATACGGTACCCTCATGGAGATTAAATCATTCACTTTAAACTTTGTCCTGTCCCGAGTTGTTATCACTTGTCCGAACGCCCGCAGCTGTTCGAAACACTTTGAACCGGTTATCGCCGGTTTCGACCGGACATATCCGGGTATTGCTGATATTCTGCGGTTAACGGCATGTGTTGGC
The DNA here is from genome assembly GCA_949752895.1 of Dendrolimus pini. Classification (NCBI taxonomy): domain Eukaryota; kingdom Metazoa; phylum Arthropoda; class Insecta; order Lepidoptera; family Lasiocampidae; genus Dendrolimus; species Dendrolimus pini. The sequence continues at coordinate 2,560,739 of OX457148.1, forward strand.
CTATATTGGGCCTTTTTATGACTGGTTTTTCTGTATTACTTTATCTTTAGAGTTCAATTTTCTTAATCGTACGCGTCCCACTGATAGCGTACTACATTTTTCAGTTGTAAATATGTTTATAATAGTATTTATTTTTTAGGTTTTTTTTTGTATTTTAGGTTAATTTATAAGATGGTTTAGTTTATAGTTTATTCGTTATCTATTTACATTTGTACTAATATTTATTAAAACAATTTACTAAAACAGTGCTTAAAATATACCGCGTTAAAAATCTGTAGCTTAAATGGATTTAAGTCTGCAAGGTCAAAAAGTATGAGGTACTTTGTAGTACAAGATTTAATAAGCTAAATGCACCACATTATAGACCATGCATATTGAAAGATTCCATGGAGGAAACGAACATATACTGTTTTTATCATTTGGATATGGATAGATGATAGATCTTTAAAATTATCAAGTAGATTTTAATTAAACTAATCATATCGGAAAGCGTTTTTTTAGATTTCAACATAGATTTTTTCACAAATTTTGTACTCAATAATTCAAAATAAAGAGACGGACATTATTTTAGCAATTTAGATACATAATTAACTCGCTACTAATTTGCTTAAATAAATATCGGAAAAACTTGTCATCCCCGAAAAAAATTTACGATGACCATTTTAATTTGTAGTTTGCATTTTGTAGTTATAGAAGAAAAAGAGTAACAGACTTAGAGCACACCGATTGCTGCATGGAATAAAGCTTTATCGCTATACTTGTAGAAACTACGTGGGATTTTTTTGTCATATATGATCCGTATGAATCTAGTAATTTTTAATGTCAACGTCCTATCCTAACAGATGAGGCTTTAATTTTTAGTTGTCCAAATGATTGTCATGCCCTGGTAAAGTCCCAAATTTTACCATGGATTGTACTTCGTGTAAAATATAATTAAGAATTCAACTTGTTACGGACTCTTTTATTATAAGTGACGTATAAAGAGACAAAATATAGATGTCAAATTTAGATCCAAATAAATGTCTGTTATATGGAGACGAGCTTATTATTTCTTTAAAAGAATATAATTTGAAATCGCAAATAATACCCCAACGCAACTGAAGTGTTGTTTTTTTACTTTTTAATGATATATATATTTTATTTCATTATTCTTACAAAAAAAGTCCATCGTCCGACTAAAAATGGCTTACAATTAGACTGACTTACGTGAAGGTTGTTTGGAAGTTTTGTTTTGGCCAAAATAGCTACATATCCCTTTTTTAAAGTCTTGCAACTATCCTTGCAAGACTTTGTAAAAGCGTATAACTCAAGAGCTATAAATGATTTATAACGTCTAGTAGGTGGACTGGGAACGTCTGGATAAATATTCCCGGTTAAAGTGAATTATTCATGGTTGCGCTCGTGTCTCGAGCGGTGCAAATATCGAGGGCCCGGCAAAGTTGCATACCCGGTTGTTTTAATATGGGACGCCTGGTATGGCATAAGACAAAAACCGGTTAATAATTTTAGAACCGGTTAATAATATGATATTTCTACTCTTATTTTTATATCGCTGTCTGTTCCCGAGTTTCTTATCTCACGATGAATTATTATTTCTTAAAAAAGTTTTGAAAGTTTGAGAAATCTAAATTGGACAATTTTCGAGAGACTGTAACCGAAGAAAATGGCCAGACAGTAAGAAAAAGCAAATTATAACTTAAGTGTCTACTTTTCGGATACTACTATTATTTTTTTTAAGGTGTATATAGTTCCAGAGTAATCCTAAAAAAGCCACCGGAACTTTCTATTTCCAAATTTTCGTTCGTGCTAACAACCGTACCCGGGCGCGTTTAGTCTATTAAGTATCCTTTAATGCCCTTACTTAACAAGTCTGCAGGTTTTATTTTTGCACACTGCTATCGCCGATTAATGGAAAAAAGTCCTTTTTGACTTTGATAGTCAATATCTCTGAAAATAATGATCGAAGTTTCAAAACTTGAAAATCATTTCTTATAACATATTTGCAAAATTTGTTTTTTTTTATTGAAATACCAATTGATGACTGTACAGTACTAGAAATTCGTATAATATAGGATGATAAAATTGCAGGTATTTTAAAGAAGGATGAAGAAAAAACACCTAAAAGAAATGAGCTTGTGTGATAATATTTACTATAGTAGATGAAGCGAGAGGTATGTGCTAAGATCGTAGTAAGTGGGTTCCATCATCTCTGTCTATCACTGGGGGATACAGGCGTGATAATAATATATGTATGTATAATTACTATAATATATGTATAGTGCTATATTACTAATATGATAATATTAACAATAATATGTTTATTTTATTTACTTATTTTTGTTATTTACGTATGTCACTATGTTTATATATGTTTATTGTTGTATGATTTAATTTTGTCTAATAATTTTATTTTTATATTTATTTACCTAAAACGACTTCATATTATTTGTCTTGTATTTTCCTCCGTTACTCCAGCTGCTGGTCCCAGGCGAAAGAACAGGGCTGGTCCTAGCGGCTAGCATTACGCTGAGCCTGGGTCCAATTTAGGACTTATATTGATGTCTTTATTTCATTTTCTCAATATTGTTAAAGTGTTTATTTATCCTAAATAAAACAATTCTTTCTTTCTTCAATTATTGAAGCTTTCGTTTATGACTTGCACTACAGGTTACAACGTAAAATAACCGCGGCTTTATTTACACTCGGAGTACGGGCTGAAGATGTTTTGTAAATTTATATCCTGGCATTAATATCCGGCTGGTTTAACCCGGTTCTTTGATGGTTACTACGTACCTGAATGTTGATTCAGTATTCAGTATTATTTAGTACTGTTTAATATAAGAGCTTTGGTAGTATGTTAATTTATTTATTTATCAAAAGAGAACCCTCACGCTCGGTTTATGTAATGATTATAACTAAGAAAAGTGGTTGTGGCTTCAAATATGCACTATTTAGTCATTTTTCTGACCTAATGTGCATATTGTTACAATCACGGCATACTAACTGTAACGGAAAACGTCGTAATGAAACCTGCACATCGAGATAACCGATGTGTCCAACCTGCCAAGCTGCCTTAGACAAGCATGCCAATATTGTCCGTTATCCTATAAAAGGAGGCCCAAGCCCAGTAGTAGCACGTTTATGGGCTATTATTATTATATAACTAAAATATGTTTTATTGCTTTGAAACTCAAATTGATTTGATTTGCTTTTATTCAGATTTATCACTAAATTTTCAGTAGTCATGAATACAAGTGTAGAAAGAAAATCATGACTTTGAAGACAACTTGTCGCTTGAAGGCGTGATGAAATAAAAGGCTCGCTTAATTGTTTGTACAAGACAAAGATTCTAAAACTTTTTAGTAAATTAAATTCCAATAAAGAACAGCTCTTGAAATGTTTTTTTTAAATTAAGTCTAGTTCTATTCTGTGTAAACCACTTCGTAGCTTATTTTTAATGTTTTAAATTAGAAGCGGGAAAAAATTTCAGGACAGTGTACTTAAAAGTTTTTATTTCAATTTGAATGAAAAAAATATTTTATTTAACATATTTTTACATGCCGATAAAGTGAATCCACCAGGTGTGCATTCACTTTATTTATTTATTACCTTTCCCGCATTTGGACTTCTTTTGTTAACTTTGTGTTTAAAATTTGCAATTAGATAATAGCCTATTGTTATTGTACGTGTTTATGCCCGCAGGTGTTACGGTTACAGGGCATTACAGTTTCTCGTAAACTTCAGTCCACGCGGTCGATTGTTGTATTGTACAGTTTACTATAAAACGATGCCCAAAATTTGAGGCAGTCAAGCGACGATTACGATACGCGCAAGACGTACATTCGGTAAGCTATATAGTGACGGACTTTGCGCGTGTTATTGAATTGTGCAGTTTGTACTGGTTGCGTCCAGTTGTATTTGTACCTCTGTTATACGTGTTTGTAAAGTTCTAATAAATTCTATAGTAATTCCAACAGACAACGGCATTTTAATTCTAGTCCCGCACTCGTAACAATATTATGGCTGTTAAGAAATGTTCTCATGTAAATTGTAAATTTCACAATGTCGGTTGATACAAATAGTCTTTCACCTCTCGATATACTTCCTTAAAAATACACCTCTTGGATACCTTAAAACACTTTCCCGAACATTATCCCGCCTACACGTGTATCATATCACGATGATATACGGCAAATTAAAGCGGTGCGTCACATCCAGCCGGCGTTGGCAGGCATCAAAGACATCTCTCGCCGCGGCAACCAAGCGTGGATGCCGAGATACGCTTGTCGGTAGAGAGCTCAATTCAGGAGCGGTAGCGGGAAATTGTTGCTAGAAAGGCTTGGAAACCGGTTAAATAAGTTGAACCGGTTAACGCCTTAGATAGATAGATATATAACACTTTATTGTACACACAGAAGAACTTATAGCCTAAAAATATTCTAAATGTGCACAATAGGTCTTATCGCTAAGAAGCGATCACTTCCAGGCAATCCGTGGCAGGAATAAAAACAATATATCGGTCAAAGGTGGTATACATAAATATTAGATGCAGCTACTTACATATATTTTATACTTAATAGACATATATAAATACACCTATTGATATGACATACATAAATATATACATACATTAATATACACATATATAAATATACGTAGAAATATTAAACATCACTAAGTTGTAGGTGGTGCTTTTTTGTCATATTCTTAAATATTGTTAGAGATTTGTCTAACAGTAACAGGTAACTCATTCCAGAGTTGAATAGCCTGTACAGTAAAAGAATTATTGAAAAAAGATGCAATGTTTAGGAGTGTTAAGTCTAAGATTCATAGAAGGTCGTAAAGTGTGAGACGAAGAGATGAATTCAAAGCGTTCTTAGTGTTAGCCTTAGTTATATAGGAACTGTTATTTACATTTTGTTGTAACTTTAACCTCAATTCAAACGGTTTTTGGTAACAAAATATTTCAAACAGTTTCTGTCGCACATCTTCAAAGCGCAGCCATGTATTACAGTAAGTTTTCAGTCGCACACAAGTACATGTTGGAAGAGTAAGAATGAGATAGTAACCCTCGTGGAATAAACTGGTTAATGCAGGTATACATAACATTATATTTAATATTTACACTCTGATTGAATTAGTTGACTAAAACCGGTTATATCCAATCAAAACCGGTTCTAAACCTTGATTGCCATATAATGAGAAGACGGAATATTCTTATTTCAGCTGATTGGAGACGTCTTTGCTCAATCATTTTAGTGTTCTAACATTTAAACTCGTATCACATGACCGTTCCGATTACTAAATACAGATTAATAAATCTAACAATTTTATATATTACTAGCGGCCCCGGCAAACGTTGTCCTGCTCTGAAAAAATAAACATCTAGGACCCGATCCCAGCGCCACCTACCGGTCTCAATTATAGATTTAAACCATCCGGGGACCAACTCAAACACACAAAAACAAAATCACCAGAATCGGTCCAGGTGATTAGGAGGATTCTAGGACCCGATTTCAGCGCCACCTACCGGTTCCAACGGGATAAAAAGTATCCTATGTCCGTCTCCTGGTTCTAAGCTACCTCTCCACCAATTGTCAGCCAAATCAGTACAGCCGTTCTTTTGTTTTAATAGTGCAACTTACACGACCTTCTTACATATATATATATATATATATATATATATATATATATATATATATATATATATATATATAGATTATGTTCCTATTCATATAATGAATAAAAAACAAATGGTTTTTGAGATAATATTATTTAAACTAAATTAGTGAAAGCAATTTGTTTTGTGTTATTAACGCGAGCGCTATCCAAGTTGAACCTCCCACCCATGAAGAGAGGGTACTCGAATAAGACATACAAGGGAGGTTTCCGGGATATTTTCGTCATAGGGACACGAAGGGTCCTCTTAAAACTTTAACCGGTTCAAGTATTCTGAGAACTTTTCGTGCCCCATAAAGATTTGACTCCGAGTCTGTGACGTTCCGGAAAGTTTAATAGTCGTTTTCACGACCCTAGCATTGTTGAAGAAGAACTTTATGGCGGATGCAGTTGACTCGTGCCTATATCTCCGTTTCTATTCCTCAAGCGTGTCCGTACGGATAACCCGCTGGAGAAACGAAAACAGTCGCATTGTTCAATATGCCCTAAGTAGTAGGGAAGCCCAAGATGCTAAATGTGAAGTTACTCGAGCATCCCGGGGACCTGTTGGATTGTGAAGATTAGATGCTAAAAAGAAAAAATGTTATATGATGTATGCCATTTCACTGGTGGGCGGAACGTGTACAGGTTTTTTTTTTAAGAGTCGCACAGAAATACTCATGCGCGTCAGATATTCAAATGGCAAGTTAAGTAAAGCCTAAAGGAAATCTTATACAAAAGACTGACGATTTGGACGCGACCAAAAGCCATGGCCGATTGTTGAAAATGCAAAAAAAAGTTACATTGAAGTATTCGAGCGCGTCACATTAATGTACAGACGGTTCAGGTTGTTGTCTTTGTCGTGCTGACCCATAATCTGACAATTATGTGGAGGAATTTTCTTAATCTGACGGTTTGAGATAATTTGAAGCATAAAACATACCCCCCCCCCCCCACCCTGTATGAAGGGTTAATATATGGTGGGGCTACATAATAGGGTGCAAGGTTTCTTTCTACCCTTATGTTATTCTGCCACGCTCGACTAAATCCCAAAATCCCCGCTTGGCCTCCCCTACTAAAGGTGACGTTTATCTGATACCAAAAACAACGCCACACTCTCTTGCCTTGTACCACGAAGTGCTCAAAATGAATGGGCCAGTTTATAGCGAATCTCAGCCCAATGTTGGTGAACGAACTGGAAGCCGTCAAGCGCGAAAAGTTTCAGCGAAATTGTGTAAGCGCATTTATTAATGTTGGCTTCTACTACGTCATAATGTTAGCTGGAAATATTTTGCACTAGCTTCTGCCCGCGGATTCACTCGCGTTAATGTATATTCTATAGACAGCTATCCCACGGGAAATACGGGATAAAAACTAGCCTATGAGCTATTCAAGACTATAATCTATCTCTGTGTCAAATTTCATCCAGCTCCATTCGGCCGTTCTGAAGTGAAACTTTTGCGTTTTACGGTGTTATTACGTATAGATTAATAAAGATGATTGTTCGAAAATTTAGGTAGAAACGATTGTAACATAAAAACATGGTGAAATGCTTCCAGTAAATTGAACGAGCACAAGTTTTCCTTTATCATGGTTAATCTTTGCGTGTAAAAACTATCTCACAATATGTTAAGTGACGATGCGATCTAGGATGGATCTTACCTAGTAAGTATGTAAGATGGATCACCGACAGTGATTTTACTTTGAGGTGATATTCAAAGGTTTGAAGCCGATCATCATGCATCCAACTTATACTTAGCCGAGCAAAGGTAAGAATGTAGTATTCCTCTTGCATAGTAATACTTGACAAAGATTTTCTTTCAAAGAGCCTCTTTTACGTGCATTTTTCCACTACACAGCGCTTTCTTTTTATAGCCTGCTTTGACTGGATTCAGACTATTCCGCACTCTACAGGTTGTTTACGACGCGTCGTATAACTTCAAATAACTTTATACATGTGTAGTTATTTTGTGAAACGAATATATCTTGGTTTTATTGTTTGTTGTATTCATTTCTAGAGAGCAGCCGACAGACTTTAATTTCTTAGAGGTAAGCAACGCGTTGGCGACACTCCTGGTGTTGCAAACGTCTATGGAGGTGTATGGCGACGGTAAACACTTTCCATCAGGTGAGCCGTGTGCCTGTTTTCCTGCTTTAGGTTATAAAAAAAAGACTGAAGAGCCACCCAGTAGGAAGGAGGAGGTTCTCAATTCGTCGGGATCTTTTTTTTTTTTTTTTGCTTTTTTTATGTATGTTCGCCGATTACTCCGTGATTTATGATCAGATTTACGTGATTATTTTTTTGTTCGACGCGGAAAAGCTTCCAATTGGTCCCGTACAAATTTGACATAGTTTGGCCCAGTAGTTTTCATTTTATGAACATTTTTGATGAAAATAATTTTCACTCCGTTCCATATGTACACCGATTACTCTGAGATTTATTATTCGATTTACGTGATTATTTTTTGTTCGACGCGGAATAGCTGCCATGTGGTCCCCTAAAAATTTGACATAGTTTGGCCCAGTAGTTTTCATTTTACGATCATTTTTTTGTTCTCGGTTCTTGGGACCTATATTTTTTAAGAAGCGCGGCACCATTCGTAGGTCCACCCATACATAGCTAGACACTAAAAAAGTAACAAATAAAATTTTTTAGTTTTTGAAGTCGGTTTTTTTAAACGAAGTTTTTGTTTTTTATTTTGTCACCAGCAGTGACATCTAACGAGCACAATGGAAGTCATTTGATTATTTCCATTAAACTAAAATAATTCTACATTAACTTGGGACGTGGGCTAACTTTTATTGATTACCGCTTCGTGTCCATTTCGATCCGGCTCGGACTGGATTCGGGACGCTAACTTGATTGAACTAGTACGAACTAGTTAGTTCCGCCCTCAACCGGTACACAATGGAAACAAACTTTAGCTGTTAGTAGAAATTGCTGGAGTTGAACCTTTTGAAGATTCGCAAAAACAGAATTTTAACTTTATTCCAAATTGAAAAATACCGAAAAATCTAGAAGAAGAAAAAGAACGGCTGTACCGATTTGGGTGAATATTGGTGGGTGGTAGCTTAAAACCAGGAGACGGACATGGGATACTTTTTATCCCGTTGGAACCGGTAGGTGGCGCTGATATCGGGTTCTAGAATCCTCCAAATCACCTGGACCGATTTTGGTGATTTTGTTTTTGTGTGTTTGAGTGGGTACCCGGATGGTTTAAATCCTCAATTGGAGCCGGTAGGTGGCGCTGGGAGCGGGTCCTAGATTTTTATTTCTTCAGAGCAGCACAACGTCTGCCGGGGCCGCTAGTAGAAAATAATTTAAAGTATGAAGTAGATATGTGCGCCGTGTTGGAAAAGGTAGGTAGTAGGTAGGAAGTAGGTGACTTCTTTTTATGTGTGTTCAAGTGGGTCCCGGGATGGTTTAGATTCAAATTTAAACCGGGTAGGAGGCGCTGCAATCGGATTCCAGATTTTTATTTTTTAAAGGCAAGACAACGTCTGCGTACAGCTTCTAATATTATAAATTCTAAACAAGCAATGACATTTGATTGTAAACAAGCCGTATCTGTACACTAAAGCTATAAAAAATAAACAATTGGAATACACTATATAAACGATGTAGAACACGATGCAATTCTTTTTAGATTTTCTGTCTGTTTGTCTGTTTGTTCGGGATTCACGTAAAAACTACTGAATGGATTTCGATGTGTTTTTGCTGATCGACAGAAAAGTCCTAGACTTAAAATCTGCGCTACTTTTTATCCTGAGAATCCCGCGGGAATGATTTAAAATTTCGCCAGATGCCAGATTAAAAAAATCGACTTCCAATGTGCTTTTTCCCACTGTTTTTCAAGTCAAGCGTGGACAAAGTCGCGGGCATATCCTAGTTTGTAAATATGTATATAGTAGAATTATTTTTGGACTAGCTGTGCCCGCGACGTCGTCCGCGTGGAATTTGTTTTCAAAACCCCCCCATTTTGAAGTATTCTTCATTGATTCTCCGCTCCTTTTGGTCTTAGCGTGATGCTGTATAGCCTTCCTCGATAAACGGGCTATCTAACAGTAAAATAATTTTTCAAATCAGACCAGTAGTTCCTAAGATTAGCGCATTCAATCAAACAAACAAACTCTTCAGCTTTATATATTAGTATAAAATTTCTTTTATATTGTAAAGTGTATATAACTGTAGAAATATGTTGTAAATAAAATTAAAATACAAAGAGTTCCAAAAATAAATCACAATACTTTGTTATACATTTTTGATTCTCAGAATGTTGACATAAAAATATTTCTATTGTAACGAATGACTACTCTGTCCCTATTAAATTCTGGAAGTATGCCAAAAATGTCTATATCGCAGCTATACTATGTCGTATATCAACTCTGAGAATTTAACTATTATACGAAAATAATATAATAAATATTACTATTAAATAAATAAATCAGTTATTGTAAATTTATAATATTAAGGCCCGTAAGCTCAAACACATTTTAAACTTTAGATTTCGTAATCTACGGGAAAAGTTGATCCATGGTCTAAACCTGTGTCGTAAGATCAATTCGAAAATATGGAGAGATCATCTAATCTTCGATCGTTACTTTTTACATGAAAGCATTATCAATTTGACACACATTGAAATCGTGCTTTCGAAACGTTTTAAGTCTCATAGCAACTATTATTGTTGGCGCCACTTATTTCCCAATTAACAATTGTGCGTGAGTTCAGTACGTTGCCAAACGCCACGCCACCGCGACGCACGTAATTACATTCGCACCTGCCTTTACATAAATACAAAGTCATACCCGCTATCGAAGATTTCCGCGTTCAGTTAAATACTCGGACATTCGCCTTAACCAATTTAAACTTTAGTGTCGATGTATCTGCGTCCCTTGCGCCCCAGGGCTAGGGTTCCCACCTCTCCCGGAATTCCGGGAGTCTCCAGGAATTCAGCAATGAAAATTTAAATCTCCCGGCTCCCGGAAGGAAATTAAAATAACCAAATTTCTCCCGGTGGTATGCGTGTGGTGCGGCGTGCGGGCAGGCTCGCATCGTGCCGCCGCGCCGCCCCCCGGCTGCAGACGCCGTCCATCTCGCGGAGACGCATTGAATAAAATAGTTTAATTTGTTTTGTCATTACCTGTATCAAACGCTGCTTGCGAGCGTGTTTTCAGTATTGTATTCGATATATGGACCAAAGAAAGAAACCGCTTGAATGAAGACCATGTCAAGGCTGAAATTCAAATTTTCTTGAATTTTAACATGCAAAGAGTTTTTTAAATTTGTTAATTCAAGGCCAGATATTTTGAAGTGTGTGCGCCCAGATGAAAAATATAAATTTAAAAAAAATTGCTGTTCCTTTTTTTCTCCCGGATTTTGTCTTATCAGAGGTGGCAACCTTACCCGGGGCTCGTGTAGAAGGACTTTGCCACCTTCATCGCTACGTGAATAAGCAACGGCAGAACCCTGAACCAGCGCTGTCGTGGGCTGGTGGCTGACTGCGAGGTAAATGCAAAGTTCTATATTCTCCGGGCACCTGTTTTTAATTGGGGAATAAGGGATGGCCATATATTGAACACATAACCCCACCCGCGGAGATTGCCTGATTGCGTCTCCAATTATATTTTTAGTTGCTTATTTGAAGGAGTAACACAAACACTTTTAAATTAATTGACAATAACAATTGAGTCCTTCAATTCCTGTAGCCTCAGGGCAACTTTAACATATTGCATGTTTTAAACTGTTGTCGATTGATGAATTGCAATTTATAATACAAAACAATTATAAACAAAGGATTAAACTCGCTTGCTCAGTTTAATTTGCTAATATTGATGATATGGCCCTAATATGACCCCAATAAAGTTGGCATGGGACTTGCTCAGACTTTACATGTGTCATTATATACTTATAATACTAAAAACCGTTAGTATATAATCTATAATTAAAGCATCACATGAAAACTACTGAACCTTTTTAACGGATTAAAATGAATCCGTTTATTTGCCTTCTTCTCGGTTAAACTTTGTCATACGCTCCATACAAGTCATGTCATAACTTAACCGATAGGACAAGTGAATAAATAGGACGATATAGAAACTGGTCATGAATTAGTAGTAAGATATATGAAACTTTATTTAATTATATATTATATATGTTGTTATATAATTTTTTTTAAAATTAATTATGTGTTTTTTTTGTATAGCGCCGTATTTTTTTAATTTTTCTTTCTTTCTAAACCGGCCATAAGAGTTAGCTCATATCCCGCGTTAACACTTAGGATACATTTTATTTGTATAGAAAGAAAAGAAATAAAAAAAACAAAAGAAAGAAAGAAAATATTTATTTCCAATAACGTTATTGGAAAATAACAAAGATTCCAGTAAAGAAAATATTTATCGCCGGCACCACAAGTTATCGTGAACAGGGAATATAATTATGCGTCGATTCCACGGAAAGACAATATAATAATAGATATAATATAATATAAGATATAATAGATGACATTAGGATAAAAAGTCACCTGAGGGTTGACTAGGAATATCAGCTTGATGAGTGTCGAGATTTATTTAAATTCGTTGCTTTTATGCTTTAACAGACAAAAATACTAAAAGTTGCATATTCGGAATCTGCTGGTGCAAATAAGCCCTTCCAGATTATTTTCTCCGTATTTTGATTCATTTTACAAACTCGATCCTTCTACAGATTTATTATACTACAGGTATCTAAATATAACCTACAGTTTGTGTTATTCATCAAAAAATCGTGACACCATTCCGCGAGCAGCCGTGTTGCCGAGATAAAAAAATGAAATTCCGCATAATTTTTTACTGTCGCTCCTTTACTCATATTTCAATAGATCGTTCAATAAAATGTATATTTTCGGTACTAATAAAAGCATTACCACACTAATCGATCGATCGCCGATCAATGGCATAGATTAACGTTGATTGAAGTTGATCGAATAGTGTGGTAGCTTTGTTTGACCGACGGATACCGTTATATAAACCGCTGACTTACTAACCGATGGCCGATCGATGGCATCGATCGACGTTGATCGAAATTGATTTATTGGTGTCACAGCGTTGTTTGACTGACGAATACCATTTCATGAACCGCCGACTAAGTAATCGATCGCCGATCGATGGCATCGATGGACGTCGATCGATTGGTGTGATAGCTTTGTTTGACCGACGGATACCGTTTCATATATCACCGAATAACTAATCGATCGCCGATCAATGACATCGATCGTCGTTGATCGAAGTTGATCGATTGGTGTGATAGCTTTGTTTGACCGACGGATACCGTTCCATAAACCGCCGACTATCCAATCGATCGATCGATGGCATTGATCCAGCAATATGCATCACTTTCTTTCAAAATGTATTCAATCCCTTGGTTTGCCGTTTGACATTCCTTCACAGAAATTATTCCTGACAAGTTTTACTATGATTTAGTATAAATACTTTTATTTATGCAGCAACGGAGAAAGAAAACAATTTACTGCGGCCGGGAGGCTTGGCGTAAGAGGTGACAAAACAACCCACCGCCAGGTGGTAAGGTATTTGCCCATCTGGATAGCTACTACCTATGGTTTAGAGTATACCGCCATAACAACCTTGAGTTGTGTCCCGGCATTAGTGGCCGGGTTCTAGTCTCTCCCAGCCGCGCATTTGTAGCACCTTTGGTGTTGCAAATGTCCATAGGCGATGGTAACCGCTTTCGATCAAATGGGCCTTCTGCCTATCTGCTGATCTCCTGCAATAAAAATAAAAACAGCATGTGTTTATTTTTCAGCTTCTACCAGCAGCCGATTCAGTTTCTGACAAGAACAATTGATTTTTCAAATATCGAATGATGGCTTCAGTTTTCGTCAAAACCGGGCTGAAGACTCCTTTGAATGGTTTTCGCAATTTATAATAGATTAGGATATGGCCCTGAAGGCCCACTCGAAAAATTCACCTACCTACCTAATTATCTTACACTAATATATAAAGCTGAAGAGTTTGTTTGATTGAACGCGCTAATCTCAGGAACTACTGGTCTGATTTGAAAAATTCTTCCAGTGTTAGATAGCCCATTTATCGAGGAAGGCTATAGGCTATATGTTATCACGCTGAGACCAATAGGAGCAGAGCACCAATTAACAATGTTTCGAAATGGGAAGTTTTGAAAATAAATTCCACGCGGACGATGTCGCGGGCACAGGTAGTAACTTATAAACGCAACAATATTAATAACACCGTGGACTTATAAATGTTTTCTTAATAAACAACAAAGAGGAAGTAGAGTGTAAAAATTGCAGATACTTTAATCCCGTTGGAAAACATAATTATGCGAGCAAATTAGGAAGGGCCTTTTTAATTGAATTTATTAAAACCTTTGAGGCCTCACGGTACCAATTTAATCTAGTCGGCTTTATATATATATATATATAACACGCCGTAAAGTCCGTCACTAAAATGTGCAAACGTCTTTCCTCGCTTGTGATATCGCTTTGACTGCCACACCCCTCCGTTCGGACATTGTTTTATACTAAACTGTATAATACCGACAAAGGGCCGCGTTCACTGAGTTAGTCCGCACATCTGGAAGCTTCGACGCAATGCAATAACAACAAGGATTAGTTCGACACTAATGACGGCCATAAAACAAGTACGATAACAACAGGATGTTTTTTCTTAATTGCAAATTTTAAACACGCAGTAAACAAATGAACTCCGAATGAAATGAAATTTCCTTGCATATGACATGGTAATGCAGGAAAGGTAATAAACTGCGTTTTACGATAGCCAGATGTACGTATTTCTTTGTCGGTATGTAACAATATAATATGTAAGTCCATAAATATTAAATACTAGTATATATGGACACGACCAACCTTACGACCAACGATCGGTGGTCGTAAGGCATCATCGGTCGTGTCGCATAACGGGGGCAATTATCCCTCTTCGCGCGTCGCAAATCCACTGCGCAGGCGCACCAACGCCGCGAGTGACTTACCTGCGAACTAAAATATAGTGTATGAAGTTTGCAGTTTTTTGCGGATCGTAGTAATATCACTTTTATAAACTGTTCATTAATTGCAATATAAAAGAGGACTACGATCTGTTTGTTTCTTTTGGTTGTGAACCATATAAGACGGTGAATAAGTAAATGTGAGGTGGGTACCGGCATACTACATCTACAACCCTCATAAATATATAAACTAAATGTGAGTTTGTTTGTGATGATTCCTCCTTTTTTATCGAGGGGAAATCCGATTAAGGACTATCAGTCGTACGGGTAATCGCGGCCCGCATAGGATTAACACGCTATGAACCCAAGTAGGTGTGAGAAAGTGAAGCACTTTTAAATAGGACCTATAAAAGTCTCAGTTTGCTCGTCGGTCCTGTCAGTCCGCAAGACAAAGTCTCAATGTAACGAGTTCCAATGGTTCTAATTCCTTACTTTTCATGAAGAATCTATTTACTTGCAGCATTAATTGTGCGTGTCAGCGAAAATAATTGCATGTTGCTCACACATCGATATGAGCTTCAACTCTGAATGTAATTTTGTAAAAAAATATCTCTGTAAGTATTATTACATTAAGCCGGCTCCTGGGATTTGCCAGTTCGGGGCGGCACTATCACCGCAAGCAAAAGTGCTATAACCACACCATTCATCATGACCATCCATAGTTGGGGACGCTTGTCCTCGGCGACTTAGATCACGGAAGGATAGGTAGGCGCGCGCGGAAAATGTCGCGACCTCATCTTGATGGAATAACGGCGGGTGAGAACCCTTTCCCCAGCAAATACCCGCGCCGCTCGCTTACGGTGGGCGAAAGTCTAGGCTTGAGCTCCGACGCCGACGTGTCTCCCTTGGGCGGGAGCGGAGCAAGGATGTACGCTCATACTCCCGCTCCGCCTTCTCCCTTATATGCTGGGAATCTGTCTGTGTGTCGAGGCTGTCGTAAGAGGTGACAAAACAACCCACATCCAGGAAAGGCATTTGTCCATCTGGATAGTTTAGGGTATGTCGCCGTAACAACCTTGAGTTGTGTTCCGACATTAGTGGCCAGGATCCAGCCTTCCTTAAGAGAGCAGTAGCGCATTTGTAGCACCTTTGGTGTTGCAAATGTTCATAGGCGATGATAAGGGGCATTCATTAATTACGCGAGGAATTTTTCATAATTTTCGACCCCGCCAATTTGGTGAGATTTCGTAAGATTTTCCTCCACTCTCTCCATTCTTCAAAATGTATATTTAGGCTGTTATCGTGTGTAGGAGACAAAAGCACAACTTGTTGGAACGTAGTTCCTTATCGCGCGGTACGAATGGCTAGACGGAAAAAATTCTTACGAAAAGTTGTCACGACACTTTTTGTGATTTGTCATTTTGGTGCATTTGGTCGGTGTGGTCGAAGTGGGCGATGTATATTTATATATATATATATATATATATATATATATATATATATATATATATGTAGGAATGTTAAGAAAGAATGTTTGATGTGTAACGGAACGCAAGTGTAGATTGAATGAGATGAATGAATGTTGAAGATAGAATGATTTCGAATGAACAGAGCAGAGTCAAGAGTCGGAAGTCGGAAGCGAAAGAGGGTGGGTGTAAGACGTTATTTTAAGGTGTTTTAAGGTGTATTTCATAAAAGGTGTAATTAAAGTGTTTATTTCAAGAAGATCTTTTTATTCGAAGCGAGCCAAAATATTTTATCAACCCACCACCACCCCCTCTCACATATATATATATATATATATATATATATATATGTATATACATACATATATATGTATATATCTATATATCCACATATATGTTATGTAAAGGTTATCATATAAATAAAATAGAATCCCAAACATGTTTCCTACTTCAGTTACCAGTTCTATTACTTTTATTGAAGACTAGCAAAGAATATTACAGTAATTTAAAATCGCAATCATAAAATTAAATAATAAATAATATATAACAAAAATTTTGAAAAGGTTTTTTCTAATTCAGCCCATGGAGACTCGTGCACGGCCTCAAGAGCGATTACTGGAACCAAAATATCCAAGTGATTTTCAATAAAATCACGTGTTTAATGGACGCCCCCGCTTTCCATCAGGTGGGTCGTCTGCCTGTCTGCTAAACTAGTGCAATAAAAAAATTATAACATACTGAGTTGTTCTAAGCAGAGAGCGTTTGTGTAAAATAACATAGAAAGTAACTTAGAATTTCACTCGAAAATTGGATTCCATTCAAAGGAAAGGTTCCGTACAAACAACTAGACGTAACACGGGTGCTTTTGTTAGTAGACCATTAACCATTAAGAGGCCTTCCGATTAAATATTTAAAAGCGCACCCCAAAGGTAAGCCGTCAATTTTAGATTTGATAATGTCCTACTTTTAATTTTCCGCTTATGGGTTAAGCTCCTAGTTATTTGAAGAGAAATATTTCTCAGTAATAAATACAATTTTTTTCAGCTCTCAAATTCTGAAAGTATGCTTTGGGTTACCTGATCACAGGGGTGAAAACAGTGTTTATATCGCAAACTATCCCATCCCCGTCTATCTATAAACTACGTAAATGCCAAAACTTGACAAAAATGACAAAATAGACGAAATGGATAAAATTCACAGAATGAACAAATATGACAAAATCACAAAACCTATCCTACTTTCCGGGATAATCTTTACATAAATCTATCCCGTTGTCCGGGATAAAAAGTATCCCTTGGCCACTCTCGGTACGAAAATTACATATGTACCGAATTTCAGCCAAATCGATCCAATAGTCTTTCCATAAAAGCATAACAAACAGAGTGACGAATATATTTTTATCGCGGTAACTATTCCCATTTTCGAGGTAAAACATATTGTTGCGACTTAGCGGGACTCGAATTAAAATGCCGTAAGAATTACTATAGAGTTTATTAGAACTATACAAACACGTATAACACAGGTAGGTACAAATATAACCGAACACAACAAATCCAAACATAATGCAGACGGTCGTAATTCAATGAAACGTGCAAAGTCCGTCACTATTAGATTCCCGAATGTACACACGTCACGCCCGTATCGTAGTCGAAGCTTAACTGACTCCTCTCTCCATCAGGCCGTCGTTTTATGCTCCACAAATGCAATTGTGCCCACCCAGCAACGTCGCCACAGTTTCCTAGAATTAGCTTGTAACACCTGGCTAATGATGCTAATGAGCGTGTACAATAGGACAATAGGCTGTTCTCCACTAGAAACGTAAGCCAATAAATAAGTGAACAAAAGAAGACGATCATAAAAGTAGTTCAAATGCCGAAAGGTAATAAAATGTGCTTCTACAGATCTGTAAGTGGAATTTATCTTTGTCGGGTCTAGGTTGTAACAATATTATATGTTTATCTTCGGCATCAAAAATATATATACTGAGTTTCAGCCAAATCGGTCCAGTAGCTTCTCCGTGAAAGCGTAACAGACAGAGAGAAAGTAACTACTTTCGCATTTATAATATTAATAGGAATTTCTTTGAGAAGTAAACAGCGAGAAAACCAATTTTCCGTAATAAAAAATGATACAAATATATCGTCGAATAAGTGAATATAAACGTATGAGAAAATAAACTACATTGTAGATAAACAGAACGATCTCACTCAAAGATTTTCTTCAGCAAAAATGTGGCTTAATAAAAACAAAATGTTCACCCGCCGCACCACATCTAACAGGCGAAAACTTACTTTGTATTCCGGAGTACAAAATTCATATTTAAATAGCAAAATTCTACTAACTTGCTAAATATTCTTGCAAGGAAAAATCAACCTTATCCCTCTGAGCAATGGTTGAAATTTCTCCAACAATGTACGATACACACATACCTATAATTTGGCAAACATGAAGTTAGAATATGTGCGGTTTTCTTTTATTGAATATTACATTTTAGGTGCGCGAAGATTGGTTTACGGCTTATAGCAAATTGGAAGTTAATCGAACGATTTTATGTGAGGTTAGAATGGGAGGAAGGTTATGTTTTACATGATAAGGCAAAGGTAATATAGGATTTTGACAGTATTTGAGGTTTTAATAAAGTCATCATCATCCGAGCGTTAAATCCCAGTTGCGTTCGGAGCGTTCACTCCGACGCCCAGTGTCCGCTTTCCTACTTTTTCTACTCCACTTCGCGCGGTCTTCAGCATCCCCCGTTTTGAGACCATTGGCACGCATGTCATCCTTCACGACGTCAAGCCAACATTTCTTGAGGTGTTAATAAAGTAATGTAATATATTAAAGAATGTTGTAATTTAGAATGATCCAATGACTTCAATTTTTAGAATAATTACATTTTTTTTATACTTTCCTTTTTTTATATATATTTTTTCAGTAATTATTGTAGTGACTTTTTTGTTCAATATTGACCTAATGTAAATTAAATAGACATTTTATGTAATTTTCGTATAATTGTTTTTCTTTTATTACTTGTAATTAACTGTTTAATTTTTATAACTTGATTGATATACTTATGTATTAATTTTGTGTTTTTTATTTAAGAATATTGATTATTGTATGTTTCCCAAACAAACTAAATAAATAAATTAATTAAAAATCTGTTTCACGTGACTGGGTCGCAGTGGTATATTTTACAGCGGTTACCATTTGATTGGTCGTTTGAAGCTATTAAAAATAACGTCTTGAAACTTTGTTTCATGACACAAAAACAAAATCACCAAAATCGGTCCAGGTGATTAGGAGGATTCTAGAACTCGACCTCAGCGCCACCTACCGGTTCTAATTGTGAATCTAAACCAGTGATTCCCAAAGTGGTCTATATCGACCCCTAGGGGTCTATGACAAACTGCAAGGGGTCTACGTCAGCGAAAAAATTTTTTGGGGGTCCATGAAATGAAAATGGTGGTCCACGATAGTGGATCTCAACACATACACTGATAGTACCTATTTACTTACATCATACTATCTTATAATATCAAAACATATACATTATTTATAAAAGTACCTATGAAGTAAAAAAAATATTATATATGTTTATAAAATTGTGTAAGTTGTAGGATGTTGATATTCGCTTTGTGGTCGCAATACGTTTTGAACTTGTAAAAACCTGCGTCTCAGTCTCAGAGCTTCGCTACCTTGCACTGAATTGTTCAATTCGTCACTCTATAAATACGAATGTGGGACAAATACGTTTATTCGTTCAAAATTTTATTTTGAGTAGTTTTAATTTAAATTCAATTAATAAATGTATAAATTAACATGTGTTTTTACTTTAAGTTTTTAACACTAACTTCACTACAGTTAGAAATTTACAGGAAATCAATATAAGGTAAGTAGGGGGTCTACCCAACACGGAAAAACATGGCAAGGGGTCTACGACACAAAAAAGTTTGGGGAACTCTGATCTAAACCATCCGGGAGCCCACTCAAACACACAAAAACAAAATCACCAAAATCGCTCCCGGTGATTAGGAGGATTCTAGAACCCGATCTCAGCGCCACCTACCGATTCCATTTGTGGCTGTAAGCCATCCCGGGACCCACTCAAACACACACAAAACTTCATCAAAATCGGATGTATAGTTTACGATCCTATAAAGGACATACACACAAACATTCATTTTTATGTATCAAGATTATACATACTCATAATAATATTATACACATCTTTTCATGACTGAACGCGTGAAAGGCTTTTACTGAAATTCGGTAGTACCCTCAATTATATCCTGGAGAAGGACATAATTTTTTAATCTACTTCTTTCCAAAAAAACTATCTTGAAAGGCACATGGAAGAAATGAAGAAAAATATCACAACCTTAATTCCTGAAGTCAGACATCTATATTAAAATATAAAATTAGGCTTTTTGGAAGAAAGTAAGAAACTTGTGTTTCATTGTTTAAGAGCATACAGGTGTTTTATAGACAAGACTACAACAAAACATAAAGCTGAGTTGCCGACCTCATTTGTAGGAAATGCGGTGTAAAATATTTGTTACAGGACTCGAATTAAAATGCCGTTGGAATTACTATGGAATTTATTAGAACTATACAAACACATATAACACAGGTACAAATATAACTGGACGCAACCAGTACAAAGTGCACGATTCAATAACATGCGCAAAGTCCGTCACTATATAGCTCATCGAATGTCGAACGTCTTGCTTTGATCGTGGTTCTCGCTAGACTGCTTTACCCCTCCTTTCGGGCATTGTTTTATACTAACTATACAATACAACACGACCGCGTGGACTGGATTTTTCCAAGAAAACGTAATCTACATACGTGTGGCCATAAACGAGTACAATAACAATAGGCTATTGCCTAACTGAAAATTTTAAACACAAAGTAAACAAAAGAAATCCAAATGCGGGAAAGGTAATAAACTGCGCTTTATGACAGGCAGATGTGTATTCACCTTTGTCGGCATGTAAATATATTGAATTTTATCATAAAAATGTATGTATAAATATTTCTGAATCCTTGTATTGTCGCTTTCCTACCAAATAAATTCTTTAATTTCTTAAAATCTCCTTGTATAAAATGAAAATAAAGGAAATGTGGACGAACTTACACTATTTCGTAGTTCAGTGGTTACGTATTGTATTGTCAGCGTTTGCCCAGCGGGCATACAATGCCCTATTGTACACACAATACAATAAATAATATTTTCAAAGCGCTATTGCGACTTCCGCGCGTTTGCAGGGCGTCCGGGATGTTTTTGGCTGCATGCATGGATGGCTTTGACACCATCCTTCTTCTCCGTCGTCACACTCTTGGCAGCTTCACAATTCGTCGCCATTCCTCACGTACTGTAGCTTGCCTCGTGCATTCGTGGAGTGGACTATTTAATGCGGTTTTGACTTGGTCGGTCCAGCGCATTGGTGATCTACCGCGTGCCCTCGTGCCCTCCAGGTGCCGTCAAATACATCCATATGTGCACTATGCTCAGCAGGGGAAACAGCTTCCCTGCCGAGCACAGTGCGCACAGCAGTAACAGTATCCTGAACTACCCAATAGGTATAATAGTATCTATTTGCATTCATGCAGACAATCAAATCGCTATTAATTGTAAATTACTAATGCACTGTTAAACTATGCTAAAGTATTTTTTATCTGTATTTAAATCTTCTTTTCTATATAAATAGGAATGAATAGTATAAATGTATGTACGTACGAGCATGGCTTGAGAACAACTTTACCGATTTTTGTGTATATTTTTTTCTAGTGGGCCTCCGGATGATAATATTCACAATTGGAACTAATAGGTGGCACTGGGAACGGGTTCTAAGGTCATCCTAATCTCCTGGACCTATTTCGATGATTTTTTGTGTGTTTGGGTAGGCTCCCATTTGGTTTAGATTCACAGGTGGAACCAGTATGGGCAAATAGAATAGAGTAAACGTCCTCCTCTCACTTGTTACTAGAAATTGAGTCACAGTAGAAATTATTTTCTATCTACCTCGTAGTTATTAATTGTACTTAAAGCGCATACTAAGAGTCGCTTGCATAACGTTCCTTAAATTTATTTAAGAAACACTAAACGCATTTAACACCCTTAAATACGATTGGTGACTTGTACAATGCAAAATTTGTTTCTAAATATGTTTAAAGAACTGTCAATACATTTTGTGTTAAACGTATTTAGGCAGTTTAATACGATTAACTAATTTTATTTAAAGGTGATCGTTATGCAAACGGCCCAAGGGTCGCATTAACATATTCATTGACACTTGACATCTTGTCTTCCGTGATCACGGCCGCTGAAAAGTGGCCGAAACGTCGGAATAATAAAAAATCTAACAAATTACCGCGCTTAAAAACGTTAAAATATAGTTTTATTAATAATAATTATGTTTTTGTTATTATAAAACTGCGGTGTCGAATTAATGAATTTACTCATTAGCCTTTCAAGTCGTATGTCAGCGGAGACAAAGCTATTTCTTGGATCTTGTAAGACGGACCCCTGTTAGTCTTAGATTCGGTTGGAGCTCATGAATGGTGACATCCTCGCTATTCTGTATGCCATTTGTCTCACGATCGTGTCAGGCACGGATTCAGTCTTTTATTACGGGCCCATTCCCCCAAACTTAATCTATACTTCTATACTATAATACAATATCAGTATATTCTAAGAGGTAAAGTGAGTATCTGGCGTTGTAGGAGGTAATCTCTGGATCTACTGGTTTGATTTGAAAAATTCTCTCAGTGTTAGATAGCTCATCTATCGAGGAAGGCTATAGGCTATATATCATCACGCTAAGACCAATAGGAGCGGAGCACCAATGAAGAATGTTTCAAAGTCGGGGGGTCGTTTTTAACTTACTTTTTTTTAACCATTCCACGCGGACGAAGTCGGGCAGAAGCTAGTAACAAATAAAAATATCTTCCGTACAAATGAATATTTTATTCTTGAAAGAAGATTGTTGCGTCACGTTACATCCACCAATTTATTGATGTATAATTTAGCATAATTAAAGACTATGGTAAATAAATAAACGTAATGCTATGTAAATACAGATAGATGATATCGCTGTTAGAGCTACCAATAAGATTGGGCATTTGTTTAAATCATCAATCCGAATCCGGCTCGAAGGACCACTAGTGATACGAATATGAATGGCTACTTAGCCGGAGCAAATCCTGATTCTCTGTTAAACCTGATGCCGCAGTGAACCAAGTAGAAAAAAATGAACGCTTATCGTCACTGGAACCGTGTAAGGAGTTATGCAGGAGTTCGGCCGGATTCGCGCGTCCCAGTTTTGCACAAACAGTAACACCAGGTGTCCGGGACACAGTTGGCACTTCAAGGAACGGTTTTAGGGCACAATAGTTTTTCGATGTTTTTGGACTATTTATCGGCGAGCGTGGCGTCGCGACGTTACTAAGGCAGCCATTGAACATTCGGCTCGGCCAATGAGACGCATGTGTGTGCGCAGTGCCCTCTGGTTAGAACCGACTGAATAAATGTGGAACAGGAAATGTTGCCGGGTAAGGATGCTTTCTGGGAATGTGACGAGATGTCGTAAATCAAAAATGTCCAATCTCATAAACATGTAAATATTATTATGTAATATTATATAGACTAAGTTAAATTAGAAACAAAAAAGAAATTAATATACTGTAAGAGTATAACCACTCGTCGTCTTATTTTGTACTCCCCTGTCGGGCGATTGAACCACAGGCTCTCGCCAATGATGCTTCACTATCCAACGGGGTAACCATCCTCTCCGCACCACACACTTACTTAAACCTCCACAAAGATATTGTTTCGGGTTTAGTGGGACTCGAATTAAAATGCCGTTTGAATTATTATAGTGATAATTAGAACTATACAAACACGTATAATACAGGAACAAATATAACTGAACACAACAAATCCAAACGTAATTCAGAAGGTCGCAATTCAATAAAACACGCAAAGTCCGTTACTAATAGATTACCGAATGTACACACGTCTCGCCTTGATTGTGGTTATCGTTCGACTGCCTCCTTTCTCCATCGGGCCCTGGTTTTATACCTCACAAATATAAATTTGCCAGTATTGTAGTCGACTGAATCCGTAACACTTGGCTAATGATTCAACCGCAACGGCCATAAACGAGTACAATAAAACAATGGATTGTTTTCTAGAATAATTAGTAAACGCATGCCAATAAATAAGTAGACAAAAGAAGACGATCATAAAAGAATTACAACGAGTTCAAATTCCGACAGGTAATAAAATGTATTTCTACAGATATCCAGGTTTGAATTTGTTTTTGTCGGTGCCTAGGTTGTAACAATATTGTTATCGCCTAAAACGTAACTCTGAAAAGCCCGTGAACCTTACAGGACCCGATGACGCCAGATACCGTTCTTTTATTGGGGCCCATTATTAGGGGGTTACTTTGTTAACCTAAATACGTATCTGTTTATAGATCCATGGAGGGGACCTAGGTTAAAAACGGTGCCTATTTTATCCTTTGTTCAACCAGCAAAAGGGAATGAGGTTCCGATAGATTTCGTTCTATTTTATGGAGTTTTTTTAGTCGGCGACAGTAGGGAATAATGTTCGGTCACGTATTGGAAAGATTTTTATTCTGTTTGATTTCAGGGTTCCTCAGCCATTTAGGCAAACATAGAATACTTATGAAATCGTTATGTTTGTCTCTATTTGTTTTCGTTATGTCACTTATTTTTTTCAGTAAGGATTAATTATGTAATATATTGTTATGAGCGCGGGACTCGAATTAAAATACCGCTGGAATTACTATAGAATTTATTAGAACTATAGAAACACGTATAACACAGGTACAAATATAACGGGACACAACCAGTACAAACTACACGATTCAATAACACGCGCAAAGTTCGTTACTATATAGCTTATCGATTGTACTTATCTGCTGTGCTTTAGCAATTTAAAAAAAACCCCGAGATTTTCCCGCGAAAGCTTAACACATACAGTGGCTTTCTCATTTATAATATTAATATTGTTACATACCGACAAAGACATGCGCACCTGGTTTATCACCATTCCCGCACTTGGATTTCTTTTGTTTACTTTGTGTTTAAAATTTGCAATTAGACAATAGCCTATGGTCTAATAATAATTGTTTATTATTAAATCCTAATAAAACTAAATATTTAGTCTTTGGTACAAAAAATCAATTAAAGAAATTGCCTTCAGCTTTAAATGTTACATTGATGGATAAACCTATAGATAGAGTAGACGACGAGCGTAATCTTGGACTACAATTAGACGCACACCTGAGATTTGAAAAACACATATCTGAGTCTGTAAGAAATTGCTTTTATCGCCTCAGGGTCCTGTACAAAATAAGGTCATATCTGGCAGTGGATTTACGTGTACAGCTGACTGAATCACTAGTCTTGTCCAAGTTGAATTACGCTGATACAGTTAACGGACCTCGGCTTTTAAACAAAACTGATCGATTAATCCAGCGCGTTCAAAATGCTTGTGCACGTTTTTGTTTTTCAGTACCTCCAAGGAGCCACGTATCACCGTTTCTAAATAAGCATCATGTACTGAAAATGAAACTTAGGCGCAAATTGCATTTGGCTTGCCTTCTCTTTGGTGTCCTTAAGTACAAAGAGCCTCAGTACTTGTATAATAAGCTCAGCTGGGTAGCCAGAGGAGGGGTAGTCAAAGGTAGACAATGCTCCCGTCAACTAGCGTTCCAATTACATAAATTGACTTGCTTTAGAGGTAGCTTCCGTTATGCTGCATCTAAGATATGGAACAACATACCAC
Organism: Dendrolimus pini; assembly: GCA_949752895.1. Classification (NCBI taxonomy): domain Eukaryota; kingdom Metazoa; phylum Arthropoda; class Insecta; order Lepidoptera; family Lasiocampidae; genus Dendrolimus; species Dendrolimus pini. The sequence continues at coordinate 2,586,639 of OX457148.1, forward strand.
CACCATTAAGGCAATTAAATCACTCGACATTTACTTTTCGCAAGAACTTGATGAATTACCTCTTAGATGAGCAACGGAAGCTAGAAAATGTCAATATTAACCTTTCTTATATAATATAATATTTTCTTCTGCCTCTAACAATACTATTTCTGTTTATAAATATGTAATATATATCATGTGTATCATATATAATGAATATTTATTTTATCGGTATCCCCCAAATATTTGTTTGAATTCTATGAGTTTATATTTATTTATTATTATTCACACTATATGTATATATATACATATAAATAACAGTGCAACATCCGTTCGTCCGTACAGTTGAAAACCAGCGTCAGGCATCCGCGGTTGCCTGGCACATGCTGAACTGCACCTATTTGGTACCATCGCGAGACTTTCTAATTCTTATTACCGTACCGTGTAATTCATTCCATGTCTGTCTCGTTGTGTGTTTACTAAATAAACGTCTTTTCTTTCTTTCTTTATTGTTATTACTTTCTATTGTGGTCGTTCGCAGGAATAATTAACCCGGTGTGCAGATTATGTTTTCTTGGAAAAACTCAGTTCACGCAGTCGATACAGTACAGTCTAGTATAAAATGATGCCCGAATGGGGGGGGAGGAGGCAGTCAAGTGAGGATTACGATACGAGCAAGACGTACATCGATGAGCGATATAGTGACGGACTTTGCGCGTGTTATTGAATCGTGAGGTTTGTAGTAGTAGTGTCTAGTTATATTTGGACCTATGTTATACGTGTTTATATAGTTGTAATAAATTCTATAGTAATTCCAACGGCATTTTAATTCGAGTCCTGTATCTCGTAATAATATTAATATGGATGCTGTTCTAGGTACGATAGCAATATTTTAAGCTTATCAATTGAACTTTTTGAGTTAGGCCGTTGTTTGTATAGGACAGACAAATATATTCGGAATAACTAGAATAAGCTAGTTAAGCATACAGTAAAGGTACATATTTATCAAGATTAAACAGGACTTTGTATATCTAGAACTTTGTAAATGGCTATTCATAAATTACGTCAGACGTTGGGGGGGGGGGGGGGGGTTGAAGTGTGACAAGAGGTATGAGGGGTCTTACTAATTTAACTCATAGTCCTAATACATGTCACATTGTACGGAATTACATTAATACACACAATTTAAAAAGTTACACATACATACAAATTCACATTCACACTTATCCACATCGTATATACCACTAAGAGTAATAAGATTTAGCCACACATCGACAATATTGTTTTTTTTTTCTCTTTGTTTCGAAAAAGAGCTCAAACGTCGAAAAAGGATCTCAATTTCACTGTTCATAGGAAAAAGGGACCGCTCAAGAATCGTGCCGGGAACTACATACATACACGACTAATTGAGAAACTTCTTTTTTAGAGTCGGTTATATGTTAGTAATGATATATGAAACGTCAGAATCGCAAAATGAAATTAAAATCTCACACGAACGCAATTCGCAGAACAAACATTAGATGAAAACTTAGGTACTTGGAACGTAGGGTGTACCGCAAAAATTTCAATTAAATTTGCCCACTTATTCCGGCTCATTTGGTCGGCGATCGCCGCCGGGCAAATGCTCTAGTGATGTACATGTTAGTGTTGTGCCTAAATGTGTATGTATTTTGAGCGAATTAGACCAAAATACGCGCATACGTATATTTATGATCTCCCAAAGGACCTGCAATCAATGTACAAAAATCATTGTTGCGAACTTCTTTTATGTGCAATTTTTTATATTTTTTAAATACGTTGAAGTTGACCTGTCAAAAATTTAGTTATTCTCTGTCTGCTACATACTTGTAGTAAAGATCGCATTGTATTTTACCATTTCTCCATTAAGGCTGGTGTGCACCGAGTTTTAACCGATGGTTAAAATAAATTAATCGCCAAAAATGTATGGAAAAACAGTGATTATTTTCGGTTAACCGTCGGTTAAATTTCGGTGCACACCAGCTTAAATACATTCATTATCCGAAAGCCTATCATTCCTTGGGTTATCTCCGCAACAATTATATAAATACGTGAAGCAAAAACTTTGTACCCCTTTTTACGGAAATTGTGCCCATGGAGGAGTATGAAATTCCGCACACTTATATAGTTCATATTATAGAGAAGGAGTACAGAGCTCTAATAATAAAAAAAAATACATAATAAATACATGAAATCAATAAAAAAACATTACACACACTACCATGTATTTGACACACACGCATATATACTCTTGTTTAGTGTTAAAGCCAAATTAACAGCGAAGCCTTGGCGAAATCTCTGATTATAGAAGTAGTCTTTGATATTAATTATTTTGGTCGAATCTCGACCACGGGCGACCACTAATATATAGAAAATGACATAACACAACTGTTAACCCGAAACAAGTCCCATACGTGAAGGATAGACGTAAGTCAAAGCCTCCATTTGTTCATTGACTGCGAGCTGTCTTGGCGGCCCCATATCATCGAGCTGAGTAGAAAAGTTTTTCTTTCTTCTAGGTCACTAAGTATACTGCATAAGTTCAGCAGACAGGCAGACGGCCCACTTGATGAAAAGCGGTTACCATCGTCTATGGACATTTGCAACACCAAAGGTGCTACAAATGCGCTACTGCTCTCTTAAGGGAGACTGGAACCTGGTCACTATTGCCGAAACACAACACAAGGTTGTTGTGGCAGCATACTCTAGACCAGAATGGTCGCCATTCAGTAAGTAAATAGCCTACCACCTGGCAAAATTTTACCCACTGACACCAAAGTCAAGCTTGCGGAATCCCTGTTAGGTACACCCCATACTTGATTATGCTGATGGCAGCTATCTGGAGATAACTCAACTAAATAAACTTGAGTGCCTTCAAAAGTTCTGTATAAGGTTCATATTTGGGATACGTAAATATGACCACGTTTCGGAATGTATTAAAACTATACAAACACGTATAACACAGGTACAAATATAACTGGACGCAACCAGTACAAACGTAATGCACGATTAAATAACACGCGCAAAGTCCTTCACTATATAGCTTATCGAATGTAGTACACACGTCTTGTTTCGCTTGTGCTTATCGCCGACTGCCTCACCCCTCCGTTCGGGCTTTCCTTTTATTCTGTACAAATACAATATGTTTCGACACAATACTCGACCACATAACAATTATTTCCAAGAATCACATCTGGCTAATGACTACCATAAAAGATCAAAATACACAATAGGCAGTTTTTCTAATTACAAATTTTAAATACAAAGTAAACAAAATAAGTCCAAATGCCGAAAAGGTAATAAACTGCAGGTGTGAATTGGTCTCTGTCGCTCGTAACAATATAAGAAAAATATTTTGTTTCTTTTTCTTATTTTTAAAAATATATTTTACCTCCGCTCACAAAACCAAATTAAATTTGCCACCCTACCATCCCAGACACCAAAAAGCTGAAAACCTTAAACACAGATTTATAACGCCTCATCTAAAATCATCTTTTTCACTCTTCTTTATTTTACAACAAAAATATTAAAACATCACAACCACCTTGGGATTCATAAAGTAAATTAGCGAGTTTATTCACCCGCGGAATTTTAAAAGCGCAAAAACATCAACTCATTAAAAGAAATAACTTTTTGTCCCCAACTTATGTTGGGGGTGGAAAAAGCGTATCTGCTATGTTACGGTTATACGTAGACGAGCGTGTACTAGGTATAATTGCAAAAGCCATAAAAACCGTAATTAAACAGAACGTCTAGACATACACTAATGAACTAACAACTTCATTGTACACTAACATAATAAAAGAAATACACTTTATTGTCTTAACTATATACCTTATAGTTAATGCATATAGTTAGCCGTACAATGGGCAGCTTTACTGCTTAAACCAATCTCTTCGAGGCAACATTTGCATGGTCACGATCTTAATAAAAAATATTTGTATGTGTGCAGTATAATAGTATGATATAAATTATAATAAAAATATAATATGTAATGATATACTGTTAAGCATTATTATGTGAATATAATGCATAGGTATTGTTATAAAATATATACGTACATGTACATGTATCATATACATGTACACAACAGATAATAAACACACTGTACATATGAATATATAGTGAATATATGTGGAAATATCGATAAGAACGAATTAATTTATCTTCTTTTAATGTTCTATCCAATTTGTAAACAATTTTAGTGAATTGTAAAAAAAAGTAATTAAATACGGAATTATTCATAATCTTGACTCGTTATTTAACAACAAAATTGTACAGTGTACAGCACCACTGTACAAGTTGAGACTACAGTTCCTTCCCCATGCGGATGTTGCGATGCTAACCAATGCGTGCGTGCCGCCGTTAACAGCGTTCAAACGCTAGACTGAGAGTCACAAAAATGTTAACAAAGTTTCGTTTCAAAAATATTTACGTGTTGGTTTGTTATTTTTCCATTAATAGTGTCACCTCTGCAATATGGCAGGTTGAGGGGTTGGTTAAGGTTGTCAAAATTGTTTTGAGGGTTATGTTTTTTCATTTAATTTTTTATGCATGAGTTTACCAGAAAGACACACGATCCACCTGACGGAAAGTGGTTACACATTTGTAACATCAAAGGTGCTACAAATGTGCAGCCGCTTTCTAAAGGGAGACTGGAACCTGGCCACTAATGCTGGAACACAACTCAAGGTTGTTATGGCGGCATACTCTAAACCAAGGGTGATAGGCATCCAGACGGGTAAATATCCTACTACCTGGCTGTGGGTTGTTTTGTCGCCTCTTACGACAGACTGCCCGGCCACAGGAAATTGTATTCTTTCTCCGAAAAAATGTAGTCAAATAACATAAAAATCACATACAATTGAATTGTCTGTGTATGATGTCTAAATCTCGGTATCTAGTTTTAGGAATAAACTCAATAATCTATATTTTGAATTTTAGTGTGTAATGAACAGGTTTTCTTATTATGTTACATATTTCTTTTTTTTTAATGTTGAAATTATTATTTCTTTTTTCTTTGTTTTTAGTTCTCTGATCTCTGATTAGATATCTTAATTTATTTCTATCTGTGGTGACTTGTTAATAGCTCACTATCACTTATGTGTTATTATTATAATTATGAATAACTGATAATCATCCAAAAATTGTAAAAAAAAAATGGCAACGCTATCTATACTAACCTACTTATTTTAGATCTTTACATAATATAAAATTCAGTCGATTTTAACGTCTGTCTGCTTGTGTATATCTACTAACTCCACCACGGTTTTCACAATCAGTTAGATAATATTTCACTAAAGGTTTATATATATATAAAAACGTAATGCGCACACCTGCCTGTTGTAAAAACGCAATTTATAACTTTTCCTGCATTCGGAGTTTTTTTGTTTACTTCGTGTTTAAAGCAATTAAAAAAACATCCTTTTGTTATTGTACTTGTTTTATGGCCGTCATTAGTGTTGAACTAATCCTTTTTGTTAAAGCATTGCGTCGAAGCTTGCCAGGTGTACGGATTAAATCAGTGAACGCGGTCCTTTGATGTATTGTACAGTTTAGTATAAAACAATACCCGAACGGAGGGGTGAGGCAGTCAAGCGACGACTACGATACGAGTAAGACGTAGATTCGATGAGCGATATAGTGACGGACTTTACGCGTGTTATTGAATCGTGCAGTTTGTACTGACTGTGTCCAGTCATATTTGTGCCTGTTTTATATGTGTTTGTACAGTTCTAATAATCCAAAGGCATTTGAATTCGAGTCCTGTGTAGCTCGCAACAGTACTAATATATAATGTTAAGTGTTAATTTACGATACGATTTACGATGCGACCGAAACGCTGGCCTGTATATTGGGCAACGCTTGTCGCGTTATCACGTTGTATGGTAACAAACCGCGACGGGATGTTCACCCCTATTTCCTTGTACTCCCACGCTCAACTACGCAACGGTTCTCTAGAACATTTATTCCGCGTACAACATTGATCTTTGCGCTGACATGTTTTTAATGAAGGGCGTAATAACATTTCTAATAGGTCGGCAACGTGTTGGTGACACCTCTAGTCAGTGGCGGATTTACCCTAAGGCCCAGGAGGCCCGCGCCTAGGGCGGCCAGATATTAGAGACGGCCAATCGTGACATAACTTTCACTGATAATAACAAGAAATAACTCAAAGTACGTAAATATTGCTCGCTCGCGCACATTATGGTGGGCCGCTTTGCAATTATCCCTGAAACCTCGGATTTTTTTACAAAGTAGCAGATATTATAGTCAACTAATTTCTGAATCGATCTCGATAAAAGTTGGCATAAAAGTAAATTCATTATGTACTCAATATGATGGGTGCTGAGAAAGGGGTGGCTGATACTTATTACATGGCCTGGGTGGCCAAGACTGCAAATCCGCCACTGCTTCTAATGTTGCAAACATCCGAAGAGGACGGTCACCAATTTCCATCAGATGGGCTGTCTGCCTGTTTGCCTGCTTCAGGCAATAAAAGAGTACGAAAAATAAAGCATTCCTCCATGGTTTGATCATAGGCGCAGCCGCGGGGAAAACTCTAGTATAAAATAAAACAAAATATCCTAAAGAAGTTTTCTTAGTGCGTGTGTACACAACTACACATTATTGTTTTTTCTTTATTGTCTACTCAAGCAGTTAATAATTCAGGAATAAATTGTCAGCCCTAGCTGAGACGGAATCTTCGTGTAATAGACAGGGCTCTATTGGTTTTTAAAAGTTTCATCAAACAGCGGATAAGGAAAGAAAATATTTCAATAGCGTTGTTTACGAATTTATCCGAAACAGGCGCTTACACATCGGCCGATATCAATGACAATACGATACCGATATATCGGATTCATATCAGTCGCTATACGTTTTCTTATAACGAGTTTAATCCATAAACATTTGACTGCAAGGCTTACCACGCTTGTCCAAAAAGGATTGGTGAGTTTAATATCAAAATAATTTATATTATAGAAATATTTGCAGATACTAATTACTACAGTACATGTTTTGCGTTTGACAGGTATACAAACAGTTTATACTTTAGGTATAAATACTTATATAAGTATTGTAGATCGAACAAAAAAAATAAAAAAGGAGAGTATTTTGACCGAAAAGAAGCGGCACGTGGACGTACGTAGGCAAATGAAAAACACATATAGCACAGCGCGACGCGGAACGCAGACTACTATGAGATGCGCGGGCGCGGGCGACAATCGACGCCACTCACCCCCGCATCCTGCCCAACCCCCTCTGGTGTCCTACGCACGCCCTCTGCCGCCCGTCTTCGCCATTTATTGCAATTAAAAATAGATATTATATAAATGTTATAATGCGTCGCTAACACACCCCACCCCAGTGCGAACGCACTCATTTTTCCGTCGGTATCAAAGCGACGCGTGTTGCTGACCGCCGCAACAACCCAGATTTCGTTCTGACGTCCACAACTCTTACACGTCCGTCTTGTCCAGGCATCACTTTCTCTATCATTCCCCGTGGCCAAACGTTACGTGGGGAGCCGGGATCCACAATAAGTACAAGGTCTCCCACTTGTAAGGGCCTGTGATCTTGGTGCCATTTGGTACGTGGACGCATATCCGGTAGCACCTCTCGAACCCACCGCTTCCAGAATAAGTCCGCTAACCTTTGAGATATTCTCCACTGCTTGCGTAAGTATGTATCTGATTCATTAAACACGCCGATGCAAGGTGAGTTTGAAGAAGAGTGGAGAAGAAAATGATTCGGCGTGAGCGACTCGTCAGTGTGTGGTTCAACACTCACATGAGTTAAGGGCCGGCTGTTGACCATCTGTTCCACTTCCGCCATCAGGGTACTCAAGATTTCATCACGCGGTGCTCTTTCTTTCAGTACGACTTTCAACGATTCCTTGACGCTGCGAATCAGTCTTTCCCATGCCCCACCCCAATGCGGGCTTGCGGGGGGAGAGAAGATCCACGTGGTGTGGTAGTTAGCAGCCTCTTGTTTCAGCACGGCCTCATCTAACTCTTTAACTGATCTTTTCAGCTCGTTGTCAGCACCCCTTAGATTTGTGCCATTGTCGGAGTACAAGTACTGCGGCCAGCCTCGCCTGGCAGCCATTCGTCGTAATGCCATTATAAAGGCGTCCGTACTTAAATCTGACACAAGTTCTATGTGTATCGCTCTTATGGTCATACAGGTAAATAACACCCCATACCTCCTTTCTCGTCGACGGCCCACAGCTACCTCCATAGGTCCAAATAGGTCCACTCCACAGTACGTGAATGGCCTCTGATGATGCGCCATCCTTGCACTCGGTAAGTCGCCCATCCTTGGCGGTTGTGGTCGAGTCTTTTTTATTCTACAATACATACATTGTGAAGTGATATGCTTTATTGTTGGCCTCATCCGTATAACCCAGTATTTTTGTTTTAGGTTATTTACAACAGTTTCGCGGTTCCCATGAGCAGCCTTCACATGGTAGTATCGCACTATTAATTTAGTAATATGGTTTCTACCATCTAGTATAACTGGATTTTTTGTTTCAGACGATATACCCAAGGCGGAGTCGATGCGGCCACCGACTCGAAGAATTCCATACTCATCGACATATGGAGATAAGGTAAGTAGTTTACTTTTACTTTCTAATCTTTTCTTCTTTTTCAGGTGCTGCAAGTCTTCAGCGAATGACTGACTCTGCGAGTACACAATCAATAGGCGCTCTGCCCTCCTCATCATGTCGCCATCAATATCACCTGAAAGTTTCTTACACTTATCTATGAATGACAGTACCACACAGGTGGTTTTCAGCAAACGTAACCACGATGAAAATCTTTCAGCATCGGGTATTGATGGTGAAGCGTCGCACAGAAGAGTCACCCGTTCCAGAATCTCACTGCAAACTTCCCCAGGAATATCCTCGGGCCAGGTATGGCTTTCTCGATATAAAAACTCGGGGCCGTATAACCACTCATTTTGCAGGATTTTTACGTCGCAACTGTCTCGGGTGGCGATGTCGGCGACGTTCATACTGGTAGGTATATAATGCCAATCCGTAGCAGACGACAACTCATCTATTTCGCCTAGTCTATGCGCAACATAAGGTTTATAATCGCGTGCATGATTTCTTATCCAATGCAACACTGTAGATGAGTCACTCCAATAATATTTTTCATGTGGACCAATTTTGTGTTCCTTCACAACAGTCTCAGCCAATCTTGCGCCTAAAACTGCGGCCTGTAGTTCCAAGCGGGGCACTGAAGTGTGTTTAATAGGTGCTACTCTGCATTTGCTTGAAATAAAGGCAATTTGTATTTTTCCCGCTTTATTTACCCAACGCCAATATGCTACGGCGCACATCGCTTGAGTAGATGCATCGCAAAAGATGTGCAGCTGTAGGTTTGTATATAAGCCATAACTTGAAGCGTACGCGCTTACGTTGTGTCGATTTTCGGTGACAGTCGTGCTCGATCGGTGTCCGCTCGGCCTTTCACTATTCGGTGCAACTACACCCATCTCGCTCACTGTAACACTCGCATGGTAACAGCGCGGCAGGCGAACATTGTTTACATACTTTAATTGCTGCAACCAATTTGTCCATTTTGCATGCACGGTGTCCGGTATTTCATCGTCCCAATCTAGGTTCGTTTTCCATATTTCTTGAAGCATTATTTTTGCTTTCACCGTAAATGGAGATAAAAATCCGTAGACATCAAATATAGACATAATTAAACGTAACATTTCTCGCTTGGTAGGGCGTTTCTGTCCATTAATTATATTTTCCGGGATACGTTTAAAAGAAACATCAAATCCTAGTTCATCATCTTTTGGGTACCAAATAAGTCCAAGTGTCCGTTCACCCACATCTTGTTGTCCAATTTTGAACCTTACAGCATTTGAACATAAGGTCTGTTTTGGCAAACTATTTAATACTTCCTCACAGTTGCTTGTCCAATTCCTTATTTCAAATCCACCTTGTTTGTGTATATGTGCTATATCTTTTATTAATTGTATTGCTGTAGTGCTATCTTCCAAACTGTCTATATAATCGTCAGCGTAGTGTTGTTTACAAATTGCTTGCACCGCTCGGGGTTTCGATGACTCATACAGCTTAGCGTTTTTGTTTTTTATGAATTGTGCAATGAATGGGGAACAATTCGCGCCAAATATTAGTGATGACATTGAATATGTTTTAACATCACCCTGTGAGCCCCCGGGACGTTTCCATAAGAAGCGTAAAGCATGTTGGTCCTCGGGTATAATTTTTATACGTAAAAACATATCGCGGATGTCTCCCGTCACGGCTATTTTATTTTCTCGAAATCTCAACATAATTCCGTATAGTGATGTAAGTAGGTCAGGTCCCGTCATTAAGTAATCGTTAAGGGAGTACCCATTGCTCTTAGCGGCTGCATCAAAGACCAGACGTAGCTTATTTTTATTTGGGTTATCAACGCCAAAATGTGGGAGATACCATGTCTTTGAAGTGACCTTATCATCTTTAAGCTCGTATGCGTAATCATTTTCCAGGAGATGGTTTATTCTCTCTGTGTATCTCACTGCATAACTCGGGTTTGCTTTGCACTTTTTCTCCACGCCCTTCAGCCTATTGCATGCATTTTTATATGACTCTGGCATTTTACAGGAGCTGTCTTTCCATGGCAAGCCTACGTGCCATCTGCCATCCTTCAACATGGACGTACGGTCGAGATGTTCAATGGCTTTCACATGTTCAGAGTTCTGGCGCGGCTTCCCGGAGACACCCATGGCTTCAATGGAGAAGGATTGCCGTACGGTTTCATGTAAATCGTGTAAGGATTCTTTTTCAGATTCTCGTGAATCCCCGTCGACACCTGAGCCTGACAAGAAGAGCATACAGTGAGGCCCTTCCTGCAATGTGGATACACAACCATGCACACACCATCCCAACGGAGTACGCGTCAGGTATGGTCCACTTGGTGTGCCTTGTGTGATTTGTAATGGCACTAATAAATTATAATTGTCCTGACCAATTAGTATTTCAGGTTTACACAGTCCGTTACACAATAAATGTCTTATATTTTCAAAATTTTCACTACACAAAAGTTCATCTAAAGATACACATTGAGAAGGTAAGTTAAGTCCATTGGTACTACGTAATTGCAAGTTAAACATTGTCCCTTCTATATTAGATATAGTTAAATTGACTAATTCACTATTACATACCAGATCGCTGCATTCCCAGGCGCCTCGTACACGTAATGTTTGTTTACATCCGTGCACTCCTAGACGCTTTACAAGATTCTCACTTACTATTGACACCGTAGATCCGTCATCCAATAATGCCACAGTATTTATTACACCATTAGGTCCGTGAACACATATTGGCACTGTTTTTAACAACACTTTCCGATTTTTCATTTGTACGTGCATAACAGTTTCATTTCGCGATTCGTCCGAGCGGTCGTTAAAAGGCACAGGCGTGTTTTCACTAAGTTGCAAACCGGTTTGTTGTTTGGGCGCGTAAACATAATGCAGCAACCTATGATGCGACTGTCCACAATTATCCTTGTCGCACACGGGTGCTGAACACGATTCTCGATTATGACGTGACACTAAACACCTATAACACAAACCTGCCCGTTTCACAAACTGCCACTTGTCCTTCTGTAACGCTTTTTTAAACTTCTTGCAGTCCGGTAAGTTATGACAAGACGCGCGACAATAACGGCACTTCTCACTCTCACCACTGTTTTGCACCAACACTGTGTGCGTACGATTCGCGATATTATAGTTACTTAGTTTACGTTTATAGTCACTGGGATTGTAATATGAAATATTTACTGACGTTTTTGATATTTTAATAGCCTCTTCGTTCAAAAACTCAGACAACAAAATTAATTTTGGCTTACTACCTTCTTGTATTAATTTAAAACTATAATCTGCCCATTTTGAAATTAATACCGTTGGCAACTTAGACAGAATTATTGATGTTACATTTGTTCCTTTCAGGTACTCTTCTTGACCAATTGCAAGAACAGCGGCAACGTAATTCTTGACCTTTATCGAGAATGTAATGATATCTTTGTGATATTCTGGAGATACAGGTGGAAGCTTTTTAATCTCGTACATAATTTTCATTATGATTATATCCGGATTTCCAAACTGCAGCTCCAGAGTAGACATCACAACCGTAGGTGACGTTGCACTTATTAGCAAAGCCGTCACAGCGTCTTTTGCTGGACCAAGCAAACACTTTCTTAGCCTCCATAAATTTTCTTGGTCGCTGAAGTTACACACTCGCGTTGATTCTTCGAACGCTTGCTTGAACTGCAGCCATTCAAGTGGATCACCGGAATACGCCGGCAGGTCCCTTGGTGTACATAAGCGGCTGAGCATCTGGGCGTTCGAATTATTACTGCTGGAAGCGGCGGCAAGATCTCTCAGCGCGGAAGCCAATATATGAACTGTCCCATCTTTGTTGTCGGTGCCTGTAGCCTGGGGCACAGGCGGTGGCAGCGGCTGGTCCAGCTGTCCCGTTTTTATACCATCTCGTGGGTCAGCTTGGGCCTCCAGTTCGTGCTGGCTCCGTTCTAACCATTCTTCCACATTACCATGTTGAGAGTGGTGTCCCTCCGAATGTGAACTGTATTTCTCATCTTCCAAATCTGCGATATCTGCGGCTAACCTTTTTTCAATTAAATCCATATTAATTCGCGCTTTTGCCTCTGCGGCTTGTAACTCAAGCCTTTTTCTACGTGCCTCAATGGAAGAAGACGATTTTCTAGACAGTGAAGCACATTGTCGTGAGACATTCATTTTATTACCAACAGGTATCTCCGACTTTATACTTCCACCATCCAACGGCAGTGTCATAGGCCTGCTGTGCACATCGACAGTTACAATATTTTTCGCAGTGACTGCCGGTACTTTTGGTAAATTTATTTCATCTTTTACACTCGCGTTTCTCCTTGTTTGGACCATTCTTTGGGCTGAAGGCGTTCTGTACATAATGATCTGGCTCGAAGACCACTTTGTAGATCGAACAAAAAAAATAAAAAAGGAGAGTATTTTGACCGAAAAGAAGCGGCACGTGGACGTACGTAGGCAAATGAAAAACACATATAGCACAGCGCGACGCGGAACGCAGACTACTATGAGATGCGCGGGCGCGGGCGACAATCGACGCCACTCACCCCCGCATCCTGCCCAACCCCCTCTGGTGTCCTACGCACGCCCTCTGCCGCCCGTCTTCGCCATTTATTGCAATTAAAAATAGATATTATATAAATGTTATAATGCGTCGCTAACAAGTATTCTTCTTTTCTTTCACCTTCTGCCAACTACTTGGGGTCGGTAAAATATGTCCTTTATTTCCATACTCTTCTATTCTGACATACTTCCTCTGTCGCATCACCGATATTACATGAATTGGTTCCTCCCGCACCATTTTACCACCGGACAAGCAGACGTACGCACTCACGTCACCGATATGTGGTGGAAAAATCAACGAAGAATATATACGGACGAAATGCTATGCTTCCACTTTTATCATACGTACCGCTGAAGAGTGGAAGTCTTTACCATCGTCTGTTTTTCCTGAAGAATAGAATCTAGGTGTCTTTAAGTCTCACGTGAACAGGTATCTTCTAGGTAAGCGTTCTCCACCTTAGACTGCATTTCCACCAGACATCAAGCGCAATGTCAGTCAAACGCGAACCTATTCATTATTTAAACAAAACCGTGCAGGAACGGAGAAAGAATACAATTTCCTGCGGACGGGTGGCCTGTCATAAGAGGCGACAAAACAACCCACAGCCATTTGGCATTCGCCCGACTGAATGGCTACCACCCCTGGTCTAGAGTATGTCGCCATAACAACCTTGTGTTGTGTTCCGGCATTAGTGACCAGGTAGGTTCCAGTTTCCTTTGAGAGAGCAGCAGCACATTTGTAGCATCTTCGGTGTTGCAAATGTCCATAGGCGATGGTAACCACTTTCTATCAAGTGGGCCGTCTGCGTGTCTGCTGAACTCCTGCAATAAAATTATAAAAAAGGATATCGCATTAATATCGGTATTCGATATCAGTTAGTGTGTAAGCTCTCTAACTTGTACCGATAGTAACTGTATACAATATCTTCGATGTAAATATTAAATTTGTTTAGGATTTTCGTATATATAGGAGCAATTTGAACTGCCAGCGGCGGTACACTGCCAAATGACAGCCTGCGGCAATGACCCGGGTTTTCGGAGTGATTTATTAATAGGTACAGTTTTACAAAACTTATGATTATGATTGGCAGTTTTCGTTGGCGCAGAAAAGTGCAGACCGGCTTCCGACATGTAAATAATTTTACTGAATTTCGTTCAAGACATAAAATGTTAATTTTACATTTAAGCATGGCAACACAAAAAAATATTTTTACATTTTTTTTAAATTATTTGTTTATTGCAGGAGCTCATCAGACAGGCAGATGGCCCACTTGATGGAAAGCGGTTACCATCGCCATGAACATTTGCAACGCCAAAGGTGCTACAAATGCGCTGCTGCACTCTCAAGCGAGACTGGAACCTGGTCACTGATGCCGAAACACAACTCAAGGTTGCTATGGCGACATACTTTAGACCACGGGTGGTAGCCATCCAGTCGAGAAAATGCCCTGCCACCTGGCTGTGGGTTGTTTTGTCGCCTCTTACGACAGGACGCCCGGCCGCAGGAAATTGTATTCTTTCTCCGTTCCTGTACGGATAACATTGTTAATAAAATTCTCTTCAACTCAAAATGGCTTCCTTATTGAACGTCCGCCATAATTCTTCACTTTGTTAAATCATCTAACAATAGCTGTGGCGCCCGAACAGGGATATTGCGTGTACATACAAACTTCTGCATTTGCCAGGTGGTAGTGTATTTGCCCGACTGGATGGCTACCACCCCTGGTCTAAAGTATGTCGCCATAACAACCTTGAGTTGTGTTCCGGCATTGGTGACCATGTTCCAGTCTCCATTAAGAGAGCAGCAGCGTATTTGTAACACCTTTGGTGTTGCAAATGTCCATAGGCAATGGTAACCGCTTTCCGTTGAGTGGGCCGTCTGCCTGTTTTCTGAACGCCTGCAATAAAAAAAATATTGAGGAATCTCTAAAATAAAACTCAAAATCATCTTACAATCAATATTTTAAATATTTATTTATCTTAAGTATTTTATTTATATCTTATTCTATACACAATTATATATTATTTCTATTAAAACGTTTTTGCAATTTGCCCCATGGGCCAAGTAAGAGGAGGAACATTACTTAACTTTACAATCTCCAAATCACTCTCTTTCAAATTTGAATAAATAATAATAATAATAATCTGAAAATATATCCCTCAAGACTCTCTCTGAAGGTGAAACCTACAAGTATCTTGGTATGTCAGAGTCGTTGGGTATTCCTGATGCTGATGTGAAGCAGGCGATGAAGGATCGTTTCTTTTACCGCCTGAAAAAGGTCTTAACGAGCCTTCTCTCAGGTGGAAATAAGGTTCGAGCCTTCAACGCTTGGGTCATACCAGCATTAGCATACTCCTTTGGCATACTAAGATGGACTCAAACTGAATTAGACGCCCTGGATAGACGGGTTCGTTGTCTACTGACAACACATCGGATGCACCACCCGCGTTCGTCTGTGATGAGACTGTACATCCCGCGGAAGTGTGGAGGTAGGGGGTTTTTAAATACCAAAGACCTCCACAACCGTGAGGTGTACAATCTCAGAGAATATTTTCTCAGAGTAGGCGAGACAGCGGGTATGCATTACGATGTAGTGTCAGTAGACAAAGGGTTCACCCCGCTATCCCTATCAAAACAGAACTGGCAGAGACCGTTGGTAATGAGTGCTTCTGATCGTATAGACGTATGGAAGAGCAAGGAGCTGCATGGCAGGTTCTATCAGGCTTTAACTGGGCCTGATGTGGACCTACCAGCCTCGGTGAACTGGCTACGTTTCGGTGACCTATTTGGGGAAACCGAAGGGTTTGTCTGTGCAATTATGGACGAGGTTATCAAGACGAACAACTACCGGAAGTACATTCTGAAGGACGGCACGCTTGACATATGTCGGGCGTGTCACCGCCCTGGTGAGTCTCTCAGACATGTCACTTCTGGTTGTTCTCGTCTTGCTAACAGCGAGTACTTGCACAGGCACAACCTAGTAGCCAGGATCATCCACCAACAACTTGCTCTTAAATACGGACTTGTCTCGTCGGAGGTACCTTATTACCAATACAAGCCCGAGCCAGTTCTTGACAATGGTCAATATCTGCTCTACTGGGACCGATCAATTATCACAGACAGGACTATTGTTGCCAATAAGCCTGACATTGTCATAGTTGATCGGTCTGCGCGACGTGCTTTAATTGTAGATGTCGCGATCCCCCATGATGGTAACCTCGTGAATGCCGAGAAAGATAAACAAATAAAGTATATTGATCTTGCTCACGAGGTTACCGCCATGTGGAACCTAAATTCTACAATAATAGTACCGATAGTGGTGTCAGTGAATGGATTAATAGCGAAGAGCCTTGACCGCCACCTTGAAAGGCTCTCGCTTGGTATCTGGTTGAAGGGTCGGATGCAAAAGGCAGCTTTGTTGGACACGGCCCGTATTGTGAGGAGATTCCTGTGTCTGGAGCCTTAACCACCGGTAGTCTGGACCCGAGGCCCCACTGCCGGCGAAAATCAGTTTTTTATATTTTTTTTATAAATAAATGTATATATATATTTTATAAGATATTTATAAAAAAAATGTAAAAGATTTGGATAATAAATATATATGTGAATAATAATTATTATTATGAACACATTTCCATTTAGGTCTATCAGTTGAGACAAATAATCATTTAACCAAACTGTCCAAAAGTCTTGTTTTACTTTAGTACAATTTTTATTCGCAAGCGGATATGTCAGAGGGATGCTTGGTATGCATTCTACCAAAAACTTCAGAGCGGAAACTGAAGGCTGATACAACACCAGCCTTCAGTTCCCGCCAAGGATTCCTGGCGGTAACAATATATGTATAAGTAACTATAGATACTATAATATATTGCCAGTCACAATCTGACGAGCCCCATTCGAACCGCATTACGCATGGCATTTCTGAAACTTTACGACGCACGTGGCCCTTTGTGATTTACAGCGGGCTGTACGCCTTGAGCTTAGGTATGACAGGTGAGATATCAAATGTATACCTACCAATAAACAAAATTGATATATCTGTCTGTAATGCCAAATGTTAAGTGAAAATGGAGTAAGTTACCAGGCAAATCAAATGAAATATCTTACTTATATCACTATAGAAAATGCAGAAGCCATCTAGATTTTGTACAGCCCAGATGTTTCAACGCCCGCTGTTTATGCGACTGATATACGAGAATTGGTTGATTGATTGTTTGAATGATAGGATAAGTAACAGTGTGCTAAGGGATCGTTGTGGTTTGAAAGAAGATGTCATAACAAGAGTTGAAAAAGGAGTGTTAAGGTGGTTTGTACATACAGAGAGAATGTATAAAAGTAGAACCACAAAACAGGTATATGACACTATTGTCAATGGTAGAGCTGTTGCCGGTAGACCGAGACGAACATACCATGAACAGATATCAGAATTGTTAAAGAAAGGTCAGGTAAAAAGTATTTCAAATAAACGCGCATGTATGAAGAGGTTAATGAAAGTAGGTGAAGCGAAAGTTGTTTGTCAGGATCGTCGAAAGTGGAGATCCATAGTCTCTGCCTACCCCCGTGGGAAACAGGCGTGATTTTATGTATGTATGTTATGTATGATATAACCAGGCGTCACGCGCGCCACTACAGCAGTCTCTCGAGGTATTTGATGAGTGAGAACGTGTATATTTTATTTCGACGAAGATAATAATGAGAAGTGTGTCTAATTTGGCGATTATAATAGTTTCGGCGATTAAAAATAAAGAGGAGACCAACGTGCGTGTGTTATACGGAATAGCAGGCCGGCTGGTAGGACCCGATACAGCGCATACGTGGTAAGTCGTCTACCTTTGCTACGTAGTACGGTTTGCAAAGATAAGGTGACCAACTATTTTTTGTTCAAAAAGAGTACACTTTGCAAGTATTTCATAGGTGAAAAAAAAGAAGAAAAAACGATAAAAACTTTTTTTTCTTTCAAAAACATACTTTCCTTCGGAGTGGATTTTTTTTGCTAAATGAGGATGTTCGTCTAATAATGTAGCCACATTCGAACCACTTTCATTTTGCATATTAAATTTGACTGTTAAGACGGCAGATAATATTTTTACAGAAAGTTGCGACCTCTCACTGCTCCAATAATCATACCCTAGTGAAAATACCCTTTCAACAGCAGCATTAGTGCCTGGACAACATAAGGAAATTTCTTTTAAAACTTTTAAATTTTCATGTGGGATATGTTCTACTCTAAAATGCCGAATGATTTCTACCCATCTTTTGTCAAGTTCTATTTTCTTATCGTTCCATTTCTTCAATTTTTCTTCATTTAAATATAAATTTACTCTACGAATTTCTTCAAAGAGAAAATTTTCATTAATAACAATATCTTTTACTTCCTTCATTACAAATTCGACTGCTGAAGAAACTTCTTTCGATTCAATTTTACTATTTAGAAGGGTGTCCCTTTGAAACAATTTAATGCTCTAAAGTTCACTATCCATTCTTCGATATACAGAGTTTTGCAGAGTACAGGATCTGAAAAGAGTACGGTTTGCCAAAAAAGAGTAAAAAACTCAGTAAATGAGTATATTTGGTCACCTTAGCAAAGAACACAATAAAAACCAACAAGTTTAGAGTACGCTAGCAATAGTCCGAACATCCGTTCTTTTATTAACCGATTTCAAATAAAAAAAATCTAGCAATAAAGCAAACGACTTCAACAGTAACTAAAAAGAAAGTAAAAATTCTACCAAAAAAGAAACTGATTTCAAGTAGTTAAATTGTAGAAAAACAACAACAAATGTGCAAAATATAGTGATTATTACTGGTAACGCCACCTGGCGGTAAAACGTCATCCTCCCTCAATCCTTCCTCACCGCCGCGCGCATACGCCGCTTGCCACGCTCGCTGGCATCTACGAGTGTAAATCGATCCCGCTACGAACGCACGCGTGTGAAGTGATAGTTATTGCAAAACTAAGGGTGATTAGACCACAGCCGGCCGGCCAGGAAGCCTACAGCAGCTGTCGAGTCCAGGTAACCTAGATTTCATTTCCCAAAGACGTTTGCCGCCCATTACAGTCCATTAACCGCCGCACCAATTACACTTTCCTCCGTGCAGGAACGGAGAAAGAATACAAACTCCTGCGGCCGGACGGCCTGTCGTAGGAGGTGACAAAACAACCCACAGCCAGGTGGTAGGGCATTTGCCCGACTGGATGGCTACCACACCTGGTCTAGAGCATGCTGCCATAACAACTGAGCTGTGTTCCGGTATCAAATTCAAATGTTTTTATTCAAAATGAACTTATTTTGGACACTGGAGAACACTTTTTGAAGGTCATACATACAGGTTAAAATTTAATTTTACTTCCTAGTCTATGTACACCGCTTCGCAACCTGTTATTGCTGTTAAGGAGAAGAAGCGGCAAGAAACTCCCCAGCAACACGTCTAGCTAAAAATTGTTTTTCTTTATATTTCTTGTTCTATTTATATTTTAAGTTCTTTTCTAAGTTTTATACTTAAAACTTAAGTAAAGTTTCAGAATTATGTTACAGAACAACTTTTGAAGAATTAATGGAGTTGTAGTAAATAATGCATAATGAATAAGACAGAGCGCAATAAAATGATACAAAATATTATTATAGTTATAAATATAAAGACATAACGTACTAATTTTTTTTTGCAACATATCTCCGTATATTCATTACAAGTAAGGCAAGATAAAAACGTTATACTTGTACAAAACACAGTATAAGAGGTTGGGGCGAGGTGCTATGTAAATGAAGTTTAATCATTTAAATTTTCTTCAATAGTGTAGTATCCCTATTTTAGCAAGATACTTTTTAATTTTGGTTTTTAATTTAGTGAAGGGCAGATCTAACATTTCACTCGGAATCTTATTGAAGAAGCATATACCAACCCCCAAGAAAGAAGACAATACTTTTTGTAATCTAAAAGATGGCAATATCAGTCTATTACAATGCCTGGTGTTGAAATTGTGATCAGTGGCCCGGTTCCAGTTTCACCTTCAAGGCCGGCAGCACACCGGCAGCACCTCTGGTATTGCTTATGCTTTGCTTATCCATCGACGGTAACCACTTTCCATCACAGTTGGAACGTCCACCTGTCTGCTGTGCTATATATTTTTTATCTCTATCGGTTATTCATTTCATTCATTTTTATAAGTCTTAATTATCCAACGATTGGCCACAACTGGATAACGTACGAAATCTAAAACGTAATATAAACTGGTTTAAGAACACCCACATTACATGTCCGTTTTCTATAGATTTTTCAATTATTCCAAAATTCCCCAAAATTTTGTAAAATAAGCCCACTTCTCACCTGACAACATCCATCAATTCGATAGATAACATTTGAAATATGTTTTATAAAGAAGTCATGAGAAAAGTGTTAAGTTTTCCAAAGAAATGACATCTTATACTTATCCTTTCCTCTTTTGAAATAGTTCTGACACATTTTAATAGCGCAAGACGGCATAATGACGTTTTTTGCGAGAGCTTTAACCGGTAAAGTAGTCGAAACGACACTAACAGGCGTGGGGAGCGAACGCACAAAATTTAGTGCACTTTTTTTGGGCCGTTTTTGTGCAATAGATGGTTTATCTAGACGTTTATATGATCTAAGCACCCAACATAGCTCGTTGAGCGACCTGGAACTTGTGGATCAATCCTGTTGTCAGCCTGTCTCGGCCCCGTAGGTCAGGACGGGGAGGACGCAGTAATCTACTTAAAATTCATATTAACATATCCACGTATAAGGCCACGTGATTACAGGAAATACGACTCCTAACTAACTTCTTGAACATGCAAATTTCCTTTTATTAAAAAGAAAACTTGAAACATTATACGAGTTTGCCGCTCGCTCTGAAATTGGGAACTTTTAGTGACGTATACGGGCGAGCTGTGTTTAATTAGAAATATCGATTTTTAAGGTCGTTATTTTAGAAAAAAATAAAGCTATTTTTTTCTTTATTGTTAAGGTGGAAACAGGCAGACGGCGGTCCACCTGATGGAAAGTGGTTACTGTTGCCTATAGACGTTTGCGACGCCAGGGTGTCGCCAACGTCTTGCCAAACTTTAAGAAATTTTATAATGCCTTTTTTTTAAACCCCATACCATACAAACCGCGGCGGGAAGTTACCTCCAGATGAATGTTCTCCGCGGAATAAATGTTCTAGATAATCGATGCGTAGTTGAACGTGGGAGCTAACTAAAGTGCCCCGGAGACAGTCATTCGCAATTGTCAATTTTTACGTCATTGACCTTTTCAAGTAAAGGTGCGAATGATGGAGCTTCATACGATGCGTCAATTGCTCGCTCACACTTGCTTTCTGTCCGCCATGTTTGTCGACTAGCGAGCGAATCAGTGTCATAACAGTCAGTACAAAAATATTTTCTTAGAGATTTTTTGCGTTCTATTAGTAGGTACGTATTGCAGTAGATGTCACTGTTCTCAAATTGAACACCAAATGAAAGAAAATAATATGTTTCGTTATACGCAGTTGTTTTAATACTTGTTTAAGAAATATTTGATATGTTATTATATTTTTGCAAGCCATGTCAGCTAATAAATATATTTTAAAGTGTGTAAATTCTATTCCTCACCTTTTTCAAATTATAAAGCTCTTTTTAACTTTAATTACGGGATTTTTGATGAATTCTCGATTTACCAAAAACTTATTTCAAAGATGTCAATTATGTCAAAACCAAAAAGACATTCCGATCGATACGAGTTACACTCGTGAATGTTGTTTGTTTGTGTTTTGATAATTTTTGATAATTTGGTTTGATTCCTGGACTCCGAAGACTTCGCTTATCACGTTTACTAGTGTTCCGTGATCACCTTGGACTTACGCATGTACCCTGAACACCGATTTCCCTAACGATTTGTTCTCTGATGACTTAGATTATGGCTTCTTCTGAAAGAGGTTGATGTGTGCCCAGATGCGGTAAAACTTGTAAGTAAATCATCGTAACGGCACCAGATTAGATGTGGATACAAATGATGTTATGAAATGTATGCCTTTGAATATTTTAATAAAAGGAAACGTAATAAATCACGCTACCGCTAAATTGTTGTTTTATTTACTAACAAATAAACATTTTTTGGAAAGGCTTTTGGGAATTGCAAGAGTTAAATTACTAACTCCCGTAATTTCGAAAAGTCTAATATAAAAATCAAAATAATACTAGACCCCTTGGATGGATTTTGCCGTTGAATAGTGTCGTATACCGATAGAGTGCGTTAGTATATACATTATGACTGTTGACTCTATACCAGTATATATAAAGTACTCTGTGGAGCGAATGACCGAAATATATCTATCGCACAACGAGACGTTCAATTGATACGTCATTCGCGATTGTCAATGGGCTTCAATCAAAACTTCCATCAATCGCCTTCAATCACGTAACCGCGAATGACAATGGCTTCAATTGCCTCTATAGACGATCATTTGGTACTTCAATGACGTAAAAATTGACAATAGCGAATGACCGTCTCCGGAGCTATTAACAAATGCATCGTCATGGCAACAACAATGACAATACATTTAAAAGTGTTACTCTGATGGTTACATCGGCTTCTCTATATGGCGTTATAGGTATTTTCAATTAATACTTAAGTTTAACACTTCGTAGGTGTGGGACTATCAACTGCTAACGCTATTAAGGCCGCGGACAAAAGTTAATAAGCTATATTTATTCCTTCAATCGACACCCTGAGTCTATCGAGCAATACAGTTCTATTTTATGTTCAAAGATTTGTAGTTCACTAGCGAAATGATACTACAGACGACAATACCTTTATATTTTGCTACATTCTTAAAAATGGTGAAATAGTGTTACGAGTTACAGGACTCGAATTAAATGCCGTTAGAATTACTATAGAGTTTATTAGAACTATACAAACACGAATAACACAGATACAAATATAACCGAACACAACAAGTCCAAAACGTAATGCAGAAGGTCGTAATTCAATAAAACGCGCAAAGTCCGTCACTAAATAGATTTCAGAATGTACACAAGTCTCGCCTTGATCGTGGTTATCGCTCGACTGTCACGTCCCCCAATCAGGGCATTGCTTTATACTGCACTGATGCAATATGTCTGCCCGGCCGCGTGGACTGAATTTCCTAGAATCAGTTTTTACTTTAAATCCGAACACCTGGCTAATGATCACAATACAACAATAGGCCGTAAAATATTACAATACAACAACAATAGGCTGTTTTCTAATCACACAATTTAAACACATAGTAAACAAAAGAAGTCCAAATGCCGAAAGGTAATAAAATGTGTTTTTACAGGTATGCAGGTGTGAATTTGTTTTTGTCGGGACCAGAGTCGTAAAAATATCATAACAGCTCATAACCGGCCTATTGCTGGGTTCGGGTCTCCTCATTGTCAGGGAAACGGACATTATACCTATCATACTTGACTAAGTACCTGCTACGTTTCTTCATGATGGATTGGCAGGTTTGGCACATTTGTTACCTTGATATGCTGTCATCACGACGTTTCCTTCAACATCAGTATGTGGTCATTTTAACGATATGCAATAACGTGTATTTCAAATAGATGGTATGGGAAAAATTAAATAAATAGCGAAATAAACAACGTGTTTCTATATATATGATTATTATTAAGTAGTAACAGGATAAAATAAAATTCAATTCCGAAACGCTACAATTTCTTCTTCTTCTTCTTCAGCCAATCTCAGTCCACTGCTGGACGTAGGTCTCACCAAGTACGAGCCATATATCCCGGACTCTGGTCTTCCTCATCCAGCCCCTGCCGGCGAGTTTAGGCAGGTAGTCAGTCCATACCGACTTATTTGAAATAGACTTTAATATGCATATTGTTTCAATTACTAGAAACCAGAAAACTAGGTATCTAATAAGAAGTAGTGCATGCTTCGCAGATGGGATTCGGATTCGTATCATTTGAAACGCGAGAGCATTGTCCACTAAGTTACTACGACTTAATACTTAAATGGTATTGTCGTCTAAAGTATATTCGTGTTATTTGGCATAATACAGCTGACAGAGACGGCTATAAACATGAACCGCAACAGACAAGGACGGCAGTAAAATGTTTATGGGCGTTGTAGGTCAGATTGGTCCGTAGGACCGGACGTTTCGTTTCTATTAGGAATAATTTGATGGATAGTTTGTGTACGAAATTATGTTTTGGAAATAATAGAGCATCCATACTCTATACATATTTATTTATATATTATGGTATACAAACAGATTAACAAAAAGTATACATAAAAACCTTACGAAAATATATTTTGTTATAGTCTAGGAAGTATCGTGTAAACTCCATGTAACGCCACTCGATTTAACAACAAACTCCCTTAAGTGTCGAAATTACTTGTCTTTGTTTGGTTTAACTTATCTTCTGTACAATGGTACACTCTATATAGCAATACATCCGTTCTCAATAACTACAATAATTAAGTAATAAAAATACTAGTTTAAGAGCCACTGATCGGCTACCTGTATGTATTTGACCAGACCTGAGGTTTTGTACATTGAGGCCTCTATACCTACCATTTATGATACGGGGACTCACTAAGCTTTAAGTGGTGGACGCGACGAGCGCTGAGGTAAGACAGTACCGATTATTGACGAATTTTAAATCCATTTGACCAGGGCTGCCGTTTTGATATTTGAAAATATAGGCTATATATATTATTATTATCGGAAAATAAGAATGGCAGACCATTATCGCGCGGTTTTACTTTATGGCAGCCAATTTTGAATATACTAAAAAAAATTAAAGTAATTGACCAGATCTGCCATTGATATATTTTGTTTATTATAGTCTTAAAAACTTTATTGATCGCGGCAGACGTCTACTTTGCGTATACACATCAATAATATAATCTTAGCTACTATACATTCAGATGTATATGTTTTCCGTTCGCTGTTTTACATCAATATAATTTACGCGATTTACTTTATCACTGTATTTACAGAAATTAAAGTTTTTTTTTATATTCTATATGCTAAACTTCATTAGTTAGATGCCATTGCTGGCGAGATAAAAAAAAAAGTACAAATTTATTAAAATTTTGAAGTTTGTGTTTGGAATGTTGAAAAATGTGCTTAATAATTCGTTCTATATAATTTGTCAATTGTAAAATCGGTAAATTTACCTAAAATATATTATATGGTTGGAATTTAAAATCCGGAGTTTCCTTGAAAGACCACGGCACCTTGGTACCTAACAGCCTTCTCTCAGACAAGCTAAATCCATATTGTCTTTTTAACTGATGGTTACTAAATATCTGTGGTCTTATTACTGTACTCATATTCCCTTTCCATTCAATGAATACACAGTACACAGACCCATCTTGGATTATTTATGTAGTATCTTAATACGTAATACAATATTTTATGGAGAGTCTTCTTTATAGAACGGAAAATACATGAATTTCCCGACACAATTGTAATTAAGTTTTCACAAGGAAAATTGCAGGAAAAGCTCGAACTCAGACATAATTGAAAAACAAAACAAAATAATTCACAGTAAAACGTTTCCTTATGACTTTTGACCTGAAAAATAATATATAACAAGTCTTGCCTCTCTTTCTAACAATAGAAAAACCACAAAGGGGAATAAAGACAATTATTGTGAAGAAAATTGTTCTGTTCTTCTCCAGTTAAGCGGCTGTGTATACGACGAACCGATTAGCGTACAAAATGGACGCCCTAAAAAGTACACTTAAAGAAAAATTAGAAAGAGATTAACATTTTTAATCATATTCAATAGCAATAGTCATACAAACTCTCTTAAAGAATGCTTTTTAATTTCATACAAACATATTTATAAGGTAACATTTTTACAGCCACTAAATCGCTGCAGAAATTGTAATAAAAAAATATCAAGAATTTTGTAACATCATTTTATATTTTTAAATTACTTTTCACTACATTATTATTTCATTTACATAAATTTGAGATAAATAGTTACTATCATTAGTGACAAAAAAATACTGGCTGGTAGAATTTTAGAGAAAAACAGAATGTCTCATATAATTATGACGTATTAAATAAGATCATGAGATTAAGATATGGATTTCACGCCTGATTTAATTAGAAAAGCAGTTGTTTGTTTAACTAATCAGTCTTTATTTACTTTCTTCATATTCAAAATGAAAACCAGAATGTTAACCTTGGGCGAAAGGCCTATTTAGGCACTCGAACTATTAGCATTCTTGCTATGCTCGCGCAACAAAGTCACCTCTTGTGTAACAATCTACAACTTCCTTACATTTCATTAGCATACAGACAAATAATATGATTACGACGAACAAAATGTCCGCAACGTACGTGGCCTATAAACTGCGACAATAGGAACGGTTAGTGGATGACATTTAATATTTTGCGAAGAAATATGACTCTCTGAGGGAAAGTTTCTTTCTTCCAAGATTATGTTGTGAATTTAGGGGTTTAGCGGGCTTCTAAGTGACGAGTTCGCATTTATTTGTTTTCAAAGGAAATTGAAGTGTCTTGCCGCAGTCTTCCGTAGTTCGAAACTCGTGTTTTGCAACAATATTAATGTCAAAACCGACATTTAAAATTCTTGGAGACACAATTTTTTTTATGGCAGGAGTTCAGCAGACAGGTAAACGGCCCACTTGATGAAAAGTGGTTACCATCGCATCCATGGAGATTTGCAACATCAAAGGTGCTACAAATTCGCTGCTACTCATAAGGGAGACTGGAACCTGAGCACTAATACCTGAACACAACACAAGGTTGTTTTGGCGGCATACTCTAAACCAGGGGTGGTAGCCATCCATTCGGGCAAATACCCTACCACCTGGCTGTGGATTATTTTGTCGCCTCTTACGACAAGCCGCCCGGCCGCAGGAATTGTATTCTTTCTCCGTTCCTGCTCGGATATCTCCTCGGATATGAAACAAAGGGACATAAATAGGTTATATATTTGTAACACTTGATAAAAAGAGATGGATGGATTGTGTAAAGGATGATATGATGATTTGTGGTGTGACAGAAGATGTATGTCAGAGTAGAGGAGTGTGGAAGGAAAAGACATATTGTGCCGACTTCAAATAATTGGGATATGATGGAAGAAAAGAGAGGGATCATATATGGCAGTGTCAGCTTTACTTATAGTAAGGTATGCGGCGCACACGGCCCACCGGGTCTTAGAGGGTGCTGAACGCCTCTCTCGACACCTCCAAAAAGCATGAGTCGCTTTATTCAACTTATCAAAAATGTGTCATAAGAGAAAATGAAACAACACTATATAGCTAATTTAACATGGTTCATATGAGACTTCTTGTTCTGAACTTGTACCTATTGCTTCCCCACATCATTTAAAATTGCAACATTTCCAAATTTTTTGTTTTCCGGTGAAAATATAACTAATAATTCAATTTTGACCGCGCGCCTACTAAAGGGCGCCAGGGTATTCATTGCACACTGGCATTACATGGGCTAGAGCCGCTGTAGTCACTGCAGAGGCTCCGGATTCGATTCCTGATGTAGTAAATTTCGGACACTATTTTCTTTGTTATTTATTATGGTCTGGATGTCAGGGATCGGCCCCAGAGTCGTCCGTTGTACATATATTACCCATAACACAAGCGTTACTTTCTTAATTTGGGGATATACAATATGTGTGTTTGTGTGTCGATTATAATTATAACGCTATAATATATAAGACGCATTTGGCCACAGTCAATATCTACAACACTATCCCAGGTGAAGCCCGAGCATTACGAAGAAGGTATGGATCATTTAAATGTCATCGCGTTGACATATGTCGGCCAAGTCTCGGCAATATTGATGATTTATGCACCTGTAATGTCACGGCGTGACGCTCGCTGGATTCTCAAAATAGATTTGATTGTGCAAGTGTCGTGTATAACTCACACAGTGAAAAAATAGTACTAACATTTGCAATAAACCAACTTCGAAAAACTACTTTTTTAAAGTACTGTAAAGTACAGTTTGTACACTTGCTTAGTAATTGATGGTAGTGGTGGATGCTGTTGAAGAGCTAGTGATTGCCTGTAGAGTGGGGTGAAGAAATATGCCTTTTAGCTGCAGGGATTAATTCGTGTAGTAGGTAGTTACACTTGGGTGCTGATCCCTTTTTTTATATACAGGGGAAATCCGTTTGAGGACCGTGAGCCGCGCGAGGGGAAAAGGTCGCTGCCCGTGTGTGGGATTCGCCAGGTCGGGGTGGTACTAGCACCCGACTTTGTGACATATGAGATGCTGTTGCCACGCCGCGGTTAGGGATACCCATTAAAACCCTTGTCCTATCCTGAGCGTCCTTTCTTTTTTCTTTTTCCTTCCATTCACCACCAGCCCGGACGGACGGTGGCCGGCCCCTTTACGGGCTAGCCTCACCATTTTTAGCCGGAGATCTCTCCGGCTCCTCGGTTTCACCACAAGGTGAGAGTGGGCACGCGTATCGGCGCGCGTCCCTCGTCTCCGCCCTTTATGTGCGGGCAGGTCCGGTTTCCCCGCGGTCGCTCGCACGGACGTGGCCTACGGCAGCTGGAGGTTATCCTGAACAACCTTCCGACGCCGCCGCCGGCTCTGGCGTGTGGATGCTGATCCCTGGAGTTGCCGGTTCAATAGTGGTGGTTGAAATCGTATGTTACGACTACTAGCAGCTCATTACAATTTAGTAGCAACTCACCCACAAAATAATTGTGATCATTACTTACAGTTATATGAAAGGAGCTTAAGTAGGTCGCAGCGTCAGCAAAATGCTCTACGTTGAATGGTACAGTCCCCCTTGGCCCCATCCAACGTCGGGCCGTTCCTGTAGTCGACGATCACATACGGTCGTGTTATCAGCCTCGCGATCTCATACGCTCGTCTGATCAGCCCTTCGATCCCATACGCTTGCCAGATCGGGGTGATATCACCAGTCGCCACATATGGTCATCGAACGCCGATGAATGGCCAACTAAGCCGTAGACGAAGCCAACGCAAAGCCCGCAAAAGGATCGGATGCCGCATACTGGCTAGCGAGTCATTAAGAGACCACCGTTATACGAGTAGGCGCCAATAACTCCAGACCCTGCGATATTATAAGTTGGAACAAAGAAGTTTTCCTCGAGACCCCAATCTCCTCGCCGCCTCTAACGGCCAAAGAAAATGAAGACCACCACACACTAAACACTAACATTGTACGGTGCAACCGTACAGACCGCACAATCAGCATTTACGCGAGCACGCGTTATTTTCGACAGTCCATCAAATTAAACAGTTCACGTTAAAGCACCGCGGCTCGCGTACGTGTTACTCGTAATATCATATCATATCATTCCATATCTAGTATTAAGTTAGTAGCAATAAATCATAGTTTAAGTTATTTTATCTAGTTATTATTTAACATCCTCAGATGTACCAACACCGTACAAACATCCTCATTTACAATGCCATTGTCAGGGGTCCCAGTGAGATAGACCAGCAAAGCCTTAAAGACTTATATTTATTCAATCTGTAGAAAAACTGTTCACAGAGAAAGAATGTTCGCATTTATCAGCATTCGACGTTATGCCTCCCAAATCGCAACCTGCTAAGAAGCCAATAAGCGCAAAAAGAGTTTATACCCCCCCTAAATCTCTCCGGTACATTAAATCTTCAGTGGGAAACCTATAAAATAGATATAAAGCCGACATCGGGGCTCGCTCGAGAGCGGTGTCTGAGAGCGGTGTCTGAGATTGGATAGAGTAATCTCGACATATTCGACACGCCCTACGGATACACGTTGTGTACACAGCTCTAAAGATTTGTTTCGTGTTAAACATGTGTTAAGGCTTTAAATAATGCTAATAGCGTATTTTCGATGTATTTTTTTCCTTGCAGGGGAAATCTTTTAGGTTTTTAGGGAGGGTAATGTTTTGCTTTGCACTTTTATCTACACCAAAAACATTGGAGTGTCTATCCGTAATTAAAGTTATTACCTATTTGTTGTAACTAAACTAACTTAAAAAAAAACAAAGTTATAAATAAGTTATCCATTTTCTTTTATTGCATGAGTTCAGCAGACAGACAGACGGACCACTTGATGGAAAGTGGTTACCATCGCGTATAGACATTTGAAAAACCAAAGACGCTACAATTGCGCTGTTGCTCTCTTAAGGGAGACAGGAACCTGGTCACTAAAGCCGGAACACAACTTAAGGTTGTTATGGCGACATACATTAGACCAGGGGTGGTAGCCATTCAATCGGGCAAATGCCCTACCACCTGGCAAATGGTAATTTTAGTCGTATGACTGATTTCCAGGAAAAAATCTGGGATTCCAGAAAGTACCGAAGTATTTGAAAAAAAACGTAAGCATAGTGTTCTATTGAAATCGTATCGGAATCAGCCAAATCGTTTTCATGAAAATTGTGTCGGAATCAGCAAATTTTTATGAACCGAACAAATTAAAAGCACTCCCGGGAAGTGCCCTATGTGCCCGAAGAACTATTCACATCGAAAATGTTTCAGTTAGACTTCACTGCCAACTACTTTATTATCAATCCAAAAGCAGACAAAGTCGCGTGGATAGTCGGTTGTAGTAAATACATTTTCAACAGATCCAAAATGGTTGGGTAAAATCAAATTTTTAGTAACAATGTATCGGAAAGTCTTGAACTGTATTCTGTGCACAGCAGTGCACCGTCAAGTGCATTTTTGTGTTGCACAGGAACGTCTTTGTGTGGTGAAATCGATTTGAAAATCACATTTGGCTTGTGTACTCTTATGAAACTAGTCTCTGTGCAGGCTAAGAAGTGGACTGTATTAGGTTTTTTTTTTAATTCCCCGCCGCCAGACGAACAAGAGCTGCCCGGCCTTTTTAATCTTTTTAACCGACTTCGAAAAAAGGAGGAGGTTCTCAATTCGTCGGGATCTTTTTTTTTTTTTTTTTTTTTTTCGCCGATTACTCCGTCATTTATGATCCGATTTACGTGATTCTTTTTTTGTTCGACGAGGAATAGCTTCCAATTGGTCCCCTAAAAATTTTACATAGTTTGGCCCAGTAGTTTTCATTTTACGAACATTTTTTGTTCCCGTTTCTTGGGACCTATATTTTTTAAGAAGCGCAGCACCATTCATATGTCCTCCCATACATAGCTAGACACTAAAAAGTAACAAATAAAAATAAAAACTTCGTTTAAAAAAACCGACTTCAAAAACTAAAAAACTAAAATGTATAAAATAACTTATTTCTAAAGCTATTATTATTAATATATATTATCTAAAACATCTTGAAGTCGGTGCAAAGTAAAACATAAAAATTACTAGGTATATTTTGAATTTTCAACTAAATAACTAACTACTAAGCAACTGACTAAGCACCGCCTTTAAGATTTTAGATAATATATATTAATAATTTAGAAATAAGTTATTTTATACATTTTAGTTTTATATATTTTTAGTTTTTGAAGTCGGTTTTTTTAAACGAAGTTTTTATTTTTTTGTTCTTTTTAAATATATTTTCTGTATTTTTATCTCCTTTTTGTCTTTTCTTTTTATTGTTCTCTTTTATTTTTATCCCTTTCACAAAAATTTTGCAAAGGTCCTTCATACTGTTACATGCCGACAAAAGTAAATGCACACCTGCCTGCCATAAAGAACAGTTTATTACCTTCTCGCATTTTAACTTCTTTTGTTTACTTTGTGTTTAAAATTTGTATTAATTAATTAAGAAAAACAGTCTATTGTGTATTGTAATCTTTTATGGCAGTCATTAGACAGGTGTGTCGAACTAATTCTTGTAAATTCATGTTATGCGTCGAGACATATTGTATTTGTACAGGATAAAAGGAATGACCGTACGGAGGGGTGAGGCAGCCAAGCGACGATTACGATACGAGCAAGACGTTTGTAGTACATTCGATAAGCGATATAGGGACGGGCTTTGCGCTTGTTATTTAATCGTGCAATTTATACGGGTAGTGTCCAGTTATATTTGTACCCGTGTTATACGTTTTGGTATAGTTCTAATAAATTCTATAGTCATTCCAACGGCATTTTAATTCGAGTCCCGTAGCTCGTAACAATACTATTACATTTTTCTTTCTTTTCTTGCTATTATTTTAATCTTATCTATTAGATTGTATTAGGCGTTAGGGTTCTGTTGTAATTCTGGTAAGGACAGAAGCTTTAAAAATGGTTTTATTCGTCTAGCTTTGTATGTCAGAATCATTTTTCTTACAAAGTACTAGTCTAAACTCAAGAGATCATTATAGAAACTGGAGCATACCTGCCATACAAAAATAATATTTTTCTGAAAGAGTATATTTCAGTAAACACAGCCGTAAACAGCTGGCTGAGTTATTAAAAATACTATTTCCTTTGACTATTCAACCGTTAAATAAAAAATAAAAAAAGAATTCATACAGTTTCCTCATATTATATTTATATAAAATCTTTATACTGAATTGATTGTTTATTAGTGTTGTGGCTTTTCAATGGACACGATCGAAAAATGATTATCTTATAAAATATAAAATTCTCGTGTCACAGTGTTAGTTACCAAACTCCTCCGAAACGGCTTGACCGATTCTCATGAAATTTTGTATGCATTTTGGGTAGGTCTGAGAATCGGCCAAAATCTATTTTTCATCCCCCTAAATGTTAAGGGTAGTTCACCCCTAAATATATTTTTTTCATTTTATGATAATTTTTTTCATTTTTATTTTTATATGATACAAAATTAAAAAATACATACAAACCTAAATTTTCAACCCTCTACGATCAACCCCTATTTTTTAATAGCGATATTAGTATTGTAACAATTTTCTACTGGGATGATTTAGATTTTAATTTGAACGATTCTCATGAAATTTTGTGTGCATATTGGGTAGGTTTGAGAATCGAACAACATCTATTTTTCATCCCCCTAAATGTTAAGGGTAGTCCACCTCTAAATATATTTTTTTAAATTTCTAGATAAATTTTTTATTGTTATTTTTTATGATACTGCATTAAAAATACATACAACCCTAAATTTTCAACCCTCTACAATCAACCGCTATTTTTTAATAGCGATACTACTTTTATAATTTTCTACTGGGATGATTTAGATTTTAATTTGAACCAGGTAGATGGCGCTGTAATCGGGTACCAGAATTTAGTTGTGTTGAAGTCTGTCCCGGAATGGTTTAAATAAGCGATTGGACCCAGCAGGTGGCGCCGCGATACTCCTCCTAAACGCTGGGCCTGATTTTGATGAAATTTTTTGTTTGTTCAAGTGGATTTGAGAATAGTTTAGATTAACATTTGGTCCCGGTAGATGACGCTGGAATCGGGTTTTAGATTTTTATTTTTTAAAGGACAACGTCTGCCGGGTACAGCTAGTATTATATAGATTATATGTCTTTGAAGAACACGGACAATAAAAATGGCCCGAACATTTGGAGGCTTGCGTGAGGCCATGACAAGGCGAACACGTAGAGGCCCCTTGACAAAATTAATGTAAGTGTGGAGTGACACTGACCGGCGATTATCCCTGTCTACACCATATCATAATGCACCCAAGAACAAGCTCCGGCCAGTGTAGGACTATTGTTCTTATTATGAGAACACAAAGTACCGGGCTATTGAGGTGAACTGCTAATGGTACAAGGGGTCTGGGAATATGGGGACTATGGCGTCTGCCCGTCGCAATGGAACATCGCGCCACTCCCTGCATGGGTCCAAAAAATGCCATAGAAGACAGGGGCAAAATGGGTGTGAGTAGCTAAGCGGTGTCGAGAGGTGGGTTGCAGGTTCACCGAAGCTACTGCATTTATCACTTCCACCCCTGGAGTTTGAGTCCTAGCTCTAGCGATCTACACTCCGTGCCGGCTGGTTAAGGCAAGCATGGAGGCGGGGACCTCGCCTTGGGCCCTGGAGTCAGGTACGAGTTGTCGCTACTCACCTAAGGTTTCGCCCCAAAGCCCCCTGCGGGTTTATTATTATTTTATTATATGTGTTGTCTTTAAATACTTTATAGTTATATCATTTAACAGAATTTTACATTATGTATTATTATTATGTGTGTTGTATTGTCCTTCGTGACTTCACTTGCTGGTGCTAGGCGGAAGAACAGCGCTGGTCTTAATTGGTCAGCACATTTTGAGACTGGGTCCAATTTTAGAACTAATTATATTTCTATTATTTTACTGTTTCATAATACTCTGTATTGCTTATGTCCTAAAAAAATGTCTTTCTTTAAAAAAAAGTGATACGACAATGTTGCCAAAATATTGAAGTGGTCAAAACGTCAGGGGTCAAAGCGTCAGGGGTCAAAGCGCCAGCGGTCAAAGCGCCAGCGGTTAAAGCGCAAGCGGTTAAAGCGTCAGCAGACCACTAGTACCTACGTTATAAATTTGTGACCGTTCTTTTTTCACATAAACTACGCGACCTGCTATTATTTTTACTGTCGACTCCTTGAAACTTATAAGCAAACTGTAAAACAGCTATTCGGTAACAAACACTGTGGGAGCTCAAACTTACACACTTCGAGTTAATGAGCCGTTTAGCGCTGGCACTGTGCCCATAAGACTGTGGGCAGACAAGTTGGTTAAAACTTCAAACTTTTGTTTATAACTTCTGAAGATTTTTAAGAAAGTTCCATTTGTTTACATTTTTAGTTTTTTAATGTTTATTGATTTTTTTGGTTAAATAGCTTAGGGTCTCCAAAGTATTAATTGGTGGTGAGAATATTGGTTGATGATTTGTTATATTAGGTGATTGTTAATATATAACAACAGCCCATAACTGTCCCACTGCTGGGGTCGGGCCTCCCACTGTAAGGGAATGGACAGTACCTGCCACGCTTGTCCAAAGCGACTTGGCAGGTTTGACACTTCGGTTATCTCGATATGCAGGTTGCATCACGATGTTTTCCTTCACCGTTGTTAGCACGTGATAATTGTAATAATATGCACATTAGGTCAGAAAACAGCCTAAGTGGTGCATACGTTCCGGCCAGGATCGAACCCGCGACCTTTGAGTTGAGGACGCGTGCGCTAGCCATTACGCTACCACGACTAGGTGATTGTTATTCTGGTACATTTTTTCCATGGTCGCCAGTTTGTAATTAATCAAAAGATTATTATCAAACAGAACTATGTAGACTATTAAAGAACATGGTCGATTAAACTGATAAGCTCAAGCCAAGTGTTTGATAATAATCTGTTTACCACACAGGTGGTTGGCAAGAATACAATTTTCAGTTCGTTTACTACCGTTATAATTACGTAAGAAGATTACTAAGGCCGTTTTCTGAATTATTGGTGCAGCAGCGATGCGGAATCGGTATACTGTCCGTGCAGGAACGGAGAAAGAATACAATTTCCTGCGGCCGGGCGGCTTGTCATAAGAGGTAACAAAATATCCCACAGCCAGGTGGTAGGGCCTTTACCCGACTGGATGGCTACCACCCCTGGTCTAAAGTATGTCGCCATAACAGCTTGAATCTTTATTTATTGTAGAAATACAGGTAATAGTTGTACAAAAGATGGTTAGCAAAGTCGATTGGGCTCACTGTATTTGACGTTTGAGTTGGGAAACGAGTCACTGTATTATCTAAGGTTCACATATAATAACAAATATTATATAATAATAGCCCATAAATGTGCCACTGCTGGGCTCAGGACAAGGGAACGGAGAGTATACCCGTCACGCTTGACCACGGCGGTTTGGCAGGTTTGACACATCGGTTATCTCGATGTACTGGTTGCATCACGATGTTTTCCTTCACCGCTGTAAGCACTTGATAATTTTAACAATATGTACATTAGGTTGCTGTTGCTGTTGCTTGTTGCTGTAGAAAATCCCATAACTTTCAAACAACCTCTTATTATTTAAAACGTATTTTTTAACCTTAAATAACTCATAAATTGTATGCTCTAATTAGCTGCTTTCCAATTCCATAAACATGTTTCCTAATTGACTCACAATTAAAACTTCTTTATAACAATTAAATGAAATCCACTCTCAGAAGATTAAAATTAAACAGGAGCAAACAAAAGAAGGCCATTCCGATCAACAGAATCCAAAACTTGTTTAATATTTAATTGGAAGTGCTGAGAAATTTCGACGCTGACTCGGAAATAAATGTCAGAGACACTCCTGTAAAATCATAAGAAAGTTTCCATGGACTTGTTTCTTTTGGGAACTTTCACGAAACTGTAAGGTCTCAGTTTAAAGTTCGACTTTTCACATTCAAAGCTATACTTTCCAAACTTTATGGCTCTATGAACTTTAATACCTACAGAGCTTCTATTTTATTTCTCACTAGAGTTTTCTTCATCACATGAATGTCGAGGCGATCCAGCTCCTCGACAACACGGACATAACGAGAAGGCTCAAAAGGACAAAACCGTTTGAACTAATGGTATAAACAAAACAAAAGTGTAGTGTAATGTGCTAGCTATTAATAAAGAACACATGAACAAAGTGTCTTCGCCTTAATAGAGACAATAAGAAAAGTGTTAATGGATACTTTCTTAGTAAGAATACCTTTAGTTAATTTAAGTTATATTTAAATTACTTATTAATCTACTTAGATTAGATGGTAATATTAATAAGGTATTTCTTTCTAAATACCTTATTTATAGGAAAAAATAACTAGTTTTCCTCGCGGCTAGTATTATAGTAGCTAGTAGTAGCATTATATTACTCACATAAGATCTAAATTAGTTTTATTTATATATTGTGAACAATCTAGTTGGTTTAACAACTCTTGGAATAAGGTAGAAGATTCTGGAAAGACAAGACAAGGCCAGATACATTTTTAGAAAGCGAAAGACGATGAATGAATGTTCTAGAATAGAAGGTTCGGGAATGAAAAGACAGAGATAAATAGCTGTTTAGAAAGGGCTGGATAGCAAATAAAAGAATAACGAAAAAAAGATCGAAATTATAGGTTCCAGAACATTCTTCCGGGTATATAAGCAGGGTAAGGAGCGCCTACCGGGTAGTTCAGTTCAAGACAACGAAGCGACAAGTGCGATACAAAAGAGTTGGAAGACAAGTTTAAAAGAAGACAATGACGAATCTGCTTTCCAAAAGTCTTCCCATAATATTAAAACTACACTCTTTATGTGTACGAATATGTCAGTAAAAGGTATACCAACAGAAAAGGTTACATCAAGCTAACAAAGAAACTAAGTCCATGTAGCCCAAACAGCTGCCGAGCAAAACAAAGAGGTGAGTCGAAGCCAACCTGTTTTGAAGTAATACAACGAATGACTTGTTTCCTGCACTGATAAGATCTGTTAAAATCTGTTAGTTGTTCGAATCTTTAACATGCGTGGACCGACACGCATGTGATGCTAGTCTTAATTACACTATTTCCTACCGCATATTATATAATTAAAAAACCGCAATAACTTTTAATGAATTACAAATTTCCACCAATTATTCAAACCCTTGAAACACGTTAATCTCACTCAATATTTAGGGAAGCGCCATATTGCGTCAAAATTACATTTTAATTGGAGTTGAATGGATCCAATTAGTTTATATAAGCGATTTTAATTCAATGGTTCTTAATTAAATTAAATTAAAACCAGCCATGAATTACGATGAGATGAAACTTGATTGGGTGTTTTCAGTATAATTGAATTGATGTGCATAATTGCATTAATTGCTTCCGCTTATTTTGGGGTAATTCAAATTAGTAGGGGGCATTCACGAGGTGTTATCAAAGTGGTTTTATGGTTCCATAGGCACATGGTAAAATCAGCAATTTTGAATACGCCTTATGTAATATGTCGCGTTTATGAACAAAAATATCCCCACAGATACTGAAGTATACAGTAGTACCTACAGTCATTTGCTAATCTTACCTGGAAAGTTTTCCAGGAGTATTAAAAAAAAAGTAATTTTTTGGAATAATTATACTGTTTCCGAATTTCAACTTTGTCACCTGGTTGGTGTCTTAGCTGTTCACGCTGTAAAATTAGAAATGGAGACTGGAACCTGGCCTCTAATGCTGGAACACAGCCCAAGGTTGTTATGGCGGCGTGCTCTAGACCGGGGGGTAGCCATTCAGACGGGCAATAAACATTTATATTAAAATTAAACAGTGTGCCTGTAAAATGTGCTACCTGTGAATATAAGGCGTGCCCAGTCTCTTTAGGCGTGCAACGGACGCGTGAAGGAGTATTACCTCGGGCTGTAAAGACAATCATAACATATTCATCTCTCCCATATTTTATTCGTAGCACCTTTGTTGTTTCAAATGTCCATGCAGACGATGGTAACCACTTATCATCAGGTGAGTCTGCCTGTATGGCGTACACATGCAATAAAAAAAATAATGTCACTAAATCTATAATTCGTTCGTTTCTTACAAAGTCCATTCCTGGATTGTAACTGACGGCAAAAACTCAATCCCATCAAATCCGATAGAGGCGTTTGATGCGGAGTGGATCTGTCACCTGCGATGGGTTATAAAATCTCGTTTTATGTCCCATTCACCGTTCGACATCGTGTACGGGTATTGACTGATTTAACGACTCAGGCGAGCGAGAGAGCACATGTGAGCCACACGACCGTAAATTCTGATATTAAAATGTGAAATACATATGCATTCGGAAATTGTAAGATTATTGCTCACCAAAATAACTGACATAATAGGTACATTACTGTTAAGGCCAAAGCGTAGTAGAGATTTAGAAAAAAAAACTTAAATTGTCCTTGACAGTGACATTTTGTGGTGAATAGTTTTTTTCCCGCTCAGCGCTGATATAATTCATATCCGCTGACCGCCCCCGCAAGTTCATTTTTTAACAACTCTGCGGACTCGAGTTCTGTACCTGAAGGTAAGGTTCAGGAAAGGTACCCTTTTTAATAACTTAATTTCTAAGAAAGTTTTTTAGAATTTATACACGGTTATTACCTTAGGAATAACTTATTATATTAATTCCCCCCGCAAGTTTAATAATATAAAAGTGCCATGTCCATGTTCCAATCTCAAATCCAGTGTGTGTAAGGGTGTTCAATTATTCGGAACAAACGTATTATCGACAACAAGTAAGTCATACACGAAGTTTTTTTATTATTTTACTGCAGGAGTTCAGCAGACAGGCAGAGACGGCCCACTTGATGGAAAAGCGGTTACCATCGCCTATGGACATTTGCAACGCCAAACGTGTTATAAAT
The DNA here is from genome assembly GCA_949752895.1 of Dendrolimus pini. Taxonomy (NCBI): domain Eukaryota; kingdom Metazoa; phylum Arthropoda; class Insecta; order Lepidoptera; family Lasiocampidae; genus Dendrolimus; species Dendrolimus pini. Next base: position 2,625,980 of record OX457148.1, read on the forward strand.
GCGCTGCTGCTCTCTTAAGGGAGACTGGAACCTGGTCACCGATGCTGGAACACAACTCAAGGTTGTTATGGCGGCATATTCTAGACCAGAGGTGGTAGCCATCCAATCGGGCAATTTTCCTACCACCTGGCTGTGGGTTGTTTTGTCGCCTCTTACGACAGGCCGCCCAGCCGCAGGAAATTGTATTCTTTCTCCATTACTGCACGGAAAAAGCTCTTGTAAAAGCAGCAACTATATAGTCCACTCTGATTTTTTGCTTTCCATCAGGTGGGCCATCCGCCTGTCTGCTAAACTCATGCAATAAAATAAACTTCGTTACTGTATGCGCTTGGTTCCAGTTACGATCTGCAGATGAGTCCGCGGCTTTAGATGTAGTCTCTAATGTAATTTCAATCAATCAATTCAATGAACAAATTAGCCAAATCTATTCCGCCACTTAAACATAACGTCAAGCATTGATACGGCAAACGATTCGGATTTACGACACCAGATGGCAGCGCATCCGTCATACATATTTGCTATAGAGAAGCCAGCGATGCAGCAAATAGGCTCAACATGTTATCCGGGACGAAAATATCAATACACTCATGTCAAGGAAAACCAATTTAGATATGGCTTTCGTTGATGCAGGGCTACACCGATAAAAAAGTAGAACCGGTTATAACCTTATAGAAGTCTTTCAGTTTGGTTTTATTAGAATAGAATAGAATAATAATTTATTGCAAGAAATGTATGTGTACATAGTTGTTTTTTTGTGGTAATAGTATCAATACATTTTGCCTTATTAGGCGTGCAACTTCCAGATCTTATAACTATATCTACATTAAAACTAATTTACTTTATTCTCAGTTTAAACTCAATCAACCGGTTTCTGGTAACAAAAGTTCGTTAGGTTTTGTTGATGTTGATTGTTACGCGATTCACACTGTTACGAGCTGCACAGGACTCGAATTAAAATGCCGTTGGAATTACTATAGAGTTTATTAGACCTGTACAAACACGTATAAAATAGGTACAAATATAACAGGATACAACCAGTTCACACTGCACATTATGATGGCGACATCTATTATCTAAGGCTATAGCTATATAAAATATGACGTATGTATATGGGAATTACAGTAATGTAAATAAATTAAATTTAAATTTTTTCGATGCGCGCGCACACCGTCACGAAAAAGCGGCACCCTGAAGTTAGCTATAGTCAACATTTTAGTTTTCTATTGTTAGTGTCGTTTTTTCTACAAACATAGAATAAGGTGAAAGATAAAATTTTTGAAAAGATTTTTATCTTGTTACGCCAAAGAAGTATAACTTCTAACGCGTGTACATAAGTACACACACACTTTTTCTGTTTATAAGGGAAAGCACTCATTAATGCCCTAATATTATATATCTAAAATTTCATAAAAAAAACAAACACTGTAAAGACTTTTTTAGTTTCTCAATATTTTTTATGAAATTTTAGAAACATAGTATTTACGCATTAATGAGTGTTTTTCTCTTAAAATAGAAAATACCTAAAATCAAAGTACCGTAGTATCCATTGGAGGTGTCGAATTGAGCCATAAACCTAATGAAATGCTTTTATGTGCCGTAAGCAAATTACACACAAAAAGCAATTGCAGATGATGCTATTTGCATAAAGTCATTCGTACATGTAATGACGTAATTACAATCGCGACTGCTGATTGGTCAACTGATGTATTGCACGCATTACGGAACAGCTAACCATGAGTAAATTGCATTTAATGATTAATTAATTCACGAATTTCAGTACAACCGGATTATTAATTATTGAATTAATTTACTCTGTACGATAATTTTGATTAAAATTATTGTAATTCAATCAAAATAATAATTGTCCTATAGGGTTATTCACAAACGTTGACAACATTTCCGCATGAGAATAGGAAGCTCCCGAACGAATAAATAAATAATCATTATTATAGCTACCCTATTTAATTGTTGTTTTTATTAAAATTTATTTATTTCTTTTACATATTGAAGTATTTAGTATTACATAACTAGAATTAGTTTTATTAATTATTATTTTATTAACATGGGTCAACAATTGGGTCGTTTTCGTCTTACACCAAAAGGCAGGTTTGCACTGAAACTCGGCGTTGTGTCGGATATAATTCCGGCACAGCAATATGCTGAGTGCAAACCCTGTTTGCTGAAAATGCGGCGTACAAATTTTCAAAATATGCTCTGTGTATAAAAATGTATAAGGAATGTAATTACGTCGCTGTTTCTGTAAATAAAGTTTTTCGTCTTTCTTTCTTTTAATTGTTGTCTATAGTTAGGCCGGTCTATATTTTAAATTAAAATTATGAATCAAAACATGGTAATAACACGTGTACGCATGAAAAGGACGTAAAACGCGTAAGTCACGCGACCATTCTGTCCCATTTGCTTGTAAATTGAGTGTGGTGAATTAATTAGGGGAGGCGTGACGGTAACAGGGTTGCTTTCGTTTTTTTAAGTGATAACTTCTTATGGGAGGGTAAATCGTTACGTAACACGTTACGGCGCCAGTCTCTCTGGCTTCTCTTTCTCTCACGCATGCAGCGGTAGGCAGGGTCCTCCTCTCTCACTCTAACAGCGCTAGCCGTTTCCGCTAGACGCTTCCCCCTCTTTCTACCAGCTTAGAGTGCGATAGACATATACGGCATTACTTAATAATCTAGTTAAGAAACGATGAGGCATCTCTTAAGTAAGAGAATCAGAATAAAAACTAAACAATTAATATCTTTTTTTTTTCACTTATAAACGTGTATTAGGTACCTGTTATTTACCTAAAAGGAGCACAGATAAACGAAATTTGAATGATTAACTAATAACTTTAATTTTCGACTAAAGAGAAATTTATGGGTAAGATTTTCACTAATCAGTTGATGAGTAGTTTCTTAAAATTTAAATAATGATTATAAGTAAGGCCAATACTGTTGACAGTGAGTTGATTGAAAATAGTTCAACTTAGATTAGTTTAAGTTGCAGTATTCGGCACGCCGACTGCTACCCACCCTGTCGACAGCATTGTTGTAGTGCGCCGTGTACGTTATTGTAGTAGGGAGATAGACCCAGACAGTAACAAAATGAATTTCGAGGAAGAAACGCTGTTGCTTCTTCTGCTCCGTAGACGTACACGTAAAAAAAGACGAAATCGTTCATCGTATTTGAAGTCGACTGACAAGGCAGCGCGCGCGCTGCGCTCATACTCACTTGTCGCGGCGTTTGCTGTTCACTTGTCGACGGCAAACGCCGACAGCTGCAGTTGCCTCTGTCGACGGCAAAGTGCTGCTCATCTATACGACGCCTAACAGTGGCTGTAAAAAAGTTGGGAAACGAGTCACACTGTATTATCTAAGGTTCACATATAACAAATATTATATAATAACAGCCCATAAATGTCCCACTGCCGGGCTCGGGCATCCCGTTAGGGAACGGACAGTATACCCGCCACGCTTGTCTAAGGCGGCTTGGCATGTTTGACACATCGGTTATCGATGTGCAGATTGCATCACGATGTTTTCCTTCATCGTTCTTATCACATGGTAATTGCAACAATATGCGCATTAGGTCACAAAACTGCCTAAATGGTCCATGCGTTCCGGCCAGGATCCTTAGAGTCCGGGACGCGTGCGCCGAGCCATTACGCTACCACGACTTACGAGTAGGTACATAAGCTTCACATAGCATTTAAATTTTTTATCGTTTCCCAGGGAAGAAAAGTTCTTGTTTTCATCCCTGTAATCAGCAACTCCAAGCGTACTGTTACAACTCAGGTCCTGACGAACACAAAATCCACCTGCATATCTGAAACAGATCACATTTATTACCCGTCGGCTATGAACTAATAACATTGAAACTATTGTAATTATTTTATGACTGTCTTCTTTTATTTACTTATTACAAATTGTTGTGTTGTAATTATTAGCCAGGTGTCTCGGATTTAAAATACAAACTGATTCTAGGAAATTCGGTTCACGTTGCCGGGCGGACATATTACATTTGTGCAGTATAAAACAATGCCCCAATTGAGAGATGGGGCAGTCGAGCGATAACGACGAGCGAAGCAAGACGTGTGTACATTTGGTAATCTATTTAGTGACGGACTTTGCGCGTTTTATTGAATTTTGTATTACGTTTGGACTGGTGTGTTCAGTTATATTTGTACCTGTGTTATACATGTTTTTATAGTTATAATAAACTCTATAGTAATTCTAACGGCATTTTAATTTGAGTCCTGCAACTCGTAACAATACTTTCTGAATATGAGAAATGCAGAAGAAAATTTCACTTTTCACTTCAAAAATCGAACTGCCTCGAAGGATACCTAACAGAAGTATATACAAGCAAAGCAGTAAAGAATGTTTTCCTATTTAAAAAATAACTTACAATATGCCAACCCTGATTGCGTGATCTAACTAAAATACCCCACCTTTTTACTTCCTGAATCCGTAACGAAATTAAAAAATACAACATTTCAGTTATCTTTATGTTTGTAATAAGTTATAATTAACGCCCACGTGCGAGTCGGAAGCACACATGGCTCCTGCAATAAAAAAGAAGTTCAGCAGGCGGCAGACGGCCCACTTGATGGGAAGCGGTTACCATCGCCTATGGACATTTGCAACACCAAAGGTGCTACAAATGCTCTACTTCTCTCTTAATGGAGACTGGAACATGGTCACTAATGCCGAAACACAACTCAAGGATGTTATGGCGACATACTAATGACCAGGGGTGGTAGCCACCCAATCGGGCAAATGCCCTACCACCTGGCTGTGGGTTGTTTTGTCGCCTCTTACGACAGACCGCCCCAACGCAAGAAATTATATTTTTTCTCCGTTCCTGCACGGATAAAAAGCTTTAATAATATTAGGTATTATTAACTATCTATAATATTATAAAACTCTATTACTATTTAAAAAAACAACTGCAATAGACTATGTAAACGACGGAGAACTCTATGCATTTTTTTATATTCTTTGTCCATTTATTTCGGAATTCATGTAAAAACTACTGAGCCGATTTCGAGACGGTTTTCGCTGGTCGAAGAATATTCTTAGATTTAACAACTGCCCTACTTTTCGTCCCGCGAATCTCGCGAGAATTTTTCTGTGAATGATTTTTCGAATTCCAATGCAGTTTTTTCACTGATCGATAGTAAATTTAAAGTTTTATGTAATAAAATTCCTTTATGGGAATTTTCCGGGGAGAGGTTTGAAGTTGTTTGGGTGGGTATAAATTGGGTGGTTACTTATTCCGACACAGTTTTCACTATTCTATTCTATTCTAATGCTGCGGTATTAGAAGTGTGTCTCAGAAATCCCGCGGGTATTAGAAGCCAAGTGTGGACGAAACCTCGAGCATTTTCTAGTTAGTTAATATAAAGCAAGTGATGATTACAATGATTCTAGTTGGCTATCGCCCGAAACATGGATACTGACGGCAGGATTTGCCTACAAGTTCCAAGTCGCTCAACGGGCTATGGAGCGAGCTATGTTGGGTGTTTCTCTTATGGATAAAATTAGAAATGAGGATATCCGTAAGAGTACCAAGGTAACCGGCATAGGTCCCGAAATTAGCAAGCTGATATGGCAGTGGCTCACGTCTGCCGCAGGATCGATGGCCGATGGAGCACAGGAGTCCTCTAGTGGAGATCGCGTGTCGGTAAACGTAGTGTCAGACGCCCTCCAGCCTGATGACCTGTGCAGGGTCGTCGGTAGGCGCTGGCTGAGAAAATCGGAGGACAGGGATGAGTGGCGCCGTCTTGGGGAGGCCTACGTGCAGCAGTGGACTGCGAATGGCTGACGACTTACGCCCGAAACATCCTCAAGGACATTGGCGTTGCTGCAAGCCTTAAGCGATAAGGTCTCCTATTGTTTTTACCATATCAATATTATAATCGTACATTTTGTAATTGTTTCTTTGATAAGCAATAAACTGTTATGTATCTGTCTACTTACATTTTACTAAGAAATTTCTTTACCAATTTCAATAATTTGTATTACAAAGAAGCGCCGAGTGTTGCCAGCCAAATGAAAAGAACACCGTGTTTGAGTTAAATCTCAAATAGAATGTTCAGGCGTCAGAGGCCTTGTTATAACGGTCAATTGAATATTCCCTCAAACATGGCAACATCGCGGAGATAACGACAGAATGGATGTCTTATTTGAATATAATAAAAACAAGATGGCGGATGTTGTAAATATTCATAGACTTGCAAAGGGTGTTTTAATAATGTTCATATTGTAGAACGGTAATCAGAGAAAATCGGCCAAGTACATATTGTTCATATATTTTCTTTTTTTATAGCAGGAGTTCAGCAGACAGGCAGACAGTCCACTTGGTCGAAAAGTAGTAACCATCACATATGGACATTTGCAACACCAAAGGTGCTACGAATGCGCTGCTGCTCTCTTAAGGGAGACTGGAACCTGGTAACTAATGCCGGAACACAACTCAAGGGTGCTATGGCGACATACTTTAGACCAGGAGTGGGAGCCATCTAGTCGGGCAAATCCTCTACCACCTGGCTGGATATACAGTGAATTCTATTTTTGGAAAACGTATTTTAATACAAAATCTTAAAAGAATGACGTAAATGCGCAAGGATACCGTAGAGCCAATAAATAGTTACGCTCTTTTTGATTTTTAGCTTCGAAAATAACTGAAAATACATTTTAACGGTTTTAAGCGCGGCTTTTTATTTCTTTGATTATTTTAATGCTTCCGCCACTTTTCTGGATAGACTAGGCGTGTTGCTGGGAAGTTTCTTTCGCCGTTTCTTCTTTCCCAGCCATAACACGTCGCGAAACGGCAGTAAGATAGCGTAGGCCGCCGCGAACCGCCGATCCCGCTCCGCCGGGATCCTTCTTCTCGGGCTTTATATTACCCGACGCCCGTTCTCAATTAGTTCATTGTGTCGCCCATTGGCGGGCATCATCAGATTCATCCCCCTCTCATGGCAACAGTCCAGCCGAGGTAAAACTCCCTAGGGAGCTCCCTCAAGCAAGTTGCCCCCGGGCTCGAGCGCCTTCGCCTAGCGAAGGCGCTCGCCCCAAAGACCCCGGTAAAGTTGTGAGGTCTTCGGACCAACAACATAAAGTCAAGTCAAATAAAATAAAAAAAAAAAGCCACTTTTCAGTAGCCGTGAATCACGGAAGACAAAAAGGCCAAGTGCGAAAGAGTAATGCTAAAGTTATTATTTAGAATTTTAGACATATATTTATTTTTTGTAATATGTCAAGTACCTAAATCTACTGAAGCTAACAGTTCTGCACTACAGAATACTTAAAGAAGATAAAATAATAAGGCCTTTTACACACGACGCAGATACGATATATTATCGTTATATTACAACTCAGGTCCCGACAAAAACAAAATGCACCTGCATATCTAAAAAAAACTCATATTTTACCTGTCGGCATTTAAAATTAGTTGAAATTTCTTTATGATCGTGTTCTTTTGTTTACTTATTTATTGGCATACGTTTCTAGAGAACAGCCCATTGTTTAATTGTACTCATTTATGGCCAACTAATTAGCCAGGTGTTTCTGATTACGTCGACTACAATACGAGCACATTGCATTTGTGCAGTATAAAACGATGGCCTGATTGAGGGAGGGGCCAGTCGAGCGAGAACCATGATCAAGGCGAGACATGTGTACATTTTTATTACTTAGTATTATTATTCCTGTTAGAAGTTAGCCTAACATAACTGTTTTATATTGTCTTGTCCTCAGTTTTCTAGAAAAAAATTCCGACTATCAAAATTCCTTCATTTTGCCAGGTATATTAGCGCCTATTATCACCTGCCTATTTTTAAAAAGCTTTTATTTAACTTCCAATGGATGTACCTATGTATGTATGTATGTATGTTCGGGTGGAATCTTGCAAGTTAAATTTGACTAACTACCCGGTTTCCGATTGAGCAAAAATTTTGCACACATATATAAATCGCGTGACAATGCAATAACATGGAGCTGATCTGATGACGGAGGTGGCCATAGGAACTAAACAAGACGTCTATCTGGTTTAGTACAGGAGTTCCTATGGACGTCGTGTTTGGGCTCGTTTGGTTAGCACTGTACTACTACATGGTATCCAGGATCTCAAAACCTTGTATTTAAATATATTTTTAACAGACTTCGAAAAAAGGAGGAGGTTCTCAATTCGTCGGGATCTTTTTTTTTATGTATGTTCGCCGACTACTCCGTCATTTATGATCCGATTTACGTGATTCTTTTTTGTTCGACGCGGAATAGCTTCCAATTGGTCCCCTAAAAATTTTACATAGTTTGGACCAGTAGTTTACATTTTATGAACATTTTTCATGGAAATAATTTTCACTCCATTCCATATGTACACCGATTACTCTGAAATTTATTATTCGATTTACGTGATTCTTTTTTTGTTCGATGCGAAATACCTGCCATGTAGTCCCCTAAAAATTTGACATAGTTTGGCCCAGTAGTTTTCATTTTACGAACATTTTTTTGTTCCCGGTTCTTGGGACCTATATTTTTTAAGAAGCGCGGCACCATTCGTAGGTCCACCTATACATAGCTAGACACTAAAAAGTAACAAATAAAATTTAAAAACTTCGTTTAAAAAAAACCGACTTCAAAAACTAAAAAACTAAAATGTATAAAATAACTTATTTCTAAAGCTATTATTATTAATATATATTATCTAAAACATCTTGAAGTCGGTGCAAAGTAAAACATAAAAATTACTATATTTTGAAAATTACTAAGCACCGACTTTAAGATGTTTTAGATAATATATATTAATAATAATAGCTTTAGAAATAAGTTATTTTATACATTTTAGTTTTTTAGTTTTTGAAGTCGGTTTTTTTAAACGAAGTTTTTAAATTTTTACAAAATAATTTTACTATTACATTGGTAGAATCAATGCCAAAAGCGTTGGAGCCAGTAAAAACAAAACCATAATAGTAATATAGAGCCATTCTTACCAAGTGATTGTAGCGGGATATATTGTTTTTAAAAACCTATAATTTCAACTTTCTACCAAAAATTTCTGTACACACATTATTCGCGAAGCCTCAAAAAGTACTAAAATTGTTTGAATTATACTAGCGGCAATAAAGGTCGTCTAAAGACCATTTAAAAAGACCCCTCTTACAACGGCCGTGTTATTAAAGGGAAGGCCATTGTAATGTGGTCGTGCGTTTGTTTGTTACGCCGTCTACGATAAAGTAATTTGAGTTGACGTACAAAAATGAATATTTATACTAAATTATATCCACAGTCAATACTTGTGAGACGTTTAAGGTTAAATGTCAGAGATGTCGGTATAACTCGACCAAAATGTCTAGAATTTTATTTTTCTTTTAGCCTTCTGGCAATATTATATTTTATGGATATAATAGATATTACATTTATTTATTTTTTATATACAACTTTTACAATTTTAAACAACAGGTTAAGCAATTTCAATATATTGGTACGAGTTACGGGACTCTAATTAAAATGCCGTTGGAATTATTATAGAGTTTATTAGAACTATACAAACACGTATAGCACAGGTACAAAATTAACCGGACACAACAATTCCAAACGTAATGCAGATGGTCGTAATTCAATAAAACGCGCAGTCCATCACTAATAGATTACCGATTGTAGTACACACGTTTCGCTTCGACTGTAGTTCTCGCTTGACAGCCTCCCCCTACATCAGGTCATCATTTTATACTGCACAAATGCATGTCCCCGTATCTAAGTCGACTTAATCCGCCACACCTGGCTAATGACGCGGCCGCAAACTACCATAAAAAAGTATAATAAAACAATGGGCTGTTTTCTAATCACAAATTTTAAACACAAAGTAAACAAAAGATGAATCATAAAAGAGTTACAAATTGTTTAGATGTCGGCAGTAATAGAATGCGTTTCGTTCAGATACGCAGGTGGATTTTGTTTTTGTCGGGACCTACAACTCAGGTCCAATATATTTTCTTTGAAAAAAGGTGGCAACCCTAGTTCGTATGTACCTATACATAGTTCATATATATATCATATTTTTATTGTATACGAAACCTGCGTGATTGCGGGCTCGGTCCACCAGACACGTCACGGGTAACCGCAGCGTGATGCATGACCCAAGTGCACGTATATTGAAAGGGTATACATACATACACGTATAAAGTGAATTCAATTTCAACCGGATAGACGTGCGAGCAGGGAGAAATTAAATTACAGACAAAATTCATTTCTAATACCAGCAAGTAATCATTTACCCTAAGGAACGTTTTAAATTCCTTCGTCTATCCCCTGCTCACAATTTGCGCTCTGATACGTATCGAAAACTTATGACACCTGCACACACTTCATCCTGTTATGTTGTTATTATATTTTACAGTGCAGGCTGTCAAACTTTGGAAAATGCAGCATTTTCCAAAGTTTGACAAAGTCAAACATAAAAATTACTATATTTTGAAAATTACTAAGCACCGACTTTAAGATGTTTAAGATAATATATATTAATAATAATAACTTTAGTAATGTTACTTTATACTTTTTAGTTTTTGAAGTCGGTTTTTTATTGAATTACGACCTGCATTACGTTTAGATTTGTTGTGTTCGGTTATATTTGTACCTGTGTTGTACGTGTCTAATAAACTCTATAATAATTCCAACAGCATTTTAATTCGAGTCCGGCAACGCGTAACAGTATTATCCCCATAGCAACACGTATTGCATTCGTACGCTCTACTAAATCCATGTCACGTGAAGGCCGTAAAGGGCTACAGTAGGTATGTCGAACGGAGGCCGTCGTATTAACAGTGAAATGTCAATCAAGGCGGGACAACCTTATTACTTCCTCCTACATTATTGGACCAAACTTTACTGTTTATGGTTATCTAGGTATCTACCGCTGAATTTGTATTTATAAAATTTTAGTTATTATTCCCCGCAAATTGCTAATGCGCTGGAACATTCTCAAATTAACATTCACGTGACGTCATCCACAACTGGATATGTACGCGTACTCGCCGGCCAGTGATGCTAACAGTACTGAGTGTTCGGCTATGTTTACGTCGCCAAAATGGCGGCCAGGCGCAATAGCTATTTGCGGGGATAATATAGTTCCTAATACACAATAAGTAATCAGTGCATTGACTCTAAATTTTTACATAAGATTAGATTTCAATGGAAGAGTAATTTATAATAATAACTTTTCTATCTTCCTACTATCCTACTAAGATTATAAACTTGAAAGTTTGTAAGAATGTATGGATGTATGTTTGTTACTCTTTCACGCCAAAACTACTGAATGGGTTTTGATGAAACTTTACAGTAATATAGCTTATAATCCCCGCAAATTGCTATTGCGCCTGGCCGCCATTTTGGTGACGTAACCGTAGCCGAACACTCAGTACCGTAAGCATCACTGGCCGGCGAGTACGCGTACATATCGAGTTCCTGATGACGTCACGTGAATATTATTTGACAAGGTTCCAGTGCATTAGCAATTTGCGGGGATAATAATAACTATTCTACTACGATTATAAATTCGATAGTTTGTAAGAATGTATGGATGTATGCTTGTTACTCTTTCACGCCAAAACTACTGAATGGATTTAAATAAAAATCCACACAGAAGTAGCTTACGTCCAGGGTCAGCACTTAGCATATTATTTATCTCAATGAATTACGTCGTTCCCGTGGTATAGACGATTATAGCGAAAAATATGACATTGTTGTCACGTTTTTATTTTGTAGCGTTGTAATGCACCAGCAAGTACATCACTGTGGAAACACTTACGAAGTTTTGCTGGCATATAGTAGTTTTATATATAGTATGTAATATGTAGGTGATTATTTATTGCATTTATTGAAGCAGAACACAAATTACATCACAATTGTCATAAATCCACACGACCAATATATAAACAAAAATGCATTACGAAAAGTGATTACGCAAAGTGAATGAAAATGTCATACTTCTAATTATCACAGTTATTTTAAACTAAATAACTAAATTGAGGATATTTTTTTTAAGTATCACAATATTCAGCCATGAACTTTGTAATATTGTCGTTATAATGCAGAGTAAATTTAATATTCAAATAATGTCACTTTAACACTGCATTTTGCAGCTAACTTCGGCTAACACGCTGCGGTCGGAACACGCTTTCGGCGGTACGCCGCCCGCAGTCACGCTCGCTATAACCACTTACGGAGATATTAATACCATTATTACAGCTGAGAAATTTTATTTTAGACTAGAATTTATCTTTAAATATCGAATATATCTTCAAGTCTCCCGTAACAGGTATCTTCTAGGTAAGTCATCATGGTACCTTACCTTGTCTTCTACGTAAGGTCTATCTCAGACTGCATTGCTATACGATATCAAGCGCAATGTCAGTAAAACGTGAACTTATACAATTTATATAAAACAACAGTGTCGCGATCCAATGAGGTAACGTTGCCAGACTTATTGGCACTTTGCCTACAGATGATAATAATTTAGACTCAATATTGTAGCAAATGAAGGTAAACAATTCTAACAACGTAAGATGGTTTTAATGCTTTCAGAAAAATCTTTAAAAAGGAAAAGACTAGGACAACTGCATTTTAGGAAGAGATAAATGATAAATAAAAGAATAAAGAATAAAAATTATGATATAGACAGATACATTTTTGGAAAGGGACGGAAAGTAAAAAATAGAATAACGAAAAGAAGATAGAAACTAGGGGGTTTTGGAAGATTCTTCTAGGTGTATAAGCAATGCAAGATACGCCTAACGGGGAATCCTATTAAAGACAAGGAAAATTAGAGAGCGAAAAGAGAAGAGACAAAACGAAGGAGGGAGTCAGAAGAAGTCAGCGAGATATTGTCTGAGTAATATTGGTGACGTTACTGTGAATATTAAAAGTTACGGTATAGGCTCGCGTTTTTCCATTATCTCGCCAGATTTCGAACGGAGATATGGTCTAAGATGGAGCACGCTTACCTAGAAGATCCTATAGCCCTAAAGGTTCCCTATTCACATGGGCCTTGAAAATACCCAGGTTGTAGGTTTCGGGAAAAAACAGACTGTTGTAAATGTTGAAGACTAAAGTTAAATGTTATATCATCAAGGAAGTGCTACGACGGTTGTATATAAAATTGTAACACATTGGGATTACGCCAGGTAGTCTAATGGCCCGATCTATATATTAAAAACCATTCATTTGACTAACAACCGGTTCAAATTCAACCTATGTTAGCTCCATACAAGAAATGTCAAATTTCAATAGATGTTAAGGCAAGCGAATGAATAGTAAGATGTAGGAACGGGTCATCGGTCAATAAAAACGTTTTTATTAGAACAAAATAGTGTCCCCTTTAAATCCCAGTGCGTAACCCCGCTTGCATGTTAAGGTCACTGGCAAATTTCGAAAATTGGCTCTTTTCTGCGCTACTGGGAATTATAATTATATTTATAGGACTGAAACGAACTCGACTGTGGCCCGCCACACAGGCTCTGTGAAACCTATTTCGAGTATCAGAGTTCACTTTGGACGCTCGTGTAAAATTATTCCCTGTATTGATGAAACATAATCTATGTTCCCTGTACTTGTTATATTAAATACAATTTTATTTCGTTTCATAATTGTTACATGATACAAGTCACCCTTTTCTAAATTACAGTACATGATAAGGTAAAAAATCTCTTATATTTCTTCTGTTCATTGTTTTAACTTAAAACTTGCTATCCTAAAGTTACTTCTAAATACAAAGGCTTACAAGTTCATTTTAAATAGTCGTATTAATTGGAACATTATTAAAACAAAAATAATATTTTCACCATCATAGCATAACATCAACATGCTAAATACACACAGTAAAAAATACATCAAAGAATTTATTTTGATTTGTCACTCATAAATATTTTCATGTCGTCAATCATCACTTTTTCATTTACCAAAATTCTGTGACGCGTGAAAAATATTCCGCGTGTTATGCAATCACGTTAGCCCAGAACCGTTATATGTATAGAGTTGTGAACACCCCCTTTCTCAATATAAAAATAAATATTAACATTCCCAGGATCGTATTTTTCGCACCTTAATTTAGAATGAGATTCCTGCCCACATTTTCCTGTAAGCGTATGAGATTATTTTTTTAATATGTTCAAATATTTGACGGTAAATTGAAGGGTGATATTTTTCTCTGCAAATTTAATACTGGTGATATCTGGCTGCTTTAGAAAGACATACATATTCAAGGAGACTTCAATCTGATCCCACCGTCTGTCTTCAATCAGCGGACAACCAGACACACCGTAATACAGCACCGATGTATGGTTGATATTCCATCTATATTAACCTATAGGAAGGTAGCGCCTTGCCTTCATAGACATGCAGTCGTTTTTTAATTATATCTTACTAGAATTTATTAATTAAATAGTTTTGAAATTAGACTAACAAAAAAAATCAGATCGTTTTGTTATCATGCCAAAAGGTTTGAAATTGCCATAAAAACTGAAGAAAATGAATTAATAAAAAAAATCATATTTGGAAATCTTTACAATTTTTTTATATATTTTTAATAGGTCAAAATTATCCAAATACAAAATCTAATGTATCTTTCCTGAACAGGTACCGCGTCGCCTCATACGAATGCGATGCTCTTCAAGAGCTAAGTGAGCTGAGTTTAGATTTACAAAATCGTGATCAAATCAGAAAATTCAGGTTCAGAAAATCAGAAAAAATTATGGATTTACAACAGAGAATTAGTGTGCCCTCAAAAAAAGAAGTGACATAGAAAGTCTATATGTGTATATATATATATATATATATATATATATATATATATATATATATATATATATATATATATATATATATATATATATATACACATATAATATTCGGGTCGTGTTAGTATTAAGCCAAGGGAAGGTTTGCACTGAAAATCAGCGTTGTGTCGGATATTATGCCGGCACAGCAACAAGCTAAGTGCAAACCTTGTTTGCGGAAAATGCGGGGTACAAATTCTCAAAATATGTTATTTTTAATACATGTTATCAATGTAAGTACTCGCTATTTCTTTAACCGTGATTTGTGTACCTGTAAAGTTTAAAGTTGATGATTGAAATTGAGTTTAGAGGTTGAAAGTGAAATAAAAGTGTTGATATCGTGCAATATATTTTTTCTGAAGTTCGGCGTCTCACAATAGTAACTCCACCTATAAGACCACGGCAGAATATTAGAAAACTTATTTTCACGTATACTTTAATGATATATTACAAAAATTCAATATTATGACAGCCAAGTACAAAATAATAATAGAGTTGCTAATACCGATGTTAAACGTCAAGATTATTTATTATAATCCAGAGTGAACATAGGCTAAACCTATTAATTTAATGTGTGTCTTTTGTATTGAATTATGACATTATAAACTCATTTTCTTACACTAGTTTTTATGTTAATATGAATTATTTTTAATAACAAACCAACCAAATTTATGTTCAAGACAGGTGGTGCAAATTTACCGCACTAACTACATAAAAATATTTTAAGGTTATTAAGAAATTTTGAATGTAAATCTAAACACTTGAAACTAGGCTATTACGCGGTAAATTAAATTCTTAAAAGATTTAAATAAAATAAATATCTATACAAACATTACAGCTTTTGCCCGTGGCTTTGTTCGCATTGGTGGGATTTTGTAGACGGAGTGGAGGACCGGCCGGATGTATCGGAGGAACTCATTTAACATTGGGATGCGTACAAATTTTATGATAAATTCCAATATTTTACATAATTATAAAGATAACAGGCGTAAAATAACTATCTTTTAAAATATAATGAAAGAAATAATTTTTTACTTTACCAACAATAATGAATGCGCTAATTCAGTTATTTTGCTTGTATTTATTTACGCTTATACAAAACCTATGTGGTTGCGAAAATCTGTAAGTTTACAAAATGTAACATAGTTGATTTGACTGTCCGCTCCTTTATTGTGGCGTTGTCATTTTCGTTGCCACGATGATGTACTGAATTATTTGTGGGGATTTAATAAAATGTAGATGAAATAATAAAATGTAAATGTGATTTCATAAATATGAACGATTTTGACTGCAACATTTTCTGCGTGTAAAATATGCCGCCCTATGACTTTTTTTATTGAATCAAGTGCTTAGGCCCGGGTGCCATGCACAGACCCCTAGCACTCTCGGGTAAAGACCTAATAATAAATTTTGAACGTTGTCACATCTCTATGTGATATCCCATTTACAATCGCTGGCGGGCTTGATTAAAGGGTTTCGGTGCAATTGACCCAGAAACACCGGCGGGGATGAGAAGAGGGGAGCGGGGGTTGGGTCAAGAGCTGTGGACAGGCTAGTATCCGAATCATTGATATACGTGCTACGTTGACAAAGTGTCGCTATATTTTATTGTGGAAGACAAATTGGGTGGAATGTGTTATTTTGTTAGAACGATCCTATTCTTTTTACCTTACGATTATATCGAGCTTCACAAAAACATTGACATCCGTGATGAAACGGGGAAAGAATACAATTTCCTCCGGTCAGGCGGCCTGTCGTAAGGCGATAAAACAACCCACAGCCAAGTGGTAGGATATTTATCTGTCTGGACGACTAACACCCCTGATCTACAGTATGCCACCATAACCATCTTGAGTTGTATTCCGGCATTACGGGCCAGGTTGCGGTCTTCCTTTAGAGAGGACTGCTAAACCTCAAGACGCTGAGCGTTTTCTACGTACACCGTAACACAAACCAACTTGATTGACAATTTCTCTTTTTATTATACAACCCACCCATTTAAAAATTAAAAAAAAATATATAGATCTAGGCATGTTGGTGAAGCGTTTCTTGCGCCGTATTCAGACACAATACGCTAATGTCGATTCTGGCTCCAAGACCTTTGGCCTTTTTGATAGTTGCCATCGACAATCACGACATTCTCTATACCTAAACGTCACATTAGCAGTGACACTGGCTTAAAGGCCTAGTTGCCAAGCCATAAATATTATAACAAAAAAAAATAGCAGTGACACATACAGAAACGTCACTTTACGAACTTCAAGTCTCTACGAACTTCACTACCTTACTATAACGTTTAAAATTTTACCAGCGTTAACGAATAATTATTGTAAAAACGAAATATACGAATTAATACGGAACCTCTCATCATTTTGGATATCCTCCGTTCCTGTGTCTACACGCCGCTTCTTCTCTTCAAGCCATAACATGTTTCAAAGCAGTAACAAATTAGATTAGGCTTTCCATACAGTAAATAATAACCGTAAACAATAATTAAATAATTAAAATTAAGACGTTGGCGGTAGGCTGAATAAAAACTTTAACAATATCCATTGGCCCTTGAAATCTTTGACTTCTGTGATCACGGTTACTGAAAGTGACCGAAACGTCAGAATAATAAAAATAAAATAAAATACCGCGCTTAAAACCATTAAAACGTAGTTTTATTATGCAGGGCCGGATTTACCTTAAATGCTACCTTGGGGCACCGTGAAAACTACCGTAATAATATCTATGCCCGGAACTACACATCAAAATGTAAATATCTAAAGAGAACTCGATTTTTAAGATTTCGCATGAAACTAATAATAATAACAATTCATTTATTTCAGAAACTAAATATTTCCATATTGTACAGTTTTATATTATAAATTATATCACTGTTAACAATTTTTAAAACATCAAATTAGTTCACAACGATTAATACGATTAATTAATTAAACAAATACTACACCCGAGTCACAATAATTATTATTAATGTTTTTACTCCTCGACACGAAGGGACATGTATACCAAATGATTTCAATTATGGACTATTATGGAGTCTGCCACTGGGCCGCGTGGCGGCAGACAACAAACAAACTCATACATTATAGCTTCCCAATTTTTGAAAATCATCGATTCATATAGGTTGAGAATTTCCTTTGCTAACACTCCAAAGTTTGCTTGAAAATTTCGCAGCCTGGGCACTAGCCCCTAGTGCCTCTAGTGTAAATCCATTACAGTTATCATGTGTAAGTCTTCAATCATATTGATGGAAGGTGTAAGTACAAGTCGCAAAAACTTAAGAAAATACTGTTACGTGTCGCGAGACTCGAATTAAAATGCCGTTAGAATTACTCCAGAGTTTATTAGAACCATACAAACACGTATAACACAGGTACATATATAACCGAACACAACAAGTCCAAACGTAATGCAGAAGGTCGTAATTCCATAACACGCGCAAAGTCCGTCACTTAATAATTTCCGATTGTAGTACACACGTCTTGCTTCGCTCGTGGCTATCGCTCGACTGCCCCGTCCCTCAATCGAGGCATTGCTTTATACTGTACAGATGCAACATGTCTGCCCGGCCGCGTGGACCGAACTTCCTAGAATCAGTTTGTACTTTAAATCCGACACACCTGGCTAATGACTGCCATAAAATATTACAATACACAATGGGCTGTTTTATAATCACAAATTTTAAACACAAAGTAAACAAAAGAAGTCCAAATGCCGAAAGGTAATAAAATGTCTTTCTACAGGTATGCAGGTGTGAATTTGTCTTTGTCGGCGTCTAGGTCGTAACAATACTATTCTACCACTTTTTGGAATCGAAACTAAAATAAGTCAAAACCATTTTATGTTCACGTCAACTAAACTACTGCCATGTCTTGAATGATCAAAAGTCCGTACAAAGGCGGTGCTTTACAAGCGATAACCCGCAGACTCGGCTTTGAGTCCATTTCGCTTTACCGCACAGGTGCCGCTAACTGCGCCACGGTACATTAATTTCATTGTTGAAATTCACCTCAATGATTGGGAGGGCTCGTACAATTAGGGGATGGTTTTGATCATTTTCGGGTTTATGTGTACCCAGCTTTATGTTATTTTTACAAAGGAATCCCTTATCAAGTAGAAACCCTTACCCCCATATTAAGAACTAAGGAATACGCTCGCCGAGCGAATATAACAGTAACGCGCTAACTATATCTCTCTCACTCCCTTAGTCGACTCGAGGCAACTTTACCCGAACGAGCGTCGTAACATAGCCGAGCGTCACCTCAGTCTCATTCAATAGGTGCCCGCAGAATAAACTTCCCAGTGCGCCTAAAGAAGTTTTCGCTTCAAAAACTTAATATGTGCTTAAAACTACAATAGAAGTAAAAACTTCATTAAGGCGAGTAACGCTTGCCGAGCGAGTATAGCAGTAACGCGCTGACTATATCTCTCTCACTGCCTTAGTCGACTCGAGCCAACTTTACCCGAACGATCGTCGTTACATAGCCGAGAGCCACCTCAGTCTCATTCAATAGGTGCCCACAGAATAAAGTTCCCAGTGCCCCTAAAGAAGTTCTCACTTCAAAAACTTAATACGTGCTTAAGACCACAACAGAAGTAAAAACTTCATCAAGGTGAGTAACGCTCGCCGAGCGAGTTTAGCAGTGACGCGTTGACTATATATATCTCTCGCTCCCTTAGTCGACTAGAGGCAACTTTACCCAAAAGTTCCAAAGTGTGTTAGCAGCATTAGTGGTCAGGTTCCAGTCTCCCTTTAGAGAGCAGCAGAGCATTTGGTATTGCAAGTGTCCATAGTCGATAGAAAAATAAAGTACCCGAACATACCCGGAGCGTTACATAGCCAAGCGTAACGGATCAATCTCCTTCAATAGCTTTTTTAATGTTTTTATTGCATGAATTCAGCAGACATGCGGATGACCCACGTGATGGATAGCGGTTACCATCGCCCATAGACATTTGTAATACCAAAGGTGTTAAAAATGCGCTGCTGCCCTCTAGGGGAGATTGGAACCTGGCCACTAATGACGGAACACAACTTAAGGTTGTTATGGCAGCATACTTTAGACCAGGGGTGGTAGCCATCCAAGCGGGCAAATACCTTACCACCTGGCTGCGGGTTGTTTTGTCACCTCTTACAACAGGCCGCCCTGACTTGAACTTTTTTATATCACGTCACATTTAGATTAAATTTGTCTCTGCGTGTCGGCCTTCCCATAGCCCCACGCAAGCCCTCCGAAAGTCCGAGTGATTTTTATGGCCCGTGGTCTGCAGAGATATAAAAAATAATAATTATATCTTCATATATGACAAAGTTCACTAATTCCCCTCGCATATACCAAAATCACGATGTAAATGAAACCAACTTCGCCAGAATTCCATCTATTCGTTGCATATCTGATTTATTGATATCACAACCAAAACAAACGGGTCGTAACGTCGCACACGGATTATGTATTTGGCAAAAGCACTTAAACATTTTATTTGTGAGGTTTTTTCATTATTTTCGTTGGTGTGCCTATTGCACGTATTGAGGTCATAGCAGTCAATTCTAGTGTCTATTTTCGTTATGCGTATTATTAGACGACAAGTGAAAATATTCACCTTCAAAAAACATCGGACACTAGGATTATTTACGTTGAAATTCTAATTCTAAAGTTGTTATTCGAACTAAGTTTTCTATTGCGTATAATAATTTCTAATCTTTTATCTTTATCTTATGTATAAAAATGAATGTCTGTCTGTATGTCCTTAATAGAATCGTAAACTATACATTTGATCATGTGATTATCTTTAGCAAAGTTGTTGTGCATGAGCCAGAGAAGGTTTCTGAGTTGGTTCACAATTGGACCCGGTAGGTGGCGCTGCTGTCGGCATATCGATTGAAGCTTTTTCGGGCAGGACGACGTCTGTCGGGACAGCTAGTATATATATAAAATGAATACCGATTTTGATGATTTTGTTTTCGTGTGTTTGAGTGGGTGGGTTCCCGGATGGTTTAGATTCACAATTGGAACCGGTAGGTGGCGCTGAGATCGGGTTCTAGAATCCTCCTAATCACCTGGACCGATTTTGGTGATTTTGTATTTGAGTGAATTCCCGGATGGTTTAAATTCGCAATTAGAACCGGTAGGTGGCGTTGAGATCGGGTTCTAGAAGCCTCCTAATCACCTGGACCGATTTTGGTGATTGTGTTTTTGTATGTTTGAGTGGGTTCACGGATGGCTTAGATTCGCAATTAGAACCGGTAGGTGGCGCTGAGATAGGGTTCTAGAATCCTCCTAATCACCTGAACCGATTTTGGTGATTTGGTTTTTGTGTCATGAAACAAAGTCTCTTAGGAATTTAGAAAATATGGCGGTACGAAGTTCGCCGGGTCAGCTAGTACTATAAAATAAGTGTATGTAAGGTAGTTGAGGGTAATAAGGCCTACTTAAAGGAGATTTGAAATAAAATAAAAACTATGTATCCAAATCAACAAATTATAGTATTAATTAAACCTACAGATCAATCACTATAAAATATAAACAAAAACATTCCACTTTTGCCGTAAACAAACATAAAATTAAACATTTTTAAAAACCTTGTCAGTAGGCCTTATTATACTGTAGTAGGATAATAAGGCCTAAGATTTTAACATCCATAAATAATCAAAATAGGCTTGTAACATTTGGTAATTGAGATCAATTATAATAAATATGCATTAATCATGCCTAAAGTCTTCAAAATGAAAATAAATTTCTTTGTTTAACAGCCTTCTGATCGTCACTAAGAATAGATTTTCGACCTAATGTTTTTTTCAAACTTCCGGTCCGGAGATGGTTTCTAATACTTCTCCTGGGAACATTATACCTCTCGGCAGCGTTATATATGCTCGGCATTCCTCTTTTTATTGCTTGGACAGCCGATACCAAGTCATTTTCAGACCATAATGCTCGTTTGGGGGGCATCGTGATATAGGCACTATAATGACAATAAATCAATTAGTAAACAGTCGTAATTACTTATAAATATCCATAACATTTTAAAAAATATTTAAAATAACTTGTAAAGCTAACAAATACTGTTACAAAAAAAGGAGTATAATAAGGCCTATTGTCAAATTTAGTAGGCCTTAATAACCGCTGCTATGGTGTATACAGAATATAAAAAGTACAATAATTGAGTCATGGTAATATATCACTCATACATCAAAGGTCAATAAAAGCATGAAAAACAGAAAACTGTAGCGCAAAATTATAAATAAAAGTATAATATTATAAAAATTACTTGCGATTCAGTCAAACAATTTTTTATTACTCGCGCAGCACAAACGCTCCTCACAAATGAATCACTCCGCACTGGTCGAAAAAAACAAACGACGAGTCGCGACAAGCTTAGCACCGTCTATGAGTGTTAGCTACCTGCAAGTGGGTCCTGGAGCGGCATCAAACATTTTAAATTGTATTTTTGGCTTTATTAACCGACAGGCCTTATTACCCGCACCTAACTTATGTATTGTCATAAGCTCATAAACTCACTTATTCATAACTGTGTTATGCATCAGGGTTATATAAGTATTATTACTAAGTTTTCAGTTATTAAGATTCACAGTATTTGTCATCAATTTTTATAATCCATGAATTCCTTCAAACTATAGAACAATTAAATGCATTTAAACTGCCATTACGGTACGACCCATTGCTGGGCTCGGCCCTCCCATAATAGGGAGATCGGACAGTATACCCGCCACGCTTGTCCAAGGCGACTTGGTAGACATACATCGGTTGTCTCGATGTGCAGGTTGCATCACGATGTTTTCCTTCACCGTTGTTAGGCCGTGGTAATTGTAACAATATGCACATTAGATCATGCAACTGACTAAGTGGTGCTTGCGTTCCTGTCAGGATCGAACCCGTGTGAGCTAGTCATTACGCTACCACGACTTGCACGTTGCTCGGCAAACCCAACTCAGCTTACTTTTGAACAAAACTAGAACACAGATAATATGGTAGCTGACTGGCCGTCTTAGTGTGAACACAGCATGCATTATATAAAGACATTGAGTACATAGTAATTTAGTAAAAATAGAAGTAAATAAATAAATATTAAATAAGGAGTGTTAAATTTCTTGATTTGCTTAATTGCATTGAAACTATCGAGCTCGTGGCAGATATTGTAGGCAGTACAAAGACGGTAGAGTGGTGAGTGTTGACAGTACACAATGCGACATGCTGGTAGAGCGAATATATTACGATTGCAAACGGCATCTAGCTCGTGGTAAATTAAATAATTATAAGATAATTTAACTGAGGGTTATAATAAATAGTCGCTGCTTAGGCATATCTTTAGTGATTATTTTATTTTAAGCATCATTTAAATGTCTCTACACACCAGCTTTAAGCCCTTACAATTCGAAATAATTATTTTTGTTTGTGCGAACTGCGTTAACCCCTAACGACGTACTTAAGGGGTGACTTGTTTACGCCTAATAATCTCCTAATGCTGTTTTGATGAGTTTCGAGAATATTATGATTAGAGAAAATGAAGGTATTTCAGTGCAAAATAAGTCTACAAAGTTTTAATAGTAGTCGTCAGACGATAAGCACTAGGTATAGGTACAACAGTGTATCTATCACCATTAGTATGGTATATAGTTCAAAATATGCAATTGCTTCTTTTTTCGTTGCACCAATACATATAACCTCAACTTTATCGACATAGACATATTTAACATACCTTTGTATAGACTTAAATTAAAATAAATAAAATATTGCAGTAATCAACCTTTAAAATGGTTTATTTTATAAATTTAAAGTTGTATGACGTGCATTTTCACTGTTTTTCTGTTCACTTTTAGAAATTATTTCTTTTTATAGAACAATTTTAGGCACTGTTAGATTATAAGAATAAATTTAATGTAACTGTTAATTTAAGTTGAAATGTATATATCTGTTTGATGCCAAAATAAATGAAAAAAAAAATACGACGGAAGGAATGCAAACAAAAAAAAATACGCTTTTTGTCAGTTCAGGTGTAATAAACATTTATTTTTATTTATATATTAATTATCATTTAAAATTTTAACAATCACCATCGCAAATTCTGCATGAAAGAAATATTATACAGTATTGAATGAATGAATGGAAAACTCTTTATTGTTCACCAAAAATTAAAACTACGTTCTTAATAGAAGAGAATAGAATAAAATATATTTATTGCGTAATGCATGTACAAAGATGTTACGGTTTTTACAGTATCAATGCATTTGGCCCATAATTGGGCGTGCAAAAATTAAAATTATAATATTAATTAATTAACCTATTTTTACAATCAATGTATCAATACAAATAAAATTAATTTTAACAATCAAGACATATATTATAGTAATAATCTATAATTAATCTAAATAATAAAATGTCTACTATTAAAGCCTGTCAAATATATTTATGTCAGTTCATAATGCTTTATCCTCCATAAACATGTTTATATTATAATAGCATTTAGTGGTCAGTAGCATTTTTTTTTAATAATGTAAATGGCAGTTCTCTATGAGATTTTGGAAGCTTATTGTATACGAAGGTAAAAACTTAAAACTAGGTACAGTCAATGTTGAACAAAGGCGGCCTTATCGCTTAAAACGATCTCTTCCAGACAACCCCCTAAACTAAGGCAAATATTAAAACAACAGAGGCGGTGGTTTAAAATTATCTAAATAATAGACTCACCATTCTTATGTCCATAATACCCTGTGCCTGAAGAAGACCCGCTGCCTGTTGAGGACCCTTGCTGGGGTCTGCCCTCCTCGTCCACCTCAAGGGGCTGAGGTATCGGCTCCATTGTGAGCACTATGACGTCAGCAATATGACGTCACACCACACAGGCACTATAGCATCACTTCACTAGCACTTTCACTTTGATGTACCTGAAAGAAGAGAAAAGAATTTACATACATACAATACATACATACATAACTTCACGCCAGGTCCCTTGCGGGGTAGGCACGAACTACAGAGCGCCATTCAGGCTTATTCTTACACACCTCACTTGCTTCTTTGACATTCATAGCTCTTGTCATGCACGCTCGTCTGTTCTTAAGGCTAAGAAAAGAATTTATTAGAAGAAATATAATGGCTAACGCACACAAGAAAATAATATTTAAAAAAACGTGTGCGTCTCGGGACGCCCAACAGAAGTGATAACTTAAACTAATCTAAGTTGAACTATTTAATATTGAAATTGTTTCACTTGAGAAAAGCTTAGGGTATTTCTAAAATTGTATGTATATAGCGCGTGGGTTAAAGTGAGAGAGGAGGAGCCTGCCTACCGCTGTCGTATGCGTGAGAGAAAGAGAAGCCAGACAGACTGGCGCCGTAACGCGTTACGTAACGAAGCAGTTTACCCTCCCATAAGAAGTTATCACTTCAATAAACATAAAACATAAACTGTACAACTATTATTATAAAAAATAACAATGTCATATTACAAATAATGCACCTCAATATGGTCACTATCGCTGACATAATCCCATTGTAGCAGAGGTATTACAAATGCATGTGGCGACAATAATAATAAAGATGGCGGCTATCTCATTTGCGAGGGTGTTCAAAGTAGTATATCAAATAAATTTATATCACTGCTAATTTCGGCAGCGTTAACAAATGAATAAATATATTGACTAACCAACTCGCCTTAGCATAATTCAGCAGTAACACGCACGTACTACAAAATACATACGAAAAATACTAAATCAATCAAGAAATAAAATACGAAACGTGTTTTAACAAGTGATATTTTCGAATAAACTTCTATTTTTCAAAAAAATTTAACTATAAAATATGCAATAATAGAGTAATCATTAATCCAAATAGGCCGTATCTGTCATTGAGATGCTTGTATACATGCAATTTACATAGTATTTATGTATATACATTATAAAATGAGTACGGTATATATCTATCAACGCACGGACACTACTTGTGTAAATGTTAATGTTGAAATATTTTTTTATTTATGTAGCTTCAACAGTAAGCTACATAATTAAAAAACTGTACTGTTTTCTTAGTTGTTGTTTTTCAAATTTGCCAAAAAGGCAGGCAAAGGACTTAGTCCATACAGCCTTGTCAGTTGTATTGTTGTCTTACGTTTTCACTACTGTTATAACCAAAACTAGAGTGCGCGCCACAAAAGAAGTCCCACAAACGCGGCACTGCAATCTCCATATCTAATACGGCCAGAGTAATTATGCTAATCCGTAAATTGATGTAATAATTGTAATTAATCGATGATTGTGATATAATAAATGTAAAGTATTTCATAACTAAAGCCTTAAATTTATTTCCTGACTACTTTAGAAACCACATCCTATCAAATTGTGGAGCTGCCAATTTAAGTTCCTTTACTTTCCGTGGTACTTTTTTCGTGGCGCGGGCTCTAAGTATCGATAGATCTTCTCATTTTTTAAATTTGACTACGCACCGTTTTTGCTTTAGTCAATGTCAAATAAGTATACACTGTCATAATAAAATCATCAATAAAGAATATTTCTATTTGTAATAATTTGTGTAATAATGACATTGAAATGAAACTTATTCGAAATTTGTAAATGTTTATTCTGGCAAAAAGCGTAAGTCTTACACTTTCCCACTGTTAAATACCCCAAGCATCAAGGAGACCGCAAACGGATTCACCTCGAAAAATAAGATGTAAGACTGGGCTTAATAGTTTTAGCCCCTACAACTATATCTAACGGTCGTCTATTTTTCCATGGTAATATACTATTTTTGAAATTTGATTCTAAATTTCAAAGTGAAATATTATAATACTGGCCACTAACCTCTATATTTCAAAAACCCAATTCCAGAGTTAACAACTTTACAAAACAAATTTGGAACATAACAGAACGTGGAACGTACGTTTTCTAATTTCAAATTCAAAAATGGTTTTCTATTTTTTACCAGTCGACGCGTTATGAACACGCTGTTTTGTATTCAGAACTAACTTTGGAAGGTTTTTAAATTTGTAAAGCTTCTCCAGTCCTATTTTATGATGGCATAAATTGAAGCACTTTTTTTTAAATAATTAAGTGTTTGACGGTAATTTGTAAGGTAATACGAATATATATGCGGTAAGATCTTATGATATGGAGTTTTTAAAGCAAATAAATCTGCGAAACTGGCAAATAGGGTTATGCTGGAATTATCATCATAATTTCAGCTCTTAGGACCCGGCTTGATCTGGTTCACTTCCTCTTCCCCTATTCCGTCCCCTTTATCCCTCCAAAAGGCAGGCAACGCGTTGCAAACGTCTATAGGCGATGGTGACCACCCTCCAGTACGTAGGCCGTCTGCTTTTGCCCGTTTCACAATAATAATAAAATAAGTAGTCACGTAGACAAGTAATAAGTTGTCGATTAAGTACAGAGCGAGAGAGAGATAGAGAGAGAGAGAGAGAGATAACACTTTATTGCACACCAAAATATAGAATTACAAAAACAGACCATAAATTTACAATATTTTCTAGACAATATAATAGGCAGCCTTATCACTCAAAGCAATCTCTTCTAGGTAACCTAAATCACAGAAATTTGTGTTAGGCAAGGTAGGTGGTGCAGAAAAAAGACAACAGATACATAAATACTCAAACTAATTCAAGATATACAAATACAACATAGTCATATGTATATACATATACAATAATACATTTCAAAATATATAAGTTATTATAATAAATGTTTTAGCATAATTATATTCCGTTAATCAGACATAGCTATTTGTGAAGAAATATTGTTTTCTGAGTAAATTTCTAAGTAGTATGTAGATATCTTTCCAAACGGTGATAAGAACTTATTCGAAAGCTAACTACTTAACTAATGCACATGTATATCAGGCCTTCATTCCATGAGACTTCTAATTTCAGTACGCAATAGACTTAATCGAATTAATTTTTACGAAAGTTGTTTTTAGACTCGGAATTGTTTCAACAAGCGATGTTTTCAATTTATTGTAAAATTGTATTACAATCTATGTAACATTTTCCTTTATATTTACGTATATATTAGTATATCTATTGCATACCTACCCCCATCCGTATCGAGTTTCTGTCCATCCAAAGGTTGTCTGGAATAAATCGCTCCCAGCGATAAGACCGCCCATTGTACTGATAATTACGATTGTATGTACGAATTTATTTTGTAACATTGTGTGCAATAAAGTATATTCTATTTTTTATTTTTTTATTTTCATAAAAACTGCCACCATTCATAAGGCTGTGTTAGAAAGACCTACAAAAGAACAGACTTACCCTGGACATTTATATATCAGGTAACATTTACATTTATAAACTTTTTATTGTTTATGGTTACCTAGTTGTTATTCGTTTTAAATTAAATTATTTTCACTGAATTAAAATTTTGATAAAAGCTTTTAATATTTTTATGGCTGCGTTAAGAAATTGAAAAAAATATCTGGACCTTTATATGTTAGGTAAGTTTTACATTTACAAGTTGCATATTATTTTGGCTTACCTATTTATTATTTACATTACATCAATTATTGTCATCTAACTGAAACTTAATAAAAGCTGCTAACATGTATAGGGTTCTTGTACGGTCAACGTACATCGTTTTGCTGACGCTGCGGCCTACTTTAGGCTACTTTAATATAATAACATCACTATAAATGACGCTCATAAATATATTGTGATCGAGTCGCCATTAAATTGCGACCAGGGATCAGCATCCAAGCCAAACTACTACGAGAATAAATCCCTGAATGCAACAAGGTGTATTTTCTTCACCCTACTACAAGAAAGCATCAGCACTCCATCAACAACTGCCAGCATCCACCACTACAAGCAAGAGCAAATGTACAAACTGTACATATAGTGGTCCTTCGAGTAAAGGGTATTTCGTACAGGACTAAACTTGATTTGCACAACGATGTACGTTGAACTGTATGGTTCGATTAAAAAAAAAAAAAAAAACTTACCTGGACACTTATACACCAGGTAACATTTACACAAAATTGATTATTTTTTTGCCGTTGCCCCTTGTCTTTTTACTCTAAAAATTTATACTCAACTAAGATTTTGATAAAACCTGCTAACATTTATAACGCTGTATTAAAAAGACCTTCAAAAGAACAGACTTACCCGGACACTTATATATGAGGTAACATTTACACTTATAAAATGGTTTATTGTTTTGGTTTATCTAATTATTATTAACATTAAAAGCACATTCAGAAATTATTATTTATATGTTAAAAACATCATCGTTATTAACACATAATATAAATAAAGAGAACACTGGACTAATAAAATTTACATCCAAGTATTAAAGAGCTGTATGAATTAACGTATTTGGGTACCGCGGGCTTGGTAATAACAGAGTTGTTATCTACGCGCGTCGTGTAATGAACTGACTTCGATTTTCCTTTGGGGCTACATACACTATTTTTACAGATGTACGATTTATAGTCTAAGAGGTAATTTAAAAAGCATTATTTTAACTAAGTCATTATATATTAGTACGTGAAGCTAAAACTTTATTACATAGGTTGGTACCTACCATGCTGTTGCGCAGAGTGTACAGAATGAATCCTAAATAAAATCATCTTTTCGGCGTAACTTATACACAATTGGGGCATGTGATTAGTATCCTAACATGTTCTTTGTGTTAGACTTTATCAAGTAGTAGATACAAGACAGCTAATGCTAGCATAACAGCCCCTTGTTATGAAAACTGCGCGGACGGGGGAGTATGAAATTTCGCACACATAGTTTACATAGAGAAGGAGTGCAGAATTCAATTATTTTTTTTTAATTATGCATAAAAAATACATGAAATCAATAAAAAAACATTACACATACTGCCATGTATTTGACACACACGCGCATATATACATTTTTGTTTATTGTTCAAGTCAAATTAACAGTGTAGCCTTGGCGAAATCTGTGATTATAGAAGTATATAGTATATATTTAAATTTATTAATTTAAAAAAGAGAAATAAATGTGTGGAACTAATTCAGGGGATTATAAAATACAATTTTTAAATTTTTTAACTGTCTGTATATTTGAGCATCCCGTCAAAACTATTGAATGGTTTCGAATAAAACTCAAGGCAGAGCTATATAACTTACGTTCCGAGCCAACATTTAGGTTATTTTTAGCTAGATAAATGATAAGAGCTATGAATGACAATGAAGCAAGTGAGGTGTGTAAGAATAATCCTGAATGGCGCTCTGTTGTTCGTGCCTACCCCGCAAGGGACCTGGCGTGAAGTTATGTATGTATGTATAAATTGACCTCATTTTCGTGAGATAGAAAAATATAGTGAAAAAGTTAGCTCTGTGTGAGTTTCTTTGTCGTTATTGTTGTACTTACTTTACAAGTAGGTCGTCATCATAGAAAAGCGAATGAAATTCCGCTGGCACATGCTAGTCATTAAATAAAATTGTTCTATTTTTAATTATTTAGACAAAATTCTATTTAAAAAGATTAATTTGAATTTAGGAGGTTTTAATTTTTTTTTTAAACACGTGTTTAATTACTACAGATACGATCTACCGCAAGTGAGACGAATTTTCAGAGTGTAGAGCTCTCATAGCAAAACCCTAACAGACTGATTTTATCTGTAGGTTTGTTTATACATAACAACCAGTTTTTATGTTTGTTCGAAGAATTCTCTTAAAAATAACGTTGTATTCTTGTCCGTTAGCTCTTGTACTATTCTTAGATTTTGGCAAGGTGCCCGTGACAGTTTTGAATGTACGTATGAATAAAAAAATGAAACATTTATTTTTTTCTTTATGCGTTTACTAATGTATGTAGATCATATTCAAGTATGCATCACCAGCTGCTGTCAAGGTCGTTATAGTACAGACTTTTATTAGGAAAGCAGTTACGCCACGTAGACCTTTTTTTATTGCATGAGCTCAGCAGACAGACAGACAGGCAGGTAAAAATAATTAGGTTTATACATGTTGCGGACAGAGAGCACCCCCCTGACCCGCCCGCCGGAGCACACCTACTCTCCGCGCCCCGCATACCGCCGGCGCCCTCAGAGGGCACGATTAGCACATAGGCGTCGGGCGGGATGCGGGACTTAAGGAGCGACCCTGGCAGGCGAAATTCTCTCTGCTACTCTACACTTCACCTCTCAGCATCGCTCTTATGTATCTTGTAAATAATTACGCTCTGTACTACTTTATGTATTCTTTTAAATTTAACAATAATTATACAGTCCAATAAAATCGAGTTTGATTTCCAAAATAAAGAAGCAACTACCACCAATAGTTTTTTGGTACTTCGCCGCCGGATAGAAGAATCGCAAAGAAGAAACGAGCAGTGTCTTTTGCTCCATCGAAACCTCAAGAAAGAAGAAAGACCAACTCTATACGGTCTCGTAGCGGTACCCTAAAGAAGAAAGAAGATCATTATAGAAGATCATCGTGGGCAGCCCGGACTACGTACCAGGAGACCAAGAGTTCCTGCCGGACTACGTACCAGGAGACCAAGAGTTCCTGCCGGACCACGTGCCAGGAGACCAAGAGTTCCTGCCCCGGACGCCGAGGCTACGCGTCTGCAGGATCAAGACCGGAAGAAAGAATAACGTTACTTCGTACCGTGACCAAGTGACTGTCCACCTAACGGTGCCAAATGGTCAGTTAACAAGGTCGTAGACGGTGCGCTGTTTCCAGTTAGGTCGGTCTAAGGTCTCAGTGTTTAGTGTAGTGAATTAGGATCGGTTATACACACACATATACACACACAGGTCAGGGTAATCGGTCATACGTGTTAGGCTAAGGCAAGGACCGAAGATGCCGAACACTAGGAGCAAGACCGCCGAAGACAGAGTGCAGAGAGCGTATCAAGAGCCCCCCGCGTCGCCGTCCGTGCATATATCCGCGTCCGCGTCCGCGCCGAACGTATCGCGACCCGCGTCGCCCGGAGTGCAACAGACTACGACCGCGCAAATACACGCCGCGACTCGTACAGGACGCCGATCGCGATCGCCGTCCGTCCGATCACACCGCTCGCAGCTAAGCGCCGCCACTTTGGTGAGGCAAGTGGAACTGGAAGCAGAAGAACAAATCGCCGCTATCCGACGAGAAGAGCTCCAGTTACAAGTGGCACTGATCAAGAAGAGGGTCGCTGCGAATATAGCCGCCCTCAAGGAGCAGACAGAGGGAAACAGCGTGTGCGAAGACGATGGGGTGGAAACAGATAGAAATATCACAGAGTGGTTGAAGAACACCCGCATACGGGGGGAGTCGCCGAGCGCAGGTGACGGGGCCGAGCTTGGAACGAGAGAAGCCGGACCGCGACCACCGTTAAACGTTGCGGGAAGAGCGAGGGAAGTGTATCCAATGGGGCGCGACCGGTCTGCGGAAACGAACGACCAGACCGCTCGCGTGACGTTCAGAACGCCGCGCAACGCAAGATCACCGACGCCGACCAGATCCAGGGATCGTGGAATCGACCGCCTAGCCGACGTGTTGGAACGCATGACTCGCAACAGGCCGACACCGCGACAGTGCCAGGAGCTGCCTACCTTTAGCGGGGCCCCGGGAGAGTGGCTGTCGTTTAAAGCTGCCATGCGGGAGTCGACGAGCGTACACGGATTCTCACCTGCGGAGAACTTAGGCCGCCTACGCACTTGCCTTAAAGGCGAAGCAAGAGAGTGCGTGACAGCCCTGCTGTATACCGCCGTGGATCCTGCGATCATCATGAAGACACTGGAGCGCTGCTACGGACGTCCAGAGATCATAATCAGTCGTGCATTGGAAGATATCAAGAAGTTGCCACGATCGGGTTCGTCTGCCAGCGAACTCAACAGCCTAGCCACCAAGTTGCAGAATATAGTGACGGTTATCTCGTGCGTCGACAACAAGGGGTATCTACTTAACCCTATGTTGACACGACAGGTCGTCGAGAAGCTCAGCCCGCATCTACGAACGAAATGGTGCGACTTTGCAGATGTATTCTCGAGCCGAGACGAGCCGGAGATTATGACACTATCGAAGTTTCTAACGGGCGAAGCAGACAGAGCAATGAAGTATTCTTTCATGACGTCATCACTGCCTACGACGAGTGTAAACGTCACGAAAGAAAATAAAGTGAAGCCGCCGCGGATGAACGAGCGTCGTCGCGTGTACACTACAACGGAAGCCAAGATCGTGTGCTACTGTTGTGGAGCTGACCACCAGACAACGCAGTGCGGCAAGCTGGCTTCGATGTCGTTGCCAGCCAGATGGGAGTGGGCCAAGGAAACGAGAATATGTTTTTTGTGCCTACTAAGTAAACACAGACGGTTCCGTTGCAAGGCGAGAAAGTGCGGTGTGAACGAATGCCGCGAGCCGCATCACGCACTTCTACACCAGCGGAGGGAAACCGAAGCCGTCAGTGGACCGATCGACCGAGTGGAGTCGGTAAATCAACCGGCCGACAGAGAGGAGTCGGTCATGACGGCGTCGGCGCACAATTCTAACACCGAGAGCAAAGTGTTGTTGAAAGTGTGTCCGATTACCGTCAAGGGGCTTAACGGAGAGGAAGTGAGTACATACGCGCTGCTGGATGAGGGGTCCACGATCACGCTCGTCGACGAGGAGATAGCCGGGATGCTGGGGGCAGATGGCCCGAGGCGGCCACTGAACATCCACGGTATCACGTCGAGCCAGCGGGAAGCAGAGAGTAGGGTGGTGAGCGTCGCGGTGCGCGGAAGAGCGCAACCGCACTACCATCCTATCAAGGCGCGCACTGTGAAGAAACTCGCACTGGGAACTCACTCCGTTAAGTCTGAAGTCGTACGACAGTTACGTCATTTGAAGACGCTCCATACAGACGACGTGTGTTTTATGAACGCTAAACCGCGCGTATTGATTGGAGCTGACAACTGGCATCTGATCGTGACTAGAAAACTGTTGGCAGGAAAGAAGAGCCAACCAGCCGCTTCTCTGACACTCATGGGTTGGGCCATACACGGCATCACACCCGGGAAAGGAGTGAAGACGGGAAACGACACAGTATTACACGTCCGAACGTGGCAAGGCAAAGAGCCGCGGGAAAAGGACAGACTATACGAAATGATCAAATCTCGTTTCGATATCAACACACTCGGAATATCGAATAAGGTGAAACCTGTAGCTGAAGAACAACGGGCGCTGAAGATGTTTTCAAAAACCGTTAAGAAAATCAACGGCCGCTTCGGAGTTAGACTGCACTGGCGAAACGATGACGTCACCATGCTACCAAACTATGACATGGCAGTTCGTCGTGTATGCAGGATCAAGCGCAAAATGGACCAATCGCCGCAGTTTAAGCAAGCATATACAGCCCAGATCAACAGGCTATTAGTAGGAAAGAGATATACCGAGCCGTGCGAAAGAGACAACGAAGGAAGCAACCGCATATGGTACATGTCTCATTTCGCGGTTGCTAATCCGAATAGACAGTTACTGGATGGGCCAGACTTACTAGACGCCGTACACGGTATCCCGTTCAGATTCCGGGAAGGAAAGATTACCGTGACGGACACTACGGCGCGTGTAATATGGGCACAGAACGAGTTTGCCCAGGTTACTACAAAAGTGAACAGTCTCATTGAAAGCGGACTGCCACTGCAACAAGACAGAATCGTTACGCCGCCGAGTTACGGCGCGGCGTCACGCCGTCTGCGCAGGATCATTCCTGCGCACAAGGTGAGAAGAAGGTGCTATGGATGGGATAAAGACGTCGTAAACATACAATTACACGTCTTCACGGACGCCAGCGAGCAGGCCTACGCAGCAGCGGCTTACTGGCGCTTTGAGTGGCGTAACGGGAGCGTCGGCGTCATTTTAATCGCAGGAAAAGCGAAAGTGGCCCCTATGAAGGCGCAGAGCATCCCACGAATGGAGCTACAGGCCGCGCTAATAGGAGCCAGGTTAGCGGCGGAAATAAAAAAGGAACATAGTTTCAAGCCGTATGACGTCATCTTTTGGAGCGACTCGAAGACCGTTCTCCACTGGATAAGAAACGACTCGGCGCGATATACCCCATACGTTGCGCACAGACTGAGCGAAATCGGCGAAATAACCGAGTCTGAGCAATGGCGGTGGGTGCCGACAAGTTACAACGTCGCCGACGACGCAACCAGGATTAACGTCTCGAGTATGAAAACGGACGACCGCTGGTTTAAAGGCCCGGAATTTCTTCGTGGGCCCCCGACGAAATGGCCGAAGGAAGAGCCGACGGAAACCGAAGATGACGAAGTCGTGGTGAATTACACGACAAATGAAAAGCCACTTGTTGACGTCACAAGATTTTCGTCATACGGAAAATTACTACGAGCGACCGCCTACGCACTCGCCTTTATCGACAAGTGCCGACGGAGGACTCGCACTATGGAAACGCGACACATAGAGCAAGCTGAACGTTTACTCATTCGTCAAGCGCAACAGGAAAGCTTCCCGAAGGATTACGAGCGCTTGAAGAAAGGAGAACGCGTGTCACGTGACAGCCGGCTTTATAAGCTCGACCCCGAATACGGGGGGGACGGGGTAATAAGGTTAAACGGCAGGATCAATGCGGCCACCCTGCGCGAGCTTACTGGAAACCCACCGATCTTAGACGGGTCGCATCACCTCACCCGGCTGATCATCAGGGGCGAACATGAACAGCATCATCATATAGGAAGAGAACACGTCGTAAACAACGTGCGGCAAAAGTACTGGGTGTTACGAGTGCGGCCTACTGTGCGAAACATCTTGCGGCAGTGTACAATCTGTCGGTTGAAGAAAACCGCGCCGATCGTACCGGTGAAAGGAAACCTGCCAAAGGATCGCCTAGCTGCCTACGCACGGCCCTTTACAAATTGCGGAATCGACTGTTTTGGCCCGATGTGGGTGACCATTGGACGCCGGAGAGAAAAACGATGGGGAATGCTGTTTACATGTATGGTGACTCGTGCCATCCATATGGAACTTATAGCGAGCCTTAGCACAGACTCGGCTATCATGGCCCTAAGAAGGATGGGAGCACGACGCGGCTGGCCACAAGTGATATGGTCTGATAATGCAACGAATTTCCATGGAGCGGATGCAGAATTACTAACGGCGTACGCAAAGTGGAGGAAAGAGATGCCAGATCACGTGAGAGGGAGACAACTAGCGTGGCGTTTCATCGATCCCGGCGCACCAAACCAGGGGGGAGCTTGGGAGCGGTTAATTCGGTCGGTGAAGACGGCACTCCACGCAACGTTGGCGGAACAAGCTCCCCGGGAAGAAACACTTACGACTGTCATCACGGAGATAGAACACACAGTAAACTCGCGCCCGCTGACTCACGTGTCGGTGAGCCCTGAAGACGACGACGCGCTTACCCCGAACCACTTCCTAATCGGGTCAGCGGTAGGCTTGCCAATCACGGGAACGAACGAGCTAGCAAACAAGAAGACATGGATCGCAACCCAAGCTTTAGCGGACATGTTCTGGACTCGTTGGCTACGCGAGTATTTACCGACATTGACACCGAGGGACGACGTACGACGATGTGATGAAGAAAACATACGCGTTGGAGACGTCGTTATCATCGCGGACGGTCTGTTGCCACGTAACGTATGGCCCCGGGGTCAAATCGAGCGCACTTATCGCGGACAGGACAACGTAATACGGAGCGCGGACGTGCGAACGCGGGGAGGCATCTTCAGGAGACCAGTAAGGAGGCTCATCGTCCTGACGAGAAGAGATGGCTCCGAGGATCTGCGCCGGGGGGAGGATGTTGCGGACAGAGAGCACCCCCCTGACCCGCCCGCCGGAGCACACCTACTCTCCGCGCCCCGCATACCGCCGGCGCCCTCAGAGGGCACGATTAGCACATAGGCGTCGGGCGGGATGCGGGACTTAAGGAGCGACCCTGGCAGGCGAAATTCTCTCTGCTACTCTACACTTCACCTCTCAGCATCGCTCTTATGTATCTTGTAAATAATTACGCTCTGTACTACTTTATGTATTCTTTTAAATTTAACAATAATTATACAGTCCAATAAAATCGAGTTTGATTTCCAAAATAAAGAAGCAACTACCACCAATAATACATATCACTGGAAAACTCTGAGGTCCGTATCCGTGCAGGAGCGGAGAAAGAATACAGTTTCCTGCAGCCGGGGGGTAGGGTATTTGCCCGACTAGATGGCTACCACCCCTTGTCTAGAGTGTGCCGTCATAACAACCTTGAGTTGTGTTCCGGTATTAGTGACCAGACTCCAGTCTCCATTAAGAGAGCAGCAGCGCACATGTAGCCTTTGCTGTTGCAAATGTCCATAGGCGATGGTAACCGCTTTCCATCAAGTGGGCCGTCTGCCTGTCTGCTGAACTCATGCAATAATCCATTGATATTTTTTATCCCTCCTTCTTTAAATTTAAACGCGAAAATCGGGCTATTATTTGCACCAATACTTATGGCATAATAATTATGTTACCTCACCACAGTAAAACTAACATTATAATAAGTCATACTAACCCCTAAATATCTTGTCAATGTATGGTACATTATGTGCTCACGTGTTTAGAGTTACAGCTTAGACCTAATAATTTATACATAATATGAAATATGTAACTATTAGCTGTTTCTTGTTACGATACGTCTTATATCTTGGGGCAATAGCACTGGTAAAGAACGCGTGTTTATAGCGCAAAAACGCTGTACACGTGCTATATGTCATATAATGAAAACAGATTCTTGTAAACAATATTTTTTATATCTCTGAAACTACTGACATTACCATCATTATACATTTATGAAGTTGCTTTGTTTGTTAAAAATAATCTACATTTATACACCAAATGCAACAGTAAACGCCATAAAAGCTACCTTCTTTCACTTCCTTCGAAAACCACTTTGTTTCAAAACAGTCTATTTTGTATAGCGACTAAAATTTATAATAAACTACCACTGAAAATTAAGGAACTTAACATCAAAAGCTTTAAATTAAAATTAAGTCAATTACTAACAAAAAAAAACATATTACACAATACATGAGTATCTTTCTGACCCAAATACTGATACAGACAGGAGTCTGATTTTGTGACATGAGCAATCATAATTATTATAAGCATTATTACTATAAATTGTATATTAATGTAGACATTATTAGTTTTAAATTATATTATTTTGTAAGCTACGTATGTGGCAGGAGAGAGTGATACCTAATTTGTTATCATTATGGACATCATAAACAAAACTGTAAACACATAATAAATTACTTTCACTTGTTTTGTGTGCCAAATATATAAATAAATAAAAATACAAAAAAAATAAAATCTAAAACTACCCATTTTCAAAAACTCCCAGAAAACTTTCTAGGTCAAACTGCTAAATCCCTGTACTATAAGTACATAATAGAAGTCTTATAGAAGTGATTGAAACAGTCTAAAACATATTTATAATAAGTTTACAAAAACCTAACGTAATAAAACTTCAAACAATATTTGTTTCTAGACGAATAACAAGTTTTCTCGTTACTACCGTCTACGAGTCTTGGATAAATAAATAGACTGTCAGTTTGTTCTGCTTATTGTTGCTGGCTGCACAATGAATTTTCGACCACTCACTTTTGACTGCGATATATTTTTTTTATATCGTTGCAACTAAGGCCCTGACGAAGACAAATTCCACTTACAGTTCTGTAAAAGCACATTTTATTAACTTTTTATCGTCTTCTTCTTTCGTTCACTTATTTAATGTCATACGTTTCTAGTTATTGTGGAGAGAAGCTTATTGTTCTATTGTACTCGTTTACGGTCGCTTGCATACTGCATCATTAGGCAGGTGTTACGGATTACAATTACAAGCTAATTCTAATAAATTGTATCGTTGCCGGGCGGGCATATTTTTATTTGTGAAGTATAAAACGACGGCCTGATGGAGAGAGGGTTCAGTTGAGCTACAACTACGATTTGGACGTGACGTGTGTATATTCGGGAATCTAATAGTGACGAACTTTGTTCGTTTTATTGAATTACGACCTTCCGCATTACGTTTTGATTTGCTGTGTTCGGTTATATTTGAACCGGCGAACATCTACTTTTTGTACCCCTAAATGATTAGGGTGACCGACCCCTAAATATTTTTTTGACTAATCTTTCTATTTTGATACATACAACCCAAAATTTTCACCCTTCTACCATTAACCGCTTTTTTTTAAATAGCGATATTCGTGCTTTAATAATTTTCTACTGGGATGATTTAGATACTAATTTGAACCAGGTAGATAGCGCTGCAGACGGGTACCAGAATTTAGGTGCTTTTTTATTATTTTTTATTGCAGGAGTTCAGCAGACAGGCAGACGGCCCACTTGATGGAGAAAGCGGTTAACATGGTCTATAGACAATTGCAACACCAAAGGTGCTGCAAATGCGTTGCTGCTCTCTTAGGGGAGACTGGAACCTGTTGTTATATGTGTTCAAGTTTTTAGCTATTTTATCCATAAAACAAATACCTAGCTCGTTCCATAGCTCCGTGAAGTAATGTGTATATATACTATGGGGTAAAAGTCATATAAATCCACACATTCAGTTGTCTACAGAAAGCAACATTATCAGCTACAGCACAATCGTTTCGTTCGCTCGGCTCGTGCACTCTCTTCAAGTAGCACGAACTCCCTGTGGCACCATCTAAGCTCGTCATTACGGTCGATATAACAGAATTACAGCACTAACAACCCCCCAAATAATTTATATTGTTATTACCTCTAGTGATTTCGTGGCGACCACAAACAAAAATTACTTCAACCGACCCGTAATGGCTGTTTCGAGTTTTGGGAATTCAGCAAATAAAATTAGGGCGCCCATATAATTTATTACTGCTACTTTCATGTTTTATATTGGGCTAAGTTTAAGGGTTTAGACTTATTTGCTTTTAGAGTGTTGTAGTCGTTTTGACAAATACACAGCATAACATTTCTTTCAGACATGAAACAAATAGTGTTTTTTTTACACATATATAACAAATATATATTTATTGTACATATATATTTGTTAAGTTTTTTTTTATTGAAGTGAAACTTCTTTAGAATTGTTGTGATTTGAAACTCGATGAAACGAAAAAGCGACACTTAAAAGAGATGAACACAAATCTATAGAACTAATACTGCTAGAGAATAAGATAAAATACAACATACGGCGTTTCTGAAGTTTCACTTCTAATGTGTGTGATCTGCACACCAACCCACATTATAATACCAGACCATAAATGTCCCACTGCTGGGCTCAGGCCTCCCATTATAGAATGATCGAACAGCACTCGTATACCCGCCACGCTTGTCCAAGGCGGCTTGGCAGGTTTGACACATTGGTTATCTCGATGTGCTTTGCATCACGATGTTTCCCCTCACCGTTATTAGCATGTGGTAATTGTAACAATATGAATATTAGGTTAGAAAACTGCCTAAGTGGTGCATGCGTTCCAGCCTGGATCGAACCTGCTCCCTTTGAGTTCAGGACGCGTGTGCTAGCCATTATGCTACCACGACTATACATATCATCGTCGTCAGCCATTCACAGTCCACTGCTGGACGTAGGCCTCCTCAAGACGTCGCCACTCATCCCTGTCCTCTGATTTCCTTATCCAGCTTCTGCCGGCGATAGGTCGTCGGTCCATCGGGCTGGAGGGTGTCCAACACTACGTTTACCGAGACGCGGTCTCCACTCCAGGACTCGTTTGCTCCATCGGCCATCGGACCTGCGGCAGACGTGACCGGCCCACTGCCACTTCAACTTGCTAATTTTGCGAGCTATTTCGGTTACCTTGGTTCTCTTATGTATATCCTCATTTCTAATTTTATCCATAAGAGAAACACCCAACATAGCTCGCTCCATAGCCCGTTAAGTGACTTGGAACTTGTGGACCAATCCTGCTCGAAGACTTTTGTCTTGAAACATTGCGGGATGGTCGATGACAAGATTTGACGAAGCTTACCGAATGCTGCCCAGACAAACTGAATCCTCCTATTGGCTTCCCCCTCAAAGTTGTTCCTGCCTAAGTACCTATATTTCTATACATGTACTACGTAGAAATTTTACAAAAATACTTGAAATGACATCATCAAGGGACGCGTCTGGATGGAAGAGACCCAAGTATTAATAAAAACATTTATTTGGGACACAATCTAAAAGCTTTTAACTATTCTGTTAGCAGAATAGCAAGTAATATTGACATTCTATCCAAAACCAACAGATTATAAAACAACCATTTACATGTTATTGTAGCGACGTCCAAGTGTGTTAGGGTTCTGTAAACAAAATAGAACCCGTTTTATCCATGCAGGAACGGAGAAAAAACAATTTTCAGCGGCCGGGCGGCCTGTTGGAGCTTAACCGGTTGTGCTCTGGTAGGAGGGGAGCCGCCAATACTGCAACACACGACCAGTCTGCCTTACACCATCCGGCTCGAAGGACCATGTCTAGGCTCCTCCCTGGTTGGTATTGGTCTTGTAGTAAATCAGTGGACTGTTATGATTATGATGAGCTTTATTTGCGACCACTATAAAGCTATTGAAAACAAACTACTCGACAAAGAAACGATGTCGTAAGAATCGACAAAATAACCTACAGCCAAGTGGTAGGGTGTTTGCTGGTCTAAAGTATGCCATCATAAAAACCTCGAGTTACATTTCGGTATTAGTGGCCAGGTTCCAGTCTCTCTTTAGAGAGCGGGAGCACCTTTGGTGCTACTAATATTCATAGGCGATGATAACCGTTTTCCATCAGGACCGTCTGCCTATTTGCTGAACTCATGCAATAAAAAAGATTTAGAAGTAATTTTTTTGGAGACGAAATTACACGGGATTATTTGTATAATTCATTTTCAGTAGAGACGAGGCAAAAAAAAAAAATTAAAAAAAAAAACGTTTTGTCGACTAGTATATCGTAATAAAAGCTACCTTTTAACAGATTTAAACGCGGCATTTTATTTTATTTTTACGTTTGGGCTCCATTCAGTTCTAATTCCGTGATCACGGCTACTGAAAAGAGTCTGGAACGTCGAAATGTAAATCAAATAATGTCCCGCTTAAAAACATTATACTTTTTGTCAGGGCAGGTATTGCCCTAAATGAAAACACCTCTGAGCAAGTTGACTGTATTTATTTGTATATAGGCGCCGCAAACAGCAACAGGTACATTCAGGCACAATGATTAAATACAAGCGGCACTGGTCACGATGTACTGGTGGTTCACACAAGATCCACGTAGTCACGTTGGCTGAAGTCTTCTGATGGTCGTTGATTTTCTTAGTCTTCCTTGTATTGCTTCTTCTTGTGTGTGTATATTCGACTGATGAACGCATACCGTAGGCTCGCTCCGCGCTTACTAAAGTACTACAAAAATGCAGACGCTTAGCAGCCAACGGAGCGAGCTACATTTCCGCGGTAGGCGGGGCGTGGGCGCACGGGTTTTACGGGGGTAAGGTCAGCGGGGTGATTCTGTCCGCAACACTTTTAATTAATTACATTTTTATTTTTCTTTCTTTCTTACCATCTGGTTGATAAAACATTTCAATACCACAAACAGAGTCTTGTCGAGAAAATTTTAAAATTTTTAAAATATACTCACGGTCCCATGTCTTTATATACTGGTTGTCCTCACTTATCTCGCAAAAATTTTACACAGTTTGAGACGAAGGAAGAAAGAGAAATTAGAGAAGCAACAAGAAGGAAAGATTTAAAAAATAAAATAATGCCATCTTTAAATGTTGTAAAGCAAGGCATCACGTATCAGGCTATTGAAATTTTCAACAAATTACCTACTGACCTAAAGCTAAATATATATAAAATGTAATAGGTATTTTATGCGTATTCTTAAAGCATTGCTCCTTAAACAAGCTTTCTATTCAGTTGACGATTATTTTTGTGCTTAAATAATAATATGATTATATGAAATACCATTCGAGTAACATATTTTTGTAAAG
Organism: Dendrolimus pini; assembly: GCA_949752895.1. NCBI lineage: Eukaryota > Metazoa > Arthropoda > Insecta > Lepidoptera > Lasiocampidae > Dendrolimus > Dendrolimus pini. Next base: position 2,668,741 of record OX457148.1, read on the forward strand.
TTAAGAATGTTTATTGTAAATTAGACATTTTTATAATTGTAATTATGACTATGTATGTATATTTCAGACACAAATGTGTTTTGTTAATAAATTAATATAAATATTAATAATTAATACTCACATCCTAAATTTATGAATGAGCATAAAGATGGACAAGGACGGAGCATACATCCATCCCTCTCTGTATTACATCATAACCTGTTTGTAAAATTTGAAGCACTAAAATAACCCATCGATCATTTGCCAAACGTGTGCGGTGTAAACATGAAAAGTCTGGACAGTGTCATAGAGAATTAACAGTGTTATGCAGTAAAAATATAACTGACTTTAAAAATCTGCCAAGTGCGTCTAGGAACATGTCTGTTGAAGGATTTCGTAGAGAAGATAATCCAATAGAACATAAAAAACGTAAGTTATGATGAATGGTTCATAGAAAAAAGAATGGAGAAGTTTCACATTAAGAAAAATATGTGTAATATAAATGATAAAAAATAACTATTGTTACGACTTGCGAGACTCGAATTAAAATGCCGTTGGAATTATTATAGAGTTTATTAGAACTATACAAACACGTATAACACAGGTACAAATATAACCGAAACATAACAAATCCAAATGTAATGCAGAAGGTCGTAATACAATAAGACGCGCAAAGTCCATCACTAATAGATTACCGAATGTACACACGTCTCGCCTTGATCGTGGTTCTCGCTCGACTGCCCCTCCTTCAATGAGCTCATCGTTTTATTTTGCACAAATGCAATGTACCCGTATCGTAGTCGACTTAATCCGCCACACCTGGCTAATGACTCGGCCACAAACGGTCAAAAAAGAGTACAATAAAACAATGGGCCGTATGCCAATAAATAAGTAAACAAAAGAAGATGATCATAAAAGAATTACGATTAGTTCAAATGCCGACGGGTAACAAATGTGTTTTGTTTCAGATATGCAAATGGATTTTGTTTTTGTCGGGACCTGAGTTGTAACACTATGTACAGTTCTATATTTAACCGACTTCTAAAAGGAAGAGGTCCTCAGTTCATCAGTATGTTTTGTTATGTTTTTTATTCGATTTCTCCGTCAATTGTTGACCGATTTTTTAAATTCTAAAATGTAGATTTCCGAGGCGGCCTCAAAGTCACCAAGTCAGTAATCCTTATTAACGGGTACCGAGCGTGTAGATTCTTAAAAAAAAGCTTATATACGCGTGCCAGTATTACACTTTCTACAGGCACTTAACTTTTTTGTATGCATGTTATGCGATTTCTCCGTCGATTGTGGACCGATTTTGTTATGATATTTCCCGGCCGATTTCGGCAATGGTAACTGCATTTAAATACATTTTAATTTGTCTCATTTAGGTGAATTATTTTTGTATGTGTTCAAGTGGTTCCCGGGATGGTTTAAATTCACAATTGGAACCGCTGAACACCTCTTTAACGATGGGATCAATTTTGAAGAAATTGTTTGTGTTTTTTGAAGTAGATTCGAGAACGGTTTAGATTAATAATAGGTCCTGGTTGATCGCGACGCAATCGTTTTCTAGATTTTTAATTTTTAAGGGCCTGACAACACACACAATACAGTCTGCCATATATATCTAGTAAAACATAAAAAATACTACATTTTGCACATTGGTTGTTGATTCTTTACGTTTTACTTGGCATCGCCTTCAAGATGTTGTAGAAAAAAGTTTGTAAATTTATTTCTTGCTTTTTAGTTTTTTTATATCCAATACGTATACATCAAAAGAATAAAGAAATTAAATCCACAAATCAGCTCTGAAACACCTCTGAAAGTTGGAAACTACTTAAACACCTATTTGTCACACCCAATTGTAAAAGACACCCGTTACTTATCCCTTTTAAACCAAATCACCCAATTAGCGCGGCCAAGCGTATCCTCAATTACTGGATTACCCACTTACTTATTCGCTGTGAGAAATTTATTGGAAGTAGTCCAAAATTTTATCGGATGTAATTTTTTTGTTAGTTTGAATTATTTTATCGAGGCGGGACTGTCTTAGAAAGAGAGAAAAGAAAGAATTTATTTGCTAGGAAAACGACAACATAAGGATATCGAAACAAACTATTAATCATATAGCCTATGTCACTCAAGAATAACGTAGCTTTCTGCTAGTGAAGGAATTTTTTAAATCAGTTCAGTATTTTTTTTTATAATGTATATATAGGTTCGCGTGTGACCGACATTGCGCTTGATGTCAGGTGGAAATGCAGTCTAAGGTGGAGCACGCTTGCCTAGAAGATACCTGTTCACGTGAGACTTAAAGACACCTAGTATTCTTCAGGAAAAACACGACGGTAAAGAGTTTCACTCTTCAGCGGTGCGTATGGTGAAAGTGGAAGCACAGCGTTTCGTCTGCTTCGTTGATATTTCCACCATATATCGGTGACGTGACTGCGTACGTCTGCTTGTCCGGTGGTAAAATGGTGAGGGAGGAACCTATCCATGTAATTCCGTGGCACACTCCCCGTAGTGTATCCTGTAGAATACCGACAAACTAGCGACTTTACGTCGATGACTTAGGCTCTAAAGCCTCTCGTCGAATAGTCGGTTATTGCCTATCAATCTCCTAGGTCTTTTCTCTATTGACTCGAATGTCTCTAACTGGTATTTAGCTGCTATAGCCATCCCAAAGACGAGAGCAGTACTCCATGCAAGACCGTACTTGTGCTTGATACAGATTTAGCAACTGAAGTGGTGTGAAGTACTGCCTCACCTTTGATAGAACCTCTAGCTTTTCGCACGCCAGCTGAGCAAAAGACTCTATACAGGAGCCAAAATTTAGAGATTGTGTTAAGGAGATGCCAAGAAGCTAAAGGCTGTCGGCTATCGGTATGGATACACCTCGGAAAGTAGGAGTAAAGTTGAAAGGACTCCTTTTGGCAGTGGCAGAGGCATTGAACTTACTTAACTCAAATTTAAGAGATCACTACCTACAAACAAACTCAAAAACTTTACTTCTTTATGATATTAGTATAAATTAAGATTAGTGTTAGCATGTTTCTTCAACCGCTTCTCCTATTCCATTCTTCACAGATGTATATTGTGAAATTGGAAACAAACTACTTTAATCTGATTAGAAGTTTCCGTCAACAAACTGTAGCGAAAACTAAACGTATTAAAAAATACCTATAGTTTATATAGAGAAAAAGCGACGAATGCTAATATTTTTTTAAATTATGCACAAAACATACATTAATCAATAAAAAAAGCACACACACACACTACCATGTATTCGATATACACACGCATATACAGTCTGTTTATTGTTCAAGGCAAATTAACAGTGTACCCTTAGCGAAATCTGTGATTACAGAAGTATAGTCTTTGACAACAAATTAAAGTGGTTGAAATTCGACAACGGGCGACCGCTAGTTTTCATAAATATTTATTCAAAGTATAAACACAGACCATATTTTAATAGCTACATACATAAACCATAAAATATATTCACAAAACTAAAAGATCAAATAAAAGTTAACGATTTCTCTCAAACCGGAGACGAATCATTTGCAACGACGACTATTGCGTCAATTTTTATTGGCACTGCGCCAATGGGAACAAATCTCAGATACTACGATATGGTGGAAAGGCCAAAGTTACAGCCACGTGCGAGTAACAAAAGAGTCGCCACGTGTGTATAAGAAAAAACTTCTTTTAAATATATTGTTACAACCTAGAACCCCGACAAAGACAAATTCCACGTAGAGACTGTAAAAACACATTTTATTACCTGTCGGCATTTGAACTAATCGTAATCCTTTTGTGATCGTCTTATTTTGTTCACTTATTTATTGGCATACGTTTCTAGAGAAAAGCCTATTGTTCTTATACCCTGTCTATGGCCGCTTGCGGCTGAATCATTAGCCATGTGTTGCGGATTATGTCAACTACGATACGGGCACATTTGTATTTGTGAGGTATAAAACGACGGCCTGATGGAGAAAGGGAGCAGTTGAGCGAGAACCACGATCAATTACATCGGGAATCTAATACTGAATGACTTTGCGCGTTTTATTGAATTACGACCTTCTGCATTACGTTTGGATTTGTTGTATTCGGTTATATTTGTACCTGTATTATACGTGTTTGTTTAGTTTAGTTTAGTTCTAATAAACTCTATAGTAATTCTAACAGCATTTTAATTTGAGTCCCTCTAAACTCGTAACAATATATTTAAAATTCAGTTAAAATAATGACTCGTAAATAGAATGTTTTACTCGGTGGCGAATTCCTCAATTGTAAATAAATTCATTTATTATGAATGTTATTATTTTTATTATTAAGAATTACTTTTTGACGTTTATCAGCAACAAAAATTTCATGTTTCATTTAACATAATATAATTTAATAATATTTAAAAAATAAATACTTGTATGCTCCTATGTGAACAAAACATGTCTACTATAACATATATTCCAACTGTTTAACTATGTTTTGAAGAAATAAATTCGATTTGATTTGGTCAAAAAACATTTTTATTTTAAGACCTACTAAAACATTGGCCTCACACCAGGCTATCTCGTGTGGGACTACGGCTTCCATGACCAAATCAACGATGTCGCCATGGGTTCACCGGTGTCTCCTGTTGTGGCTGTCATTTTTATGGAAGACTTCGAACGGAGGGCACTGGTCACCGCTCCGGCTTAGCCGAGGATGTATAAAAGGGACGATACTTTTGCTGTCCTCCCAAATGATAAAATCTCTGCATTTCTAGATCATCTCAATTCCATTAAATGTAAAATGTAAATTATTAGGGAACTAGAGGCAAACCATAAATTAACTTTTCTGGATATGCTCATCCTAAGGAACCCTGACAATACTCTTGGCCATATGGTGTATAGGAAAAACCTACCAATACAGATAAATACCTTAATGGATCGTCTCACCACCAACCTAGTCAGTTACCTACCGTGAGCAAATCTTTGTTTCAGAGAGCACATAAAATCTGTGACGGGAACCATGTGGCTGGAGATCTTCAGCATGCCAAGCGAGTCTTACAACGCAATCAGCTGAAGACTCCACACCAACGTCACCAAGGCCCCAAACCACCTTCAGTTGAGCGGAGCCCTGCTACCCTACCCTAAATCAAGGGGGTCACAGACAGAATTGGTCACATCCTCAGACGAGCTTCAATCAAAACATATTTCAAGCTGTATTAAAAGATTACCCAATTTTTGTGTTTCGAAAACAATTGACATATCCAACTGAGAAAAATTTAATTATTAATTTGTTAGTCGCTCATCTGCGTTGGGCCTAAAAGCGTAACCACACAAACAGTTGGTTCATCTGCCAGTGAAGAATGATAGTCGCGACGTAGATTAATGAATTACAACTAAATCTAATATATTTTTAACTCAGTCACAATTACAAACTGTAATTCAGAGAAACTAAAAATTACGTTAAAAATATGTGCTGGGACACACAGTAGAAGTGAAACTATGTCTCCCAGACATGTTGTGGCTTGAAGAGAAGAAACGGCGCAAGAAACTCTTCAGCAAACATGCTTAGCTATAATCTTATATATAAAATTCTCGTGTCACAGTGTTAGTTACCAAATTCCTCCGAAACGGCTTGACCGATTCTCATGAAATTACGCATATTGGGTAGGTCTGAGAATCGGCCAACATCTATTTTTCATCCCCGTAAATGTTAAGGGTAGTCCACCCCTAAATATATTTTATTAATTTTTTGATATTTTTTTTCATTTTTATTTTTTTATGATACAGAATTAAAAAATACATACAAACCTAAATTTTCAACCCTCTAGGATCAACCCCTATTTTTTAATAGCGATATTAGTATTTTTATAATTTTCTACTGGGTTGATTTAGATTTTAATTTGAGCGATTCTCATGAAATTTTGTGTGCATATTGGGTAGGTCCGAGAATCGGCCAACATCTATTTTTCATCCCCCTATATTTTAAGGATAGTCCACCCCTATTTTTTTTATTTTTTTTATTAGATTTTTACAGCATTAAAAATACATACAACCCTAATTTTTCAACCCTCTACGATCAACCCCTATTTTTAATAGCGATATTAGTATTTTTATAATTTTCTACTGGGATGAATTAGATTTTAATTTGAACCAGGTAGATGGCGCTGCAATCGGGCACCAGAATTTAGGTGTTCTTTTTGTTATTGTATGTGTTGAAGTTTGTCCCGAAATGGTTTAAATAATCGATTGGACCCAGTAGGTGGCGCCGCGATACTCCTCCTAAACGCTGGGCCTGATTTTGATGTCATTTTTGTTTGTTCAAGTGGATTTGAGAATATTATAGATTAACATTTGGTCCCGGTAGATGACGCTGGAATCGGGTTCTAGATTTTTATTTTTTAAAGGCAGGACTACGTCTGCCGGGTACAGCTAGTAATTTTATATAATACTAGCAGCCCCGGCAGACATTGTCCTGCTCTGAAAAAATAAAAATCTAAGACCCGATCCCAGCGCCACCTACCGGTTCCAATTATGGATTTAAACCATCCGGGAACCCACTCAACACACACAACAACAAAATCACCAAAATCGCTCCAGATGATTAGGAGGATTCTAGAACACGATCTCAGGGCCACCTACCGGTTCGAACGGCATAAAAAGTATCCTATGTCCGTCTCCTGGTTCTAAGCTACCTCCCCATTAATTCTCAGCCAAATCGGTACAACCGTTCTTGAGTTATAAATAGTGTAACTAACACGACTTTCTTTTATATATATATATAGATTAAAATGGGTGAGAGGAAAAAAAAAAGAAATTATCAATCAAGTTGCTTTGTGTTCCGGTGCACGCAGAAAGAGCTCACAGTGTCTCGAGGTCTGACAGTTGGATTTTGGTTTTAGTCTTAATAGTTTTGATGATCGGATAACATATCGTAACAGTAGTTACCAAAATAATGATTCCAGGATGTCTCTACCACGTAAAATTATATAGTAGCTACAGTCACATTATACATTATCTATACTTTGAAAATATGTTTTCATTTCTCATATTCTGAAAGTACACTTCGAGTTGCCTGATCTGATCATAGGGATCTGATAGGGATGAAAACAGTACTGTCGGCGCCACTTATTTACCAATTGTGTCTTGGGCTTATAGCAGCCTTGCAACCCCCGTATTTTGCCGCCGCTCGCTCGGCGCGTGAGCCAGTACATTGCCAAACGCCACGCTACCGCGACGCACGTAACTTAGTATCGCACCCGCCTTTATATAACTACACAGTTGTATCCGCTATCGAAGATTTCCGCGTCCAGTCAAATACTACGACATTCGCCTGAACCATTCAAAACTTTAGTGTCAGTGTATTTGCGTCCCTTGCGCCCCGGGCCTCGTGTAAAAGGACTTTGCCACCTTTATCGCCACAAGCAACGGCAGAACCCTGAACCAGCTGTCGGGGGCTGGTGGCTGACTGCGAGGTAAGTGCAAAGCTCTGTATTCGTCGGGCACCTGTTCTTGATTGGGGAATAAGGGATGCCCATATATTGAACACATAACCCCATCCGCGGAGATTGCCTGATTGCGTCTCCAAGTAATTTTCGTCGCTGGGAAACGATTTTTCCTGCTGTCAAAAATTTCAAACTATGCGACTCATGTCCCAACTTTATTTACAGCCACTGTTAAATCGCGGCGTATATTGTAATAAAAAATGTCAACGAATTTGTAACATCATTTCATACTGATAAATTACTTTTCACTAAATTATATAGTGACAAGAAAAATACTGGTAGAATGCCACAAAATTCACTTGACGTTTCTATATGTCCATAGGCGATGGTAACCGCTTTCGATCATTTTTTTTTTTTATTTTTTTATTGCAGGAGTTCAGAAGACAGGCAGATAGATGGCCCACTTGATGGAAAGCGGTTACCATCGCCTATGAACATTTGCAACACCAAAGGTGCTACAAATGGGCTGATGCACTCTTAAGGGAGACTGGAACCTGGTCACTAATGCCGGCCGACTGCCAGTCTGCTGAACTCCTGCAATAAAAAAAATATTGGTTGTTATCAACCAGCATTTACTAAGTTAGGGCCTGTTTAGAATTAGTTATTTTTTGGTTTTTATTAAACTGCTTATGTATACTTTCATCGTTTTAAATAACTCTAAATAAACATTATTTTCTTTGTGTCTTCTATATGTGACATATTAAATGAGTTCATCAGATTTAGATATGGATTTAACGCCTAATTTCATTAGAGAAGTAATTTTTTGTTTAACTTGTCAGTTTTATTTACTTTCCTCATATTCGAAATGAATAGCAGAGTGTTAACCTCGGGTGGAAGGCATATTTAGCCACTCAAACTATTAACGCCTTCGCTAGCCTCGTGCGCGAAATCTAAATAATGCCTAAATAAATCACTTTCATTTCTCGTCTTAGAATCTACTATTAATTCCCTGGCAACGTGGCAAGCCTTTGGTGTAGGATGCGACCTGCGTGGACAGCTTGGGCGCATCCCATTTACCAAACACGTCTATATATGCTGTATAGTGGCGGAAACAGCTGCTTCAGTGAGAGTTACATGTCTGTGCCGTTTGCTCTTTGAAACTCTAACACCAAAGGTGCTACAAATGCGCTGCTACTCTCTTAATGGAGACTGGAACCTGGTCACTAATGCCGGAACACAAGTCAAGGTTGTTGTGGCGATATACTTTAGACCAGGGTTGGTAGCCATCCGTCGGGCAAATGCCCTACTGTGGCTGTGGTTTGTTTTGTCGCCTCTTACGACAGGCCGCCCCAACGCAGGAAATTGTACTCTTTCTCCGTTCCTGCACGGATTAAATAAGTAATATTAAAATATCTAAAATAAAATTATTGTGTGAAGTATTAGTCAGGTCTGAATATATCCGTTCAGGTGTGCACATCGCGTCGCCCACTTGATACACCGCTTCCGGCCCTTGTTATTGCGAGACACTCATTTGAAGAGGCGTTTGTGCCACTGGGTTTGACGTCACAATATGCCGGATGTGACGTATAACTTTGCAATGGATACGTTAAAAATATTTTTTATTTTAGCAATTTCAATTTTATACAATAAAAACAATATCAGTTTAGTCATAAGAGGCGACAAAATAACGTTCGGGTTGGCTGGATGAAACGCTTGGACCATTATCAAAATTCATTGGCTCTTCAAGTGATCAGAGCTGTTGCTTACCTCGGACAACGGATGAGTATGGCGATCCAGCGAGGAAATGTAGCCAGGCTTCTAGGACCTTGCCCATAGAAGACGGTGATCTAGGCTCAGTATTCTACTTAAAGTCTTCATATACTATGGGTAGAATACAATATATACTGAGAAAATACAACTTTTTCTTAAATAATTATGACTTATTCTTAGAATGCCTATATTCTGAGTGCGTTTTTAAATGTAGGCTATGTTTTGGCCTCTCTGACAGTCAGAGACAACGCATTCAAAAGTTTCTCACCCTGCACTGTAAAAGAGTTATCAAAAATAAAAACTTCGTTTAAAAAAACCGACTTCAAAAACTAAAAAACTAAAATGTATAAAATAACTTATTTCTAAAGCTATTATTATTAATATATATTATCTAAAACATCTTCAAGTCGGTGCTTAGTAATTTGCAAAATATAGTAATTTTTATTATGTTTTACTTTGCACCGACTTCATGATGTTTTATATAATATATATTAATAATAATAGCTTTAGAAATAAGTTATTTTATACATTTTAGTTTTTTAGTTTTTGAAGTCGGTTTTTTTAAACTAAGTTTTTATTTTTTATTTGTTACTTTTTAGTGTCTAGCTATGTATGGGTGGACTTACGAATGGTGCCGCGCTTCTTAAAAAATATAGGTCCCAAGAAACGAGAACAAAAAAATGTTCGTAAAATGAAAACTACTGGGCCAAACTGTGTCAATTTTTTAGGGGACTACATGACAGCTATTGCGCGTCGAACAAAAAAAGAATCACGTAAATCGAATCATAAATCTCAGAGTAATCGGTCTACATATGGAACGGAGTGAAAATTATTTTCATGAAAAATGTTCATAAAATGAAAACTACGTGGCCAAACTATGTCAAATTTTAAGGGGACCAATTGGAAGCTATTCCGCGTCGAACAAAAAAAGAATCATGTAAATCAGATCATAAATCACGGAGTAATCGGCGAACATACTTAAAAAAAAGCAACAAAAAAAAAAGGTCCCGACGAATTGAGAACATCCTCCAAGTGTGTGCAGGTGTAGTGAGTTTACGATACGTATATGCGTGCAAATTGTGGGAAGTAGAAAGGCGAAGGATTACAAAACGTTCCTTAAGGTAAGGAGGACTACTAGGAATAAATAATATTTTATAAAGTAGTGTGAGAATGTGAGTATTCCGGCGAAAGCGAATAGGGAGCCAATTGAATTTTTCACGAAATTCAGAAACATGGTCATATCAAAAGTTGAATTTTTATATAAAAATAACGAGTTTTAATTACTGTGTTATAAACATTCTTTACTCGCAGTGGAGTACTAGTGTCTATATAGTTCACATAACCGAGAGTTACGCCATAAAAATCTGGAAATTACTTTTTGAGCAATGTTTTACGTGGCGCTGGCTGTAAAAGCATTTTTAAGAACTCAATTTCCCGTTTAACCCCGTGTTTTTGGCTAACGAGTTTTGTAACAGCATAAAGTTGGGGTTCGATCTTTAGCGGATATCGGGTAAATGAAGCGAAACGGTGATATGTTTTTTTCAGTTTTCCTAAAAGGCTCAGCAGGAGGTCAAGTTCTTAACTAACTAGCATTATGCTGGGACTGATATCTCTTAAGTGCAAGATTTTCTTTAATTTTGAATTTGCTAACAGTTAAGTATGATAACGGTAAACGTCGTGTCTGAAGCCCTCCGGCCTGTTGGAATACGTTGTTATCTATTCAAGGTCGCCAGTAAGCACTGGATGAGGAAGACGGAGGACCGGGATGAGTGGCGCCTACTTGGGGAGACCTACGTGTTGGCAACACCAACAAATATGACTTTGTCACATTAAAAAAAAAACCTTCCAACATGTAGTGGTGCAAATTTAATGAATTAATCAATTAAAAATTGTGGAGCAATTTGTACCCTTTCATTACTAGTTTTGATTTAATCACTAAGTCCAGCAGTGGGCTGTGATTGGTTGATGACGAAGAATATTATTAATGTGATTCTTCCTTAATAAAACGTATTAATTTGTATATGCAAAAAATTATAGTGTTTATTTATAAAAGTTCAACTTCCGTATGTTTGTGTCCGCTAAACTCAAAAATTACAATGGATTGACCTCTCTAATAATTAATATTAGATTGAGTTACAGCAAAGAGTGACTAATATTATTGTTATTAAGTAATAACTAATAATATATCTAGATTATTATAGAAGTATATCTTATGCGACATAAATACAATTTTACATAATTTTGATACACTACTTATAGATCTGGGAGTGTTATATATTCATAATTTTAACATTATTGTAGATATGAGGATTATTGATTAGGATTAAAATTATTTTAGCTCTATATAATTGTCTAAGAGTGTGTCGTTGTAGTTGACACATTCATAAGGTCGTTCTATTAAATGACAGATTAGGGTTATCTTTAAAATATTACATCTCCTTCTTCTTTAGCCAATCTCTGTCCACTGCTGGACGTAGGTCTTCCCGCCTGCGTGTGAAAGCTGGCAGGGGCTGAATGACTCCTGCCAGCATTCTCACTCAGGTCGTCAGTCCACCAGGCCGGCGGGCGTCCTACGCTACATTTGCCGAGACATGGCCTTCACTCCCGGACTCGTTTGCTCTGTCTATCGCAGGACCGACGGACGATGGAGCAACCGTGTCCTGGAGTAGAGAGCACGTCTCGCCAAAATGTTAGACCACAGAACAATAATTCAATTCAGTACGGAAAAAGAAACCACCGCTTGAAATATGACCATACCACAAAAATAGCTAACAAGCGTTACAAGTGAAACTAAAACTAATGGTTTCATTGAAGCTATCCAATTAGTGGGTAAAGATTAAACAAACAACTCTAGATTCACTTATTACACTGTCTTTAGGTATACGTAAAAAATTTGGCAACGGAAAGAACATTTACACGATGAACTATGACCCTTCTGAAGTGATGATCACAAAAGTTATTAATTCAAGACATATGCCCATAAAATAATAGGGTAGCGGACATATGTTACAATATAATCTAATAATTTTACATATAAAATAGACATTAAAATAACATCCTATCATATAAATTTTAAAATATTATATATGATAAGTTTTCTGTAACGGTGTAAGTGTTATCTATCTATCTATAGAAACAATTTTAATTGCTTTTCAAACAATAGTTAATACGCTATTTGACTCCATTTTCTTGAGAAAATCAGAATAAATAAAAATCTGTAACCTCTTTTGCGCCGCCTACCGAATCTAATTGTGATTAGATTATTGAAGATTTAGTAGAGAACTCGAATATTTTCCAGTAATAAATATAGCCTATATTAATCTGAGATAATGTAGCATCCTAACGGTGAAAGAATTTTTGAAATCGGTCCAGTAGTTTTTGACTTTATTCGTTACAAAAATACAAATCTTTCCTCTTTATTATATTAGTATTATTTTAAAGAACTGTAGAAGCCTGTAGGAGGTGCTCTGGGGCCGATCCCAGACCACAGTAAATAACGGAGAAAATACGTTTCCGATATTTACTATGCCAGGAACCGAACCCGGAGCCTCTGTATTGCAGTGAGGTAGGCCGGCAAAGGCTTAGCCCGCTAAACAACAGAGGCCGTTACAAAGCGTGGCAACACGCTGGCTTAGTCCTTGGAATTCAAAGTCGACAGGGGAGGGTAACCACTTTCCATCAGCTCCACCGTCCACCTGTTTGACAGAAAAAATAACGATTTAATTTACTTCAAAAATATATAGTTACGTAAGTATTAAATTATCCTTATATTTCTTAACAAGCCATTCATTTGAAATAAAATTTATTTTATTCTCTCTTGAAAAACTTCTAACAGATTGAATTTTCCTTTTGAACTTTCGCGTTTGAATTCAAATGGTCAAAGTTTTAAATAGTTAGGTATTTGTCTACACTTCATTTTAATTTAATTTGCATTTTGAAATTTACTCTAAAATTTATATTCTCAAGTCTCAATTTGTCTCAAAAGCTTAAGGCTTTTTTATTGAAGATTTAGTAGGGATACCTAATTCAAAAGTTCAAAACGTAAAGATTTAATAATCTATACTAATATTACAAAGAGGAATGATCTGTCTTTTTGTATGTTTGTAACGAATAAACTCAAAACTACTGGACCGATTTCAAAAATTCTTTCACCATTCGAATGCTACATTATCTGATTAATATAGGCTATATAAATATTAGGCATCCCTACTAAAACTTCAATAATGTAACACATAAATCTAAACAAAATACTTGGCGCTGGAATCGGGCTCTACGATTTTGATGAAATTTTATGTATGTTTGAGTGGGTCTTGGGATGGTTTAGATTCACAATAAGACCTGGTAGGTGGCACTAGAATCGGGTTCTGCCGAGACCGCTAATAATAAATAATTCTACTGTAACATACTGACAAAGAAAGGCGCACCTGGTTTATTACCCTTCCAGCATTTATAATTATTTTATTTACTTTATGTTTAAAATTTGCAATTAGACAGTAGCCTATTGTTATTGTTTTCGACTTTGTTGGCCATACGCAGGAATAATTAACCACGTGTGCAGATTACAGTTTTTCGGTAACCTTATTCCACGCAGTCGATTGTTGTATTATACAGTTTACTATAAAACAATGCCCGAACGGAGAGGTAAAACAGTCAAGCGACGATTACGACACAAGTAAGACGTACATTCGATGAGCGATATAGAGACGGACCGTAAATCGTGCAGTGTGTACTGGTTGCATCCAGTTATATTTGTTCCTGTGTTATACGTGTTTGTACAGTTCTAATAAATTCTATAGTGATTCCAACGGCTTTTAAACTCGAGTCCTGTATAGCTCGTACCAATATATATAAACTATAAATGTTTCTCATATGATTTTGTGGTTCCGCCGTCTTCAGCAGCACTAAATAGTTTTGTGTCATACATTGTGACAAGCCAAGAAACTAAATCGTTAAAGTATATTAAAATTATTTTAAGTGATCAAAAAGAAATAGTTTATGAGGTATGATGTTAATAAATTAAACGCTATATATAACAGCAATTTATTTTAATATTAAATAATGCATTGCGGTCGTGTTTTAAACCTTTAATAACTTTCAACTGTTTTGTATTATTTAATTTATTGACTGTGTTCTTTTTATTATTACATAGGGTTGCGTTTGACCACGATCACGTCGAATGCCAGACGATGATGCGGTTGAAGATAGAGCACGCTTACCTAGATAGTACCTATTCACACGAGACTTAAAGATATCCGGATTGTACTGTTCGGGAAACACGAACTCTGGTAGTTTATTATTATTTTTTTTATTGTACGAGTTCAGCAGACAGGCAGAATGCCCACTTGAAAGAAAGCGGTTACCATCGCCTATGGACATTTTCTACATCAAAGGTGCTACAAATGCGCTGGTGCTCTCTTAAGGGAGACTGGAACCTGGTCACCAATGCCGGAACAAAACTAAAGGTTGTTATGGCGACATACTTTAGACCAGGGGTGGTAGCCATCCAGTCGGGCAAATTGCCCTACCACCTGGCTGTGGGTTGTTTTGTCGCCTCTTACGACAGGCCGCCCGGCCGCAGGAAATTGTATTCTTTCACCGTTCCTGCACGGATAGTAAACGATAGACGGTAGTGCATTCCACAATTAATTCTGCCGTACGTAGAAGGAACGTGGAGGCGATATATTTAGTACGACCTGGCAGCGTTCCCACCGTGAAACGATGGCGTAGTCCAGAGCGCCTTATGGTCCAAAGATGGAATGGTGTAGGGGGAACGGAAGGTTTTATGTTGTTGTGTGCATGTCTCTCCTTCAAGGCCGGCAGCATGTCTGGTATTGCTAATGACCATAGGCCAGCAGCCTGTCTCCTGTGTTTCAGCAATAAAAAAACCTGCGCCGCAGTCAAGTAACATTAGCCATTTTAGCAAAGAGATTTTACAAGCATGTGTGTGTCAACTGTTCATATGATACAAATTTAACACCTGGTTAATTTTGTTTTACAAGTAGCTGGATTGATAAACGTATTTCCGCCTAGTAAAGGAAGTTTTTATAGTTAACTAGCTGCGCCCCGTGGTCTCTCCCGCGTGGTGATTGAAAATCGTCGTAATTCCAAAACAAAAGTTACTCCTTATTACATCAGCTACCTGCCAATAAAAGTTCCGTCAAAATCGATCCAGCCATTTCCGAGATTAGCCGGAACAAAAAGACAGACAAAAATTGTAAAAAATCTTATTTTGGTGTATGTACCGTATATATATATTCAAATACATGCAGTAAAAAGCGGTTATTTCAATATTACAAACAGACACTCCAATTGTATTTATATGTATAGATGTATAGATAATTCAAATATTACGTATCATCTTCTCGTAGTATCAACATTTGGAATGTAAAGGCTTATTTGTTTTGGGCTATTGGTTCATTATGTTAGCACAGAAAGAGATAATAACAACGACATCTGGCATGGTCACAGCACTAAAGAGAAATAAGTATAGACACAAAAGAACATTGTGTTATATTGTTTCTGTCCCATTTTATTACGCATTGAATGGACGGGATACGATTACCAGATATGCGATAGTCACAGACGAGTAGTTCTGCGAGCTCAACGAAATTGTTTCAGTTTTCTCGTTATTGTGACAATGACCACGTGCTAACGGTGAAGGAAAACATCGTGATGCAACCTGCACATCGAGATAACCGATGTGTCAAACCTATTAAGCCGCCTTGGACAAGCGTGGCGGGTATACTGTCCATTCCCCTACAGTGGGAGGCCCGAGCCCAGCAGTGGGACGGTTATGGGCTGTTGTTATTATTTTATTCTAGGGTAGATAACGTAATAATTAATTACTAAAACTGACCCTTTCAAAATTATTGTTAATATAATATTCAACATTTTATTATTTTTGAAAGAAGAAAGAAAGAAAACAACGTGTGCGTCTCGGGACGCCCGACAGAAGTGATAACTGCAACAAATCTAAGTTGAACTAATTAATATTGAAATTGTTTAATTTGAGAAAAGCTTAGGCCATTAATCAAATTTTATATATATACTACTAGTTGTGCCCGGCAGACGTTGTCCTGCCTTTAAAAATAAAAATCTAGAACACGATTCCAGCGTCATCTACCGGGACCAAATGTTAATCTAAACTATTCTCAAATCCACCTGAACAAACAAAAAATTTCATCTAAATCAGGCCCAGCGTAAAGGAGAAGTATCGCGGCGCCACCTACTAAACCATTCCGGGACAAACTTCAACACATACAACAACAAAAAGAACACCTAAATTCTGGTAGCCGATTGCGGCGCCATCTGGTTCAAATTAAAATCTAAATCATCCCAGTAGAAAATTATAAAAATACTAATATCGCTATTAAAAAATAGGGGTTGATCGTAGAGGGTTGAAAATTTAGGGTAGCACGTATATTTTAATGCTGTATCATAAAGAAATAAAAAAACTTTTCTAAAAATATAAAAAAAATATTAAGGGGTGGACTACCCTTAAAATTTAGGGGGATGAAAAATAGATGTTGGCCGATTCTCAGACCTACCCAATATGCACACAAAATTTCATGATAATCGGTCAAGCCGTTTCGGAGGAGTATGGTAACTAACACTGTGACACGAGAATTTTATATATAAGATTAATATGATAATGTAAGGAAAAGTTATTTATTAATAAAATCTTTTATCTTCTGGATATATAAAAATGAATGTTTGTCTGTATGTCCTTTATAGAATCGTAAACTATACATTTGATCATGTGATGATCTTTAGCAAAGTTGTTGTGCATGAGCCAAAGAAGGTTTCTGAGTTGGTTCACAATTGGACTCGGTAGGTGGCGCTGCTGTCGGCATATCGATTGAAGCTTTTCCGGGCCGGACGACATCTGCCAGGACAGCTAGTTGATTATAAAATAGATTTTATTCTTAGTTGCAATTCTTGAATATGTACATTAGCATTTTGTGTATGTACATTATTAGTTTTGCTATTTAATCTAATTACCTAAATACGGCTAGCGCTGTGTGTTAGATTGAGAGAGGAGGAGCCTGCTTACCGTATGCGTGAGAGAAAGGAAAGCCAGACAGACTGGCGCCGTAACGCGTTACGCAACGAAGCGGTTTACCCTCCCATAAGAAGTTATCACTTCAAAAATATTTATTTAGAACTACACACAAAATAAAACTTGATAGAAAATTCGAGTCTCAATCACTTGATTTACGTTACGTTACGGTGCCGACTATTTTACGTGTGGAAATGAAATTTATAAGGATTTAGTTACAAAAGAAGTAACAAACAAACATACCAATAAATATTTAAAAGCGATGTCAAAATATCCCAAAAATCACTAAAAAAATTAATAACGTCTGGTGTATAAAGGAAGTTAAAACATTTCGTAAGATAAGGAGCGTTTTAAGGTAAACTTATTTGTATGCCTAAGGAATTAATGTGTAACTATCAATATTACTCGATGAACAGTCCGACCGTGTGTCTCGATACAATCAGCTTGGGCCAAAAATCGCAAAATTTACATCCATAGGAAATGAAAAACGAAATTGTCGATGTTTTTACGTGTCCCCCATTTTAAAAGGGGCATTCTACGTTGGTTTTTTTTCTACGGTTTATTTATTGGAAAGTGAGGCTTTTAAAAGAATAGCCGTGGTAACATAAGGCATAATGGCTAGAGCACGCATCCCAAGCTCAAAGGGCGCAGGTTCTAATCCTGACCAGAACACACACCACTTAGGCACTTGTTTAACCTAATGTGCATATTTAATAAAACTACTTTAACGGTTTTGAGCGCGGTATTTTTTTATTTATTGCCACGCAACTTTTCAGTAGCTGTGATCACAGAACAAACAACAAGTCGTGTCAATAAGTATTGTAAAAGTTTTATTTAGCCTACCGCCTACTTAATTTTGTTATATGTATTATATAATGATTCATTTTAATTTTTGTTTATGGTTATTATTTAACCATAAACAAAAGGGTTTAATATTGTTACGAGTTGCAGGACTCGAATTAAAATGCCGTTAGAATTTCTATGGAGTTTATTAGAACTATACAAACACGTATAACACAGGTACAAATATAAACGAACACAACAAGTCCAAACATAATGCAGAAGGTCGTAATTCAATAAACGCGCAAAGTCCGTCATTAGGGTTCCCGATTGTAGTACACAAGTCTCGCCTCGATCGTGGTTATCGCTGGACTGCCTCGTCCGTCCTTCGGGCCATTGCTTTGTACTGCACAGATGCAATGTCCCCGTATCTAAGTCGACTTTAATGGTGTGTCGTTACCTGGCTAATGACTGCCATAAAATATTACAATACAACAACGGACTGTTCTCTAGAATAATTAGTAAGCGTATGCCAATAAATAAGTAAATAAAATAATTCCCAATTCCGAAAGGTAGTAAAATGTTTTTTTTTTTTTTTTTGCAGGTGTGCAGGTGTGAATTTGTTTTTGTCGCGACTAGAGTCGTAACAATATTGTTACATACCGACAAAGAAATGCGCACACCTGCTTGTCGTAAAGCGTAGTTTATTACCTCCCCGCATTTAGGAATTGTTTTGTTTACTTTGTGTTTAGAATTTGTAATTAAGAAAAACATCCTACTGTTACCGTACTTGTTTTATGGCCGTCATTAGTGGTCGAACTAATACTTGTTGTTATTGTATTGCGTACTTACCAGGTATGGATCGATGTATTATAAAGCAATGGCCCAAGGCGGAGAGGGGCAGTCAAGCGACGATTACGATACGAGTAAGACGTACATTCGATGAGCGATATAGTGTCGGATTTACGCGTGTTATTGAATCGTGCAGTTTGTACAAATCGTGTCTAGTTGTATTTGTGCTTATGTTATACGTGTTTGTATAGTTCTAATAAAGTCTATAGTAATTCCAACGGCATTTTAATTCGAGTCCTGCGTAACACGTCACAATATGTTATAACGTGGAAAAAACTCTAATGTTACTACTAGAAACAGATTTCAATATACGTTTATTGAATGAATAATGTCGTAAATTTAACTTAATAAATCATATTAGATATGCGAAAAGTCTACTTCTTGGAATTGTACCAAGTAGCGTTCAAAGCAATACAAGACTTACTCAGAAATAGATCTCGGATTAATAATACCATTTTATTATATGCAAAATATTCAGGACAGGGTAAGTACTTCAGATGTACTATTACCTATTGAAATTAATGTATTGTAACGAGTTGCAGAACTCTTTCTAGAATTTTCAGCCAAATCGGTACAGCCGTTCTTGAGTTTTAAATAATGTAACTGGCACGACTTTCTTTTATATATATAATAGATTTCTGATCAAAATAAAATACCCATTAGGCTGTATTTATTACTTTTTAATCTAAATAAAATATCTATTAACCTGTAGAAACTCAATCCGAATCTTATTTGTAACACCCATTAAGGAATAAGTATTGACTTAGAACGCGATTAAAAATTCATTTCGCCTTCTGAATTGGTAAAATTCAGAGATTTCCAAACTTTTTATTAAATAACGGTCCCTGTTGAAATCCTCCAAACCCAGATTCTCGGTTGTATTTTCTTTTTTATTGAAGGAGTTCAGCAGACAGGCAGACGTCCCACTTGATGCAAAACGGTTACCATCATCTATAAACATTTACAACACCAAAGGTGCTACAAATGCGCTGCTGCTCTCTTAAGGGAGAATGGAACCTGGTCACTAATGCCGGAACACAATTCAAGGTTGTTATGGCGACATACTTTAGACCAAGGGTGGTAGCCATCCAGACCACCAAATTTCCTACCACCTGGCTGTGGTTTGTTTCGTCGCCTCTTAAGACAGACCGCAGGAAATTGTATTCTTTCTCCGTTCTTGCACGTATAAAATACATACATACATAACTTCACGCCAGGTCCCTTGCGGGGTAGGCACGAACAACAGAGCGCCATTCAGGCTTATTCTTACACACCTCACTTGCTTCTTTGACATTCATAGCTCTTGTCATGCACGCTCGTCTGTTCTTAAGGCTCCTGACATCACCTTCTGCTAATACACGATCAATTTGATCATGGAAGGTGTGTCGTGGCCTTCCACGACTTCTGCATCCATCCACTTTTGCATTGTATGTCTGTTTAGTAATTCTTTCATCATACATGCGTTCCATATGCCCGAACCACCGGAGCATTCCTTTCCTTACCTTCACCCCAACACTCTCTTTCTTACTTCGGTATTACGAACGCGGTCCGCGAGCGTCACTCCGCAGATTTTGCGCAGTGCTCGCATCTCGACCGCGTTTACTCTACTTTCATGCTCTCTGTTCCATACCCAACTCTTGCTTCCATACGTGAGCGTAGGTACCAGCACCGCGTTGTGTATGGCAAGCTGGGCCTTCTGGGTGAGGTTCTTAGCGCCTAGAAGTTTACCTAAAGCTCCATTCACGTATAAAATAAAAATAAAATAATTTTCAAAATCTGCTTTTTGTTTTGGTTCTTTGCTGAAGTATTTATTGCAGACAAGCTAACCTCTCTTCTGATGGAAAGTAAGTAATAATACCTATATATATTTACAACACCAACGGTGTTACGAATGAAATTTAACGCTTAAATAATTCAAAATATAAAAAAATAATGAGAGTTATGTCTTAATAATAAAAATAAAACATATACTAGCTCTTTCCCATGGATTTGCTCGTGTTAATGTAGATTTTATAGACAGACTTATCCCACTAGAACCGTATATATTTATAAAAAGTTACGTATGTGCTTATTCCAAACCAAAACCTAACTCTGTGCCAAATTTCATCCAGATCAGTTCAGCTCTTCTGGCATGATTAAGCAACAAACATCCATCCAAACGTTTGCATTTATAATATTAATATTAATGTAAGCATGTATTTATTTGATAAAAATTTGCTCATTACTTTGTATGTATGAAAAAACAAAAATCACCATGACATAATTTGGGGCTATTGTTTTATTCAAATAATTCCGTATAGATTGTCACATGTCATCAGTCTATGGGATATTTAGTATTAAACATTTGTTTCTGTAGAACTCATCCGTAACACGGCCGTGTTAGCAACTTAAGCAAATAGTGGATATAGGGTTCTTTATAAAAGCTATAACTTATACAGCACACTAATTGAGTAAATTAAATTTTAAACGAGCGAAGATAAAAACAATGTAGTACATCTTACATAAAATGTTTATTACAATATTCTGAAAATGTTTCAACGCAATGAAGTTTCATTACCTACGAGGGGTGCAATCGCTCTAGTTGAGAACCTCTCGTCAATAGTCTTTCTACACGAGATACCAATGAGATTTTAAATTGATTCCATTCAAATTGTGCTTTGTATTCAGTGAGATAAAGCTGCAAATAGATTGCTCGTACCTTCTTTTGTCTTACAGTGTTGCGTAGGTATTAAAATGCATCGATTTTATCATTAACATCGGGGTCATTGAAGAATGAAGAATATTTATAAAAAGGTGGTATTGTATTGTTGTATATTTTTAATAATCGCTAGAGGAATCCTCCTCCTTGAGTCGTATTCGTCATTCTTGAAGGTCGTACTATACCCACTACTTTTTATTGATGACCAACGGTGATATTAGTCTAAGATCCGACCCTACATCGACCTTCACCGAGCTGATAATAGAATAAAACTTATTTCATAATAAATTTTGTATATTAGAAAATATATTAAAAATGGGTTGTCAAAAAAAATCCTGGACTAAATATTTTTAATTACTTTTAAAAAAAATATTTTTCATTCAATGTTGCAACATCAAGATAATAAGAAAATTTTATACTGGGCTTAAAGTATAAAACATATAGAATGTGCAGACGTAGGGTTGTCTATAATTTACCTGGACAAACTATGGGTTGCCAGGTATAAACAGGTATGTCGATGCCAGTTACTTTCACTTGTTATGATATTAGAAAAAAAAATATCAGCATATGCGCTGTTTTATTGCGAACACGTTGATATTGGGTTGTCTGCAAAAAATTTGGTCCCAATAGAAGTTTTCGAATTTAAAAGATTGAAATTTACAGCACAAATATATGGCGTGAAGCACTGTCAGTCAGTTAATGATGCAAGAATTCATATTTTTATGAAGAAGTACGGCGCAAAAGAAGACGGCGAACAATTTTTCTACAAGATTAAAAGTTTTAACTCCAACCTTATACCGCCATGTTGGATTTCCCTACTACAAAAAAATGTAATACAAGGGTAATAAAACACGTGTTCACGAAAGGATTATTGGCTTGCCGATTATGGAATCGCAGAGAGTACCTATATCTGAGCATCCTGTATATAAATCTACACTCCACCACTTATAACGGTCTAAATAACTACAGTTGAATTTGTAAGATGTCGCCGTATTTTATTTAATGGCTCCGTAAATTCTCATTACTTAAAAGCCCTTTAAGGTTTCTTATTGATTCTCGAGCTTTTGAGATTTTCTTTGCTTAATAAAACTTATTGTACACTTTCTTTTATATTTATTAAAAGACTTTTGTAGGTATTATAAAAGACTTTTGATTTGTATTAAACGAATTACAAAGATCAAATTCTTACAAGTATAATTATTTATAAATACTTTTTGGCTAACTTGATTTCGTTGATACCTTTCATCTAATTTGTCAATAGAACTTATTTTCTTTTACATTTATTGAAAGGCTTTTGTATTTAATATAAAAGATTTTTGATTCGTATTTAATGAATTACAAAGATCCAATTTCTAGATACGAATATGATTCTTTTCAGTCGAAAAAATAAAAGTTTCTTTGGTTAACTGAATTTCGTGGATACCTTTCATTCCAATTTGTTTTGCCCCTTCAAGTCCTTGGACAGAAAGCACATTAATTACAATTGGGACATATTATGTACTATTTGAAGTATATTTTATATATTATTGGTATATAAATAAGGGTTGAAAAACACAAAATTGACATTGGGGAAAAACACAAAATTAACTAAAATCAAATCTTTTCTTCCACAGTTTTATATTGTTTGTGCTGTAGTTGTGTGTGTGTGTAGTTACACGCTTTATATTAGCTTCACTTGTATGTCAGTCAGTATGTCTGTAACCGACCCCTAAATTTGACCGACTTCCCGTTTTCCGATTGAGCTGAAATTTTGCACGTATGTGTATATCGCGTGACAATGCAATAATATGGTACCATGGAGCTGATCTGATGATGGAGTCGGAAGGTGGCCATAGGAACTCCTGTACTAAACAAGATAGACCCTTCGTGTTTGGGCCCGTATGTTTATATCGCGTGACAATGCAATAATGTGGTACCATGGAGCTGATCTGATGATGGAGTCGGAAGGTGGCCATAGGAACTCCTGTACTAAACAAGATAGACCCTTCGTGTTTGGGCTCGTATGTTTATATCGCGTGACAATGCAATAATATGGTACCATGGAGCTGATCTGATGATGGAGTCGGAAGGTGGCCATAGGAACTCCTGTACTAAACAAGATAGACCCGTCGTGTTTGGGCTCGTTTTACTTGTCTTGGCTAGCACTCTGCTGCTACATGATATGCAGGATCTCAAAAGCTTGTATTTAAAAACATTTAAACAAAAATCAACTAAAAAATGAAAAATAAATAATAGTTTAAAAAAACTAAAAAAAACACGCTTTTATAAAAAATCCAACTAAAAAAACAAAAAATAAAATTTAATATAATATAAAAAAGCGTGGGGTGTATTCAATTAATAATATAATATCTTAAAAAGCGCTTTGAATACACCCCACGCTTTTTTATATTATATTAAATTTTATTTTTTGTTTTTTTAGTTGGATTTTTTATAAAAGCGTGTTTTTTTTAGTTTTTTTAATTTTATATATTTTTTATTACAGGAGTTCAGCTACAAATGCGCTTCTGCTCTCTTTAGGGACACTGGAACCTGGTCAATGCCGGAACACAACTCAAGGTTGTTATGGCCACATACTTTAGACCAGGGGTGGTAACCATCCAGTCGGGCAAATGCCCTACCACCTGGCTGTGGGTTATTTTGTCGCCACTTACGACAGGCTGCCCGGCCGCAGGAAATTGTATTATTTCTCCCTTCCTTTTTTTTTGAGGCGAGGGAAAATGCTTAACCGATTTACGCACAGACTGGGTCGTTGCCAGGGAACGACACACGTCGGTCGGGGGCGGTATCACTGCAGCAATAGTATGCTCTTGACAGTGATCCGTCCGCGATCGACTCAGCTAGTGTGGAGACTCCGACATTGCTGCACGGCCAAGCAACCCAAATACCCACTAAAAACCCCCTCCTCCCTGTCGACCCTGCGCTTTGTTGTGAAGGAAAGGCTGAGACTTAGAACATAGTTACGCCCAGCCGATCCAGCGCAATAAAGTGCCTGGGATGTGCCCTGGGAGAACACACCCCACTTCGATGAACGGGGGTCGATGATCCCTTGCTCCCTAGCAAGCTAAGGGCCCCCCGCAACGGAACCTACTTCAGGGAGGGAAGTAATGCGCGTACCTGCCTCTCCGGGTGCCAGCTGAAGGCCGGCGATCTCGAGTAGACGCATTTGCACGCGCAGTAAGACTTCGCTCCCTGTCCCGCTCTGCGGCCTCCTTGAGAGACATTACTGCCTCACAAAAAGTAACCGCAGCTCCCCAGCAGTCGTCGCTCTGCAACATGGCTTTCACCAGGTCACCGAGCGAGTCGACCGCTCCTACGTGCGTCTCACGTTCCTGTTCTAACCTTGGACAACGGATCTAGAAACGGAACCATTAGCTCAGTGTTCTACTTATTCTCATCGACTTACGGGATTATAGGTACAATACAATATAAGTTTTCCCCATTGGACTAGTTTATAATTGTATACTCACTAGTGGCCGCCTAGTGGTCGACGACCATAATTAATTTAAATTATAAGTTTGAACATTATTAGGGTTGTTGGTTGTTTGAACATTATTCTGTTGTCAACGACTATGCGTCTATAATCGCAGATTTTGCCAAGACTACACTGTTAATTTGACTTTAACAATAAACAAAACAGTAATATGTGCGTGTTTTTGTCAAATACATTGAATGTATTCTTCATGCATAATTTAAAAAAATATTAGCATTCTGCACTCCTTCTCTATGCAAACTATAAGTGTGCGAAATTTCATACGCCTCCGTCCGCGTAACTTTCGTAAAAAGGGGTACAAATTTTTCGTTTCACGTATTAATATAATGATACTAAGATATGCCCGTGACTTCGTCCATGCTTGACTTGAAATCTCGCGGGATTCCCGGGATAAAAAATAATAAATAACTATGTAAATATACATCGAATGGGCTATTAAGCAAGCATAAATCAACAAAAGACCCTCGTACCGCAACGCTCTTGGGATGAGACAGATCCCGATGGAGATTAACGCATTGTCCTTACGGAATGACATCATTCATCCCAGGAATATTCGTCAAGCCCAAGACACGTCTAATACACTCTAAACTGACTCACTGCCATCATTAAAACCGATCTTATTTCCGACCATTGTCCCTTAAGGGATAGAGTTAAGGGGATATAAGACAAGACAGCCAGTAATGAAGAATTTATCCGTGCAGGATCGGAGAAAATACTAATTCATGCAACGAGGCCAAGGCCTGAGACAAGAGCCAAGAGGTTGATTGGTAGCGACTAGCTTGTCAATACAAGGCTTCAAAGCCTAGAGCATCGACACCGGGTTGTTAGTCTATCGGTTTTTTATAGGATTCATTTCGGAGAGTGTGCGACTGAACTGTTCGACCTGATTCCCCCTACAGCATTCCATTTTCGGACTACAAGGCGCTCTGGTCTACGTCATCACAGTGGAAACGCTGCCAGTGCGTACTAAACGTTTCGCCTCCACGTTCCTTTCACGTGCCGCAGAATTGTGGAATGCACTACCAGAGTCCGTGTTTCCCGAAAAGTAAAATCCGGGTCTTCAAGTCTCGTGTGAATAGGTACTACTATAGGTAAGCGTGCTCCGTCTTTAAACGCATCAACGTCCGGCATTGGACGTGATCGTGGTCAAACGCAAACCTATTTAATATATAAACAAAAACCAGGCAGCTTGTTGTAAGAAGTGATAAAACATCCCGCAGATAGGTGGGGCACTTGCCCGTATTGATGGCTACTGTCACATCAACGTGTTGTATTGGGATTTTAATAAAATAATGAACTCAGTAAGTCACCCATCAAACCCATATGGATGTTCTCACCACTAGAGATTTAATTCATAGTAATAGCAGGCGGTTTAAGTAGGATTATACGCTGTATATCACAGCTACCTACGGTCTACACTTCTAGTGTATACCACCATAACAATTTTAAGTTGTAGTCCAGCTTTTGGTTCAATCGTGCTGAGGCGGCAGCACATGGGTAGGTGGTAGTATTTTTAATGTTGCTAATGTCCACAATCAACAGTGATCACTTTCCGTAGTCCGTTTTCAGAGGTGCCTTCAGCCTGACTTCTGTATTTCAAGAAAAAGTAAAGGTAGAATACAGAGCTTGTCACCGCTTTTCATGTGTGTGCTGCTCAGAAACATAGCAACGACACTGGCTTACTATACTCTGCTATTGTTCGAAATAAACACCAACCCTCTAACCACACAAGGTTCCCCCAATTGGAACCTGGCCCCCTGATGCCGCTACACAACTCACAGTCGTTATGACTGCTTACACTAAACCACAACTTCCCAAAGTAGGGGTCAACAAAAGTGTATTCCGTTTATAAGGTTTTACAAAGATAAAGTTAAGATGAGCCAGTTTAGATTAATTTGATTTCAGAGTAAACCCAAAACATGCAATATTCTGTAAATAAAAGTATATTAAAGCTGTACTGAACTCAATTCAAAAAGAATTATCAAAATTAGTTCAGAAAAAAAAGTTATGTTAAACATAATTATATGAAAAAAAAGACCCGACAAATTGAAAATTTCCTCTTATTTTGAAATTTGTTAAAAAGCTTTTGCATTTGATGAATCAAACGTTCAAAGATAGGTGGTTCCACAATGCAATAAAGATTGCTAAGGGGTCCACGAGACAAAAAAGTTTGGGGATCATTGCACGAGATCTAGGGTGGTAGCCATCCAGACGGACAAATAGCCTTACATGACTGTGGAATATTTTATTGTCTCATACGAAAAAAAATATTAAGCTACTAGCATATCTACTTGGTTCTTAAATCTGCAATAAAGGGACATTTCACTCGAGTTGTATTTGAGATAAAATTATATTATTCTGTTGTTCAGAGAAAGGGCCGCCCACGGTGTGAATGTCACTCCAGTTTGATGTGGGTCCCTAATCTCAATTGTAATTAATTACAACTCCGTAAAATTTCCTTTAGCTTATAATTGCATCGGTTCTTAGAAAAAAATAGAGGCAATAAAGAAAGAAAGAGAGAAAGAAATTAATTATATTTAGGACAAAATATATAGATACAGTGTACACTAGCAATTCTTAAGATATTCAAAACGTAAAGTAATATAATTTTGTCCCAAAAATGGCAAATGTCCCAAATAAATAAAAAGGAAAAAAACTTCGCTGTATTTCTTAAACACGTATTTTTAACTTCGGCTCCTATATTGAAGTGTAGCTCAGCTAGCTGCAATTGAAACTAGAAATGCCACGAATATTTGACTGCTATTCGGTATTCGGTAAGCCGAATACCATATCGTGAAGTAAAACACGCACATATCGCTCAAAATTGTATATTTTTCCATAAAAAATTGATAGTTAAACTACGTTAAATGCAAATTCAATTATTTTTTTTGTTAGCATTACAATTCGGCCAGTTTTTTAAATATCAGAATCAAATATAAAAAAATATTTTAAATCGCGGTTAAAACACATTTAAATTATGTGTATCTGTCATTCACAAGAACGTAAAAAAATACTTTACAAATTACTGCTTCGATACCTGTCATGCGCGATGGCACACATCTCATGCTGAACATTCAGTAGCCGAATATTCTGCGCTTCAGCGGAGACCATGGCCGAATATTCGGGATCCGGTATTCGGCCAAACCACTTTTATATATACGAAACGTTCTGCCTCCTCTTTTTCCAAAAAGGTTGCACTAAACCACAAAATATTAACCCCACTATTGCGCAATTTTCACAAGCCATAACCAAGTAAAATAACAATAGAATTGTGTTGCCAATTTTTTCTTTGAACATAAACCGTCCATCTTCGTGAAGTGATAAAGAATACCTTTTGTTCCCTGAAGTATAGCGTGAACACACATGGGTATCTAATCTGACAGAACAGGAAAAATGAGACCTCTGTCGGTTTATATACACGGAGAATCCCCTACCATAGACTCAATATAATTATTTATCTGTTCCGTCGTTGAATATAGAATACAATACAATAAAATCGATTTATTACATACTTTATATATAATTTAGTTTATTTTAAGTATTTAGTTTAATTTATAATTTAGTTAATTTGATTCAAATTATATAAATAATGTTATTTAAGTCAAAATATACAACAAAACAAATTATACAGTGATACAATTTTGTTTTATTTGAAGCTTGTAGAATTTAGATAATAATATTATAAATTTCCATAAAACTATTACGTAAAACGACCAGGCCAGGGATTCCCAAAATGGCTATGGGGTCTGAGTTATCAGTTCATTTTGGAAAAGGGGTCACTTGCCCAAAATAGTTTGGGAGCCCCTGGACTAGGCAATTTGGTTTTGTTGAAGTCTTAATAATACCATTTTATTTTACTACTTACTTACTTACTACTTTATACTGCTTTGAAACAGAACAAGGAAACTAATTTTACTACAATGTTAAGGGCCGGTTCCTATATCTTACCGACCATTTGCCTTACAAAAACAAGGATATTTTCAAAAGAGGAAATGTGAGGATTTGTTCTTCACCTCATTTCATCATAAAAATAAACTAAATTCAAAATTGAGACCTATTTATTTACTTTAAAAAAATATTAAAATAGATCATATAAAATTCCGGCATACAGTCTTTGTATAAATTTTATATATTTTGTTATGTTACTGCTTGTCTTGTGTGTGTGTCGCTATTAGGAACAAATACTGTCCTTTTTTTTACTCTCATACCATAAAAAGAAACTATATAAACTAATTAAAATAAAACTAATACATACAAATAAAAATGCCTCATAAATATATACACAATAAACTAAAATCAGTCCATCTAGGTACAAAGGACTACTAATCAAAAAGTAGGTGTTGTTCAAAAGACTATTTAAAAAGCATTTTTATTTAAATGCTCTGAAAATGAAAAAAGTAAACCGAAATTTATCAAAACTATTGTTTTGTTACAGTATAACTATTATAGATAAATATAATAGATAGACAATAAAACCTCAAAAAGCCAAAGAAGAATGACATGTATATGTTATGGGCAGTTTGATAAGCCCGGTCAGTATGAATCATGACCGGTCTGTATACATAATGCCCGTATCAAGTGGGCAATATAAATTATTTGATTAATCACTTTTCCCAGTCAGTATGATTAATGGTAACCTTATCTTGGGCAATATAATAAATAGAGATGCACTTGTCCGGCTGGAAGTAGCTAAGTATTCATAATGCCCGGTCCAAGTCATAAATTCAAGTTATCTCAAGCCATGATTTTTAAAGTGATAACTTCTTATGTGAGGGTAAACCGCTTCGTTACGTAACGCGTTACGGTGCCAGTCTGTCTGCCTTCCCTTTCTCTCATGCATACAGCAGCGGTAGGCAGGCTCCTCCTCTCTTACTCTAACCCACAGCGCTAGCCGTATTTCGGTAATTAGATTAAATAGTGATACTAATAATGTACATACACAAAATTCTAATGTACATATTCAGGAATTGTAACGAAGAATAAAATATATTTTATAATCAATAGATTTTATTAATAAACTAGCTTCTGCCCGCGACTTCGTCCGCGTGGTGCGGTTTTTTAACTATCCCACGGAAACTCTTTAATTTTTCGGGATCAACAGTGTCCTATATGTTGACCAGGGATATAAGCTACCACCATACAAAATTTCATTTAAATAGGTCCAGTCGTTTCGGAGATTAGCCGGTACAAACAGACAGACAAACAGATAAACAGACAAACAGAGAAACAAAAAAAAAATAAAAAAATCCATATTCGTTCTATTTCACTTACATCTTATGTAAAATAATAATAATCGGGATACAAACACACATCATATTGTGCATCCCCAGATTAAGCAAGTTACGCTTGTGTTATGGGTAATATATAACGGACTACTCTGGGGCCGATCCCAGTATAATATATATATATACTTATGGTGTTTAGGAGTTTTTATTGGGCCATTATTTGTTCTATGGTTGATATCAGATACCTACAACGACAATACTACAATACAAATAGTAATGTCGTTTGTTTTTGTTGGTTACAATGTAATCGAAACGTCTAGACAACAATAGACCGGGCTCGTCCGTTATATTATACAAATATATATAGTATAATATATAAGTGTCAGTTTAATTTCTTATTTTTTTTAATTTAGCACTGAAGTGACCATATGACAAGGACGGGAGAGGGGTTAAAAAAAACATGAAATTCTTTTAATGTAATTTGTGCATGGCCCTGATTTGTTGACAATGTGAACACCTCAGGAGTATACGCTTTCGAATAAAAAACAAATTTGAAAATCGGCTCTTAATTGACAGAGAAATCGCTATCAAAGATACAAAAAAAAACATACTTTCGAATAGAATCCTTTCCTATTTACCTACTTCAAGGTCGGAATAAGACCTTGATCTAAAATTGCAAAATCTGTGATGTTACACCAGGGAGGAGTGTCACTAAGTTAACCATGTGATAAGGACAGGAGAAGGGTCAAAAAACCATGAAATTCATGTGACGTGATTTGTAGATGGCCCTTGACTTGTTGACAATGCGACCACTCAGGAGTATATTTATAATAAATATAATAAGAAACAAATTTGAAAATCGGCCCGCAATTGACGGAGAAATAGCTTAACAAAGATACAAAATTCGAATTTAGAACCCTTTCCTATTTGAGTAACCAACTTCAAATAAGAAAGGGTTCTCAATTGTATGTTTTTTACAGATAAGAAAACTGTTACATTATTCAAGTAGCTCTTTGTGACAGATATCGATTGATATTTCCACGTTCGTCATGCCTCAGGCGGCTTAGTGTGAAGTGCCGTGTTTATTTTGCACTTTACCTTCTCTCTAGGGCATAAAACAATGCAATATTCTCTTTTGGAGACCTCCCATAATATAGCCATTATTGTTTCGTAAAGAAAGAAAAAAGATTTACGTTAAAAGGTACAGACTGTTCAAATAGAATAGAAATAGTGGCACAATTTTCGCAAAATTGACTAAATTTTAGCAAGTTCAATATTATGCCCTTAAGTTAAGTTGCCTGGAAGAGATTGCTTTAAGTCAGAGGTTTCCAACCTTTTATGGACCACCGTCCCTGTTACAAGAAGAAGAAATTCCAACGCCCCTTTTATATAATATATAATGTTAATCAAGTATATATATATATATATATATATATATATACATATATATAATTGAAATACACATGTATGTGACTCATCACGATATCTCAAGAACTATAAGACTATACTATAGACTTGAAATTTAGCGTGGACTTTCCTTTCGCCATGTAGAGGTCAGCTAAGAACAGGTTTTAGAGCCCCCACACCGGGTGGGTATCAGCTAGTTATGTATAATAATGTTTATTTACGGCGTAGATAAACATTAAAATATTGGCGTAAAACATAATAAAATGTATTTTCATGAAAATAATTAAATAAGTACGCCGCGACCGAATCCTTGACTGTCCCAACGTCCTCCCATTTGCTTTTAGAATCGTTTCCGTGCCCACGAAAGGCTCCAGCGCTAACTAGGGAGCGCTGCCGCCCTCTTTGGGAACCTATGCTTTAAGCGATAAGGCCGCCTATAGTTTCTACCATGACAATATTGTATTTGTGCATTTTTAAAATTGTTCATTTGGTGAGCAATAAAGTGTTATCCGTCTATGTCAAATCATTTTGATCTAGTAATCTTTAGTATTACTATGCGATTCAAATGAGAATAGGATCGACTTGGCGCCATATTGTTTCTTTAAATAACTTTAAACAATTAAATATTATATTAAGACACTTTACTAGTAATTTAACCTTTTTATTTAAATATGATATAACATTATTTATTATCGATATGCAAATAAGTTTTTGCAAGCCATAGCCATAGCTTTTCAAGTGAGATTTGACAGATAGAGGTCATTGACATTCCTATTCTTATTTGGATCGCATAGTACGTCAAACATCGTGCAAGTATCAAGAACGCGTTTCTTTAGTATCACTAATACACACAATAAAGCTTTAATAACAGTCATTGACACTTGACATCTTCATATTTTCTTCTTCTTCCGCGATCAAGGCTACTGATGTGTGGCCGAAACGTCGGAATAATAAAAAACAAATACATTAGTGCCCGCGGTTTCACCTGCGTGGTGATGAAAAATCGTTATATTTTGGATAATTCACACTATATCTTTATTTACTGAAAAGTTTCATCAAAATCCCTTCAGTAGTTTTGCGTGAAAGAGTAACAAACATACATCCATACATCTATTCTTACAAGCTTTCGCGTTTATAATATTTATAGAGATATCAAATAGAGATACTAGTCGCGAAACCTTATATAACAACCGAACACAACAAATCTAAACCTAATGCAGAAGGTCCTAATTCAATAAAACGCGCAAAGCCCGTCACTACTAGATACCCGATTGTACACACGTCACGCTTTGATCGTAGTTGTCGCTGAACTGCCCCCTCTCTCCATTAAGCCGTCGTTTTATACTAAAAATATGGAAAAGAATCCGCAACACCTAGCTAATGATGCTAAAGAGCGAGTACAATAGGACAATAAGCTATTCTCCACAGCAATTAAAAACGTATACCAATATATAAGTTAAGAAAAGAAGACGATCATAAAAGGATTACAATTAGTTAAAATGCCGACAGGTAATAAAATGTGGTTCTACAGATCTCTACGTGGAATTTTTCTTTATCGGCGCCTAGGTTGTAACAATATTAAATAATATTTAGCTTGAAAATCTTTTTTACTAGGCTATAAAGTATATATACGAGAAATATATAAAATCCACTTGCCTCTTGCAGATTGCCCTTCCCTCCTTCTTTCAACAGGCAATATCCTGATGATAAAGGCAAACCATTTCACGCCAATCCACTCACATCCCTTTAACCTAATGATTGATTTACTGGGATCGTAATGAACGTATATTTGATTGGGTGCCGCTGTTGGCAACTGTATTAATGATCCAGATGATAGACGATTCGTAGTTAAGGGCAGAAAGGGAGAAAAATATTTTGTTTTTTCTTTATTTCGTCAACTTACTATACGTTTACTTTATTAAGAAGCTGGCACACAGGCAAACGTCTCAGCTCTTGGAAAGCGATTTCCCGTTGCCTACAGACGTTTGCAACACTAGGCTCGAAGGCAACGCGTGGCCAACCTTTAGGATGGTATAACATTTTATCCGTGCAGGAACAACAACAAACGTGCGACAAAACAACCCACAGCCAGGTAGTAGGGCATTTGCCCGACTGGATGGCTACCACCCCTGGTCTAAAGTACGTCGCCATAACAACCTTGTGTTTTGTTCCGGCATTAGTGACCAGGTTCCAGTCTCCCTTAAACGTTATCTTCGAAATGGTGGTTACTTTGATTTTTTAATTTTTTTATTACCTGTAGTAGACAAACAGGGAGTCAGCCCGCCTGATGAAAAGCGGTTAACTATGAATGTTTGCAACATTATGGGTGTTGTTAACGTATTAACGACCTCTAAGAAATGTTATAACGCCTATAAAAAACCCAATGTTACAGCTCAAAGGGAAAACCGCGGCGGGGAATTCGCTCCAGATCATTGTTGTACGCGAAATAAATGTTCTAGTGAACCGTTGGGTAGTTGAAACAATTCCTCAGAACACTCCTCACTGTACAAGCGGTTGAGTCAGCTTTGATTGAGTAAGGACCTAGTATTATAATAATTTAAATTTGACATCATCCGCCGAGCTCTTGTCAGCGTCGGAGTACCAACCATCTTAGAACTAAATGGCTTGTAGCGCGACGATAGCAAGAGGCCAGAAGGCAGCATAAATAACAAACATAACACGCCTGTTAATGTAAAAGCCTACCACATTGATCCTTGTTTTATAACTTTACAATAAAAGTTTTATGACTAATCTTTTGATTCCACCCTGAAGATGGTTGCTATTATCTTCTTGAAAGCATTGGCAACTAATTTTCCTAATGGTTCTTTTCAAAAGAAACCTTTGACTTTTCACCTAATAGAACGTATTATGTCTTTCATTCAAATTATCCTATCTATGGTATTTTTTTTATGTTCTGGAAACAACGGCGTTTAAGGTAAAGCTTGCTTTACATTCCACACTTTTTTTTTTAACTTGGCTTCAGCCACAGATTACGATCAGATTTTAAAACGACCGATCGACCCTTCAGGTGATCTGTGCTCTAATTCTGCTATTACTATCTCGACAAAATATTGTAAAAATAAGAAAAAAGAATAAAAAAGAAATAACCCTGACAAAACGGCACGCCACTCTACCTTTGTAAATAATTATAAGTATAAATAAATAAAATTTGTTAGCTATTCAATATTTAATTTCAACGCCATTTCTGCTAATAGTAATACCATTTTTTTTTTACTATTTTTGCTATTTTTTCAACGATATCGAGAAGATATAATGCGTTTAGTAGAATACGTATTTTTGACACTATCGCAATGGAATAGTAATTTGAATATCTTCGCATCGCCTAGATATTGAAATAGTAGAATTAAGCTCCAGGTTTCATCGTTTGTACAAGTTCATTGTAAGCTTGTACTAATATATAAAGCTGAAGAGTTTGTTTGTCTGTTTGAACGCGCTAATCTCAAGAACTACTGGTCTAATTTAAAAAATATTTCAGTTTTAGATAGCCTAGTTATCAATAGCTATATATCATCACGCTAAGACCAATAGGAGCCGAGCAGCAATGAAGAATGTTTCAAAATCGAGGGGTGTTTTTAATTTACTTTTTTTTAACTACTCCATGCGGAAGAAGTCGCGAGCGGAAACTAGTTATATGGATATAAGGTCAGAAAATTGTCTTAGTAGTGTATGCTTTTCGACTGGACTTCGATCCCGCGGCCTTTGAGTTTGGGACGCGTGCACTAACCAGTAGGCTACCACGCCTTACGCTCAATCTATAGATAAGTCTTCCTAAACACCTGGCGTGGTGTTATTCAAACTTTGAAAAGCAAATCCATCATTCACCATTAGGGCGAGTCCACATTGCTGCGGTGCGATGTCATACCGCATACGACTTTTTTTTTTTATCACAGGAGTACAGCAGACAGGCAGACGGCCCAATTGATGGAAAGCGTTTGCCATCACCTATGGACATTTTCAACATCTAAGGTGCTATAAATGCGCTGCTGCTCTCTTAGGGAGACTGGAACCTGGTCACTAATGCCGGAACACAACTCAAGGTTGTTATGGCGACATAATTTAGACCAGGGGTGGTAGCCATCCAGTCGGGCAAATGCCCTACCACCTGGCTGTGGGTCGTATTGTTGCCTCTTACGACAGGATGCCAGGCCGCAGGAAATTGTATACTTTCTCCGTTCTTGCACGGATATAATTTAACAGTGCACTAATAAAGTTGGAAGAGTTCCCAGTGGATCAATTACTATTAAGCACACAGACAAACCACGTGTATAATACATAAACTTACGCACACAATGTTTAAAAAAATACTTCATTTCACGCTTTCGTGTGTTTTTTATGTGCGTGACGCAGGCTCCGACTACACTTTCATTCGTCTGAGATGATACATTTAATTTTTACACTGTCAATGACTATATGGCACGTTCCTATATCTTATTAAACGTTCATTTGCCTTACTACGGATTAAAATTTGACTTGAGCTCCATATAAGTATTTGTCAAATCTAGCGATGGTAAGGCAAGCGAATGAATAGTAAAATATAAAAACCGACCTTACATATTTTTTTATTGCGTGAGTTCAGCAGACAGACAAACGACTCGCCTGATAGAAAGCAGTTTGTAACACAAAAGGTGTAACAATGTGCTGCCGCTCTCTTAAGGGAAACTGGTGGAACCTGGCCACTAATACCGGAACACAAATCAAGGTTGTTATGGCAGCATACTCTTGAACAGGAGTGGTAGCCATCTAGACGGGCAAATGCCCTACCACCTGGCTGTGGGTTGTTTTGTCGCCTCTTACGACAGGCCGCCCGGCCGCAGGAGTTTGCGGTAGAATATCGGTTCTGCGATTCGTCGTCGCACCGCACCGTTGTGGCGTCGCCCTTAGTGTTGGGCAACTCAATACCCCGGATTGGATTTATGGTGATTGAATTTACGTACCAAGTATTTTTTTCACAAACAAAAAAGCTCTCAAACGTATTAAGCTCTACGGATCTATTTCCTCGAGATTGGCTCTCTGGTCCCTCATTGTTATTTAAAACAGGTGGGAAATAAGGACTTCTTGGTAATAGTTTTCTGTATTTGAAGGTTGGTTTCATTGTTGCGATTTGAGACCTCAAAGGGAAATAGGGAAATTTGTATACGTCAGTCAATGTTACCCCTCGTTTGAACAACTATTACAGTAAAACCTCTGCGAACTTGAAGGAGACGCCAAAAAATGAGAGAGTAAAGAGTAAAGAGTTATAGAGTTTTCAACTTATGGAGGATTCGGCTTAGCGAATTTAGTAATAGGCTAAGATCCCGATATACAACGACCTTCAATATTTGATGTAACCTATTTTATATTTAATTAAAGGTGTCAATAAATATATTGCATATGGGTTGCCTAAAAAAATTCAGTCCTGTATATGATTAATTAATAATTTAAAAAAAAACATTTCACCGGTTTATTTATTAAACAAATTCTATGACAATCGAAAGTATGAAGCCCAAAGAACATGCAAATGTTAGGTTGCCTATTCTTTTCCGGTCACATAATAAAACTACATTTTAACGGTTTTAAGCGCGGTAATCTATTTGTTTTTCATTATTCCGACGTTTCGGCTACTTTTCAGTGACCGTGATCACGGCAGACAAAGTAGTCAAGTGTCAATGAGTATTGTTAAAGTTTTATTTAGCCTACCGCCAAGTTGTTCATTTTAATTATTTAGTTCTAATTTTGTTTATAGTTATTATTTACTCCTTGTCTTCGGTGATCACGGCTACTGAAAAGTGGCCGAAACGTCGGAAAATGAAATCAAATAAATTACCGCGCTTAATACCGTTAACAAGTAGTTTTATTATGTTTTTGACATCTTGATTATCCCCTATAACAAAACGCCCATCCATCTAGCGTCTGCGGTATACAGAATGTCCTATTTAATCCGTACATCTGCAGAAAATGTCCGGGAATATTCCGGACGTGGCCCCCGATCGGCGTTTATTCATTAAAAGCGAGACGGATCGCACCGCCGACAACCGTCCAACCTGTTTTATTTGCATTCTGAGAACATTGGGGTCGTGGCCCAATGTAAATGCGAACGGCGGTATATAAACTCGTTCCTCCTTGACGGTGCGGGTGACAAAATTGAGAAGAGAGAAAGAAAAAAACATTTATTTGCATATCGAGGGCTTCATAACAAATGGGCATATACGCAAAAATGCCATCTTTTGTTTACTAAAATCTATGCATGTTACAATTTATAAATTCTTACCAGTATGCAAGTGTACCTAAAAAGAAGGGTAATCCAAATTTCTCAGCCTTATACAATCAACTAGTTTTGTTTTATTCACAATTTGAAGCCTTCAATATATTGCGTAACATCACACATAAGGAAAGAGAGTTTTTTTAAGTTTTAGTTGAGAGAGAAGCGGGAACCGAAAGTGGGACGGTGTTCTATGCAGATGTATTTACTAAAAATGTGTTAAATTACTCTAAAATGAACAATAGTTGTAGGATATCGATAGTTTGTGAGTAGTAATTATGTGTTTTTGTGAGAAATATGAACTGTATAGTCAAATGAGGCCTTTCGAGTATTCACAAGAACTCCGTTGAATGGCGTCGATTGTAGCCTACAATACAACTATGCCTGGCTTGAAGGCCTAGTAGCCAAGACATAAACATTGAAAAAACACATTAGAAAAAGAAAAAATAAGTACATTAATTTCGTAACATATTAATTACGTAATATATCTGGCGATGGTACCAAATGGCTGCAGTTTGGGAAATGCAAGACACTAATATCTGACGGTGGTTTTCAACTGCACACTGGGACGGACGGATGTAGCACTGTGATTTAATTAACATGTTCAGGGTGGCAATAAATTTATCTGTACTTTTCTTTTCTGAAGTGAAGGGCCTTTTAGACCTTGTATTAAAACTATCATCATACCAGCACGAGGCCTTTTGAACCCCGTATTTTTTTATAACCTAAAATCCTTTTCTGGAATGAGCCAAACTGTTATACTATAAATATAAAAAGTTTATGGATTTTTGTTTTGTGTTGTGCGGTACTAGTCAAGGTTACTCCGTATTAAGGTATACCACGGAACTCTGGTTTAAAAGCAAATCTTAGATATATAATCACCTTATTTCTACATTGAACCAAATTGAAGTTATGCCGTCCGCACTACAGAGAAGTTTAGGTTTTTCTAAGACGCACCACAAGTACATAAGAGCACAAGTGCACATTGGGGGCCGCTTAGACCCTGTTTCGAAATGAATATGTCACACACACATCTTATATATAAAATTCTCGTGTCACAGTTTTCGTTGCCATACTCCTCCGAAACGGCTTGACCGATTTTGATGAAATTTTTTGTGCTTATCCGGTATCTATGAGAATCGGCCAACATCTATTTTTCATCCCCCTAAATGTTAGGGGTAGTCCACCCCTAAATTTTATTTTTTATTTTTTAGACAAAATTTTTAATTTCTATTTTTTTATGATACAACATACAAAAATACATACAACCCTAAATTTTCAACCCTCTACGATCAACCCCTATTTTTTAATAGCGATATTAGTATTTTTATAATTTTCTACTGGGTTGAATTAGATTTTAATTTGAACGATTCTCATGAAATTTTGTGTGCATATTGGGTAGGTTTGAGAATCAGACATCTATTTTTCATCCCCCTAAATGTTAAGGGTAGTCCATCCCTAAATATTTTTTTTTAATTTTTTGATATTTTTATTTTTTTATGATAGCTTTAAAAATACGTACAACCCTAAATTTTCAACCTTCTACGATCAACCCCTATTTTTTACCGGGTTGGACGACGTCTGCCGGGACAGCTATATCTATATATATAAAAGAAAGTCGTGTTAGTTACACTATTTATAACTTAAGAACGCCTGTACCAATTTGGCTGAAAATTGGTGGGGAACCAGGAGACAGACATAGGATACTTTTTATCCCGTTGGTAGGTGGCGCTGAGATCGGGTTCTAGAATCCTCCTTATCACCTGGAGCGACTTTGGTGATTTTGTTTTTGTGTATTTGAGTGGGTTCCCGGATGGTTTAGATTAGCAAAAAGAACCGGTAGGTGGCGCTGAGATCGGGTTCTAGAATCCTCCTAATCACCGGGAACGCTTTTGGTGATTTTGTTTTTGTGTGTTTGAGTGGGTTCCCGGATGGTTTAGATTTGCAATTAGAACCGGTAGGTGGCGCTGAGATCGGGGTCTAGAATCCTCCTAATCACCGGGAGCGATTTTGGTGATTTTGTTTTTGTGTGTTTGAGTGGGTTCCCGGATGGTTTAGATTTGCAATTAGAACCGGTAGGTGGCGCTGAGATCGAGTTCTAAAATCCTCCTAATCACCTGGACCGATTATGGTGATTTTGTTTTTGTGTCATGAAACATAGTCTTTTAGGAATTCAGAAAATATGGCGGTACGAAGTTCGCCGGGTCAGCTAGTCTATATATATAAAAGAAAGTCGTGTTAGTTACACTATTTATAACTCAAGAACGGCTGTACCGATTTGGCTGAAAATTGGTGGGGAGGTAGCTTAGAACCAGGAGACGGACATAGGATACTTTTTATCACATTAGAACCGGTAGGTGACGCTGACATCGGGTTCTAGAATCCTCCTAATCACCTCGAACGATTATGGTGATTTTATTTGTGTGTTTGAGTGAGTTCCCAGATGGTTTAAATCCACAACTGGAACTGGTTGGTGGTGCTAGGATCGGGTCCTAGATTTTATATTTTCATAGCAGGACAACGTCTGCCGGGGCCGCTAGTACATGTATAAAAATATATACAATACTAGCTTTTGCACGCGACTTTTAGAACCCACTCAAATACACAAAAACAAAATCACCAAAGTCGCTCCAGGTGATAAGGAGGATTCTAGAACCCGATCTCAGCGCCACCTACCAACGGGATAAAAAGTATCCTATGTCTGTCTCCTGGTTCCCCACCAATTTTCAGCCAAATTGGTACAGGCGTTCTTAAGTTATAAATAGTGTAACTAACACGACTTTCTTTTATATATATAGATATAGCTGTCCCGGCAGACGTCGTCCTGCCCGGTAAAAAATAGGGGTTGATCGTAGAAGGTTGAAAATTTAGGGTTGTATGTATTTTTAAAGCTATCATAAAAAAATAAAAATATCAAAAAATTAAAAAAAATTATTTAGGGATGGACTACCCTTAACATTTAGGGGGATGAAAAATAGATGTCTGATTCTCAAACCTACCCAATATGCACACAAAATTTCATGAGAATCGTTCAAATTAAAATCTAATTCAACCCAGTAGAAAATTATAAAAATACTAATATCGCTATTAAAAAATAGGGGTTGATCGTAGAGGGTTGAAAATTTAGGGTTGTATGTATTTTTGTATGTTGTATCATAAAAAAATAGAAATTAAAAATTTTGTCTAAAAAATAAAAAATAAAATTTAGGGGTGGACTACCCCTAACATTTAGGGGGATGAAAAATAGATGTTGGCCGATTCTCATAGATACCGGATAAGCACAAAAAATTTCATCAAAATCGGTCAAGCCGTTTCGGAGGAGTATGGCAACGAAAACTGTGACACGAGAATTTTATATATAAGATAAGATATATCGCTATTTCATGAAATGATTTTTTTCTTTTCTTTTCTTTCTTCTCCTTAAGACTAAACAACAGACTACGGAAAGCGGGCGTGGGCCGCAGAAAGAAACTGAAATGCTAACGAGCGGGCGCACAGAATACAAATTGTCATCAATATCGGAAGCCGGTCGCTGGGCTCGCCTTTATAGCTCCATTCTGTATATTGATTTCCGTTATGTCACTTAAATTTGTTTCTTTCTTCTTGCGAATTTGAGGATTGAAAGTCAAATCATAAAAAATCATTACGGTTTTCCTTAAAACGTAACTATTTGTAAAGCTGTGAAATGTGAACATTATTATAATTCCCTAACCTTTAAACACTGGTTTTGATCGATATCCGCTGAGTAGTTTTTGAATTATGGATTATCTCCTCCTTTTTTTTTTAAATATGTATATATATATATATATATATATATATATATATATATAACTCCATTAATTCTTCAAAAGTCATTCTGTAACATAATTCTGTATAAAACTTTAAAAAAAAAGTACTTAAATATAAATAGAACAACAAATATAAAGAAAAACAATCTTTAGCTAGACATGATGCTGGGGAGTTTCTTGCCGCTTCTTCTCCTTAACAGCAATAACACGTTGCGAAGCGGTGTACATAGACTAGGTAGTAAAATAAAAATTTTTAACCTATATGTATGACCTTCAAAAAGTGTTCTCCAGTAGAACTTATTTTGAATAAAAACTTTTGAATTTGAATATATGATGTGATATCTTCTTTGTTGGTTGCAGGTTTAGTGGGCGTCATCAGGGTAAAATGCGAGCATAAAACACAATGGCCACGGTTTATACACTTTTAATTAAGATTTAAACAACATGTGTGTGTGTGTGTGCGTGCGTT
Source organism: Dendrolimus pini (assembly GCA_949752895.1). NCBI lineage: Eukaryota > Metazoa > Arthropoda > Insecta > Lepidoptera > Lasiocampidae > Dendrolimus > Dendrolimus pini. The sequence continues at coordinate 2,710,949 of OX457148.1, forward strand.
CGTGCGTGCGTGCGTGCGTGCGTGCGTGCGCGCGTGCGCGTGTGTGTGTGTGTGTGTGAGTGTGTGTGTGTGTGAATAAATTGTGTGATTTCATCTTTTGCCAACGGAGCGCACTGGAGTACACAAAATGCGATCCTGGCATAGTAAATTTCATCACAAAACTTTATGTCGCTAATTTGGTTATCTAGAATCAATCCCAGAGTTGTTTATTATAATAATCTTCCTGTTTTTAATATTATTCCATTGTAAAAGTGCAGTCTTTTGTTTCTGACATTTTTTGTCTTTTTGATCGAGTTTCACGTAAAAACGTCTGAGCCGAATTCAATGCGGTTTCGCTGATTGATAGTAAATTTCAGGACTTAAAATCTGTGATACTTCATATCTCGAGAATTTTACGAAAAATTTCTTGGGAGAGGTTTAAAGGGGCCAGATCGAAAATAATAATAATTTCAATGCGAAATTTTCATTGATCGACAAAGTCTTTAGTAAAACAATTGTAGTTGTGTATATGTCTTTAGTAACAATACTTCACTTTTTGGGAATTTATGGAATTTATTTATTTTCGTACTAAAATTCATATACCCTGCTAAACTTTTTATTTTATGTTTAGCAAAATAACTGTAATCTTTGTTATCTTTCCAAAGTAAACAAAGACGCCAGCAAATGCTAGTATATTATACGCATCTATACAGTGCATCTGTCTAGGGAATATCTATTATATTATTATTTACTCAAACCAAACAAGGCTTATTAATAGTGATAATAACTTCCTCTTTCGTATAATTCTTTCCGCTTAACTCTCGTAGAATTCACACGTGCGTTGCTGTTAGAATACTAACAGTACTACCCTCTACGTTGATTTATGCAAGTTTTCATACGTTTTACTGTTATTGCCCTACCGTTGTCAGAATATGGAATACGTTGTTTATACGTTTACATTATTGACAGACAAACAACACGTTGCCATCCATATACATACTGTGGCGACCAAGGGTAAAACTGTCCAACAGCGTAAATCAGTTTTAGAACTTGGAAAATACTAGAAATTTCTGGAGGGAAAAGACAAGGACGGATATATTTAGAAAAAGATGGACGATAAACGAAAGAAAGAGATAGATAGATGTTAGAAAGGGATAGATGTATAAACGAAAGTTCCCGAACAGAAGGTTCGGGAAAGAAAAGACAGAGATAGATAGATGGGTTCTAGAAAATTCTTCCAGGTATATAAACAGCATAAGGCGCGCCTACCGGGCAGTTTTACAGTTGAGTTCAGTACAAGACGGTGAAGTGACAAGTGCGATATTAAAGAGTTGGAAGAAAAGGTTAATAGAAGACAGAGACGAATTATGTGGTGAAGTTAGTGACAAGTTTGGTGGACAGATACGTGAGGGAGGTGTGTAGCGTAGTTCGAAAGAGGAACCAGAAGCGAGCTACCCGCGATAATATCGGAGGTGGTCCACGCAATATCGGCGACGGTATTGAGGGTGTGACAACTTATCATCGGGACTGTGCATCCTTGGTCGTGCGTATAGGGGCAACCCTGCAAAGAGGTACTACGTGCGGCTGAGTAAGTCAATGAAAGCTTTTAAATTAAAAACTGGTGTTTTCTTCCAATCCATAAGTGCGTACCCCCGCTCGTACGTAACAGTACTAATTTTCAAGCCGGCCTTCAGGGCTAAATCCTACATTATACAAAATAGCAAAAAATACTGCTACTTCCTCGAGACTGATTTTGAAGAAAACTAAAGTATCGTTATATTTTTGGAAAAATTATTTCACCTACTCAGGAATCGAACTGGCTAATTTTGGCAGAATGTCAAATTGGAAACTAAAGAAAGAGGCTAATTTGGACCAACAAACAGATCACGAAAATTTATGATTATGCAACTTTTCGAATTTTATATTTTTATTAATAAATGAAATTCAACACAGTGGTAGCTTACATACAAATCCAATACTCATGATAGGTATATAACTTGTAGGGCGTTGTAGTCCACGCGTAACGCGTTGATGATTCAATAGTTATGGACTGTATGAGAGAGAATTGATCTTGATCCTTGTACTACAGAAGTAGAAATACGTGAAACTTCCCCTCCCCTCTCTGACGACCCCCCCCCCCACAACTTCGAACTCTTTTTTTTTGGCCAGGGTAAATCCGTTTGAGGACTAACCCGCGACCCGTGTGTGTGTGGGGTTTGCCAGATCGGGGGTGGCACTGACGTGCCCAGTCAGAACTGGTGCCACCCTATTGCCACTCCCCAGTTAGGGATACCCTCTAAAACCCCTGGCTGTTCCGTCCTGCGCCTTATGCTAGGGCTAGAGAATGGGATTCCCAGCACCGCGATGCCCTGGCAGGCGTGGGTCACCCTCCGAGACCTCTTCCAATGCCGGGTGACTATACCCCCGGTGTCGTCATGATAAAATCCGGCGTGGGGCGGTTTGTAACGCCCCCACGGGAGGAGAGATGAGCGCGCGCCCAACACTCGCGCTCTCATCTCGACGGCATATGCGGGTGAGTGAGAACCCCTATACCCCAAGGGGCCCCACCCGCGCCGCCCGCTTACAGTGGCTGAAGGTGGATTTCCGCCCTCCGGCGTCGGCGCGTCCTCCTTTGGCGGGAGCGGAGCAAAGACGTCCGCTCACGCTCCCGCTTCGCCTCCTCCTTCGCATCCGGTGACAACTTCCAACTCGAACCAATCATTCCCAACCATTTCCAACTCCAACCTCCTTAGGAACCATCCTTTTAAAAAAATTATTTTTCCTAGACTCATGTATTTTTTATGTAGTACTTAATTAAGAATTATAATTTATTTTATTTTAACTTTCCCGAAAACATGAAAAACTTGTAACAGTTTAAGTAATGTGTAGTAATTACATAATTTTTTTTAATTTTGTATATAGTCAGTGAGTTGCAAAGTGTATTGCCAGCGACCATCCTCTTGTTAGAGACAACAGTGCATTCAATAAATAAAAACAACACACAGGACTAAGTCCACTTCAGAGCTAACACTTCGCACAAGTTTTAAGTATTGTAAACGTTTTCGGCACGGCCAGCAATCATAATAAATTGATAAATAGTCTATATCAGGGATGGCCAACCGGTCGATCGCGATCAACCGGTAGATCGCGGCCACTAGTCCAGTCGATCGTGGCAAGGCAAAAATATAAAGGTATACGTAGAACAGACTGCGCAGTGTAGTCACCAACTGCTACGCACATAATCTTCATCTTGTATCATCAATAAAATATACTACTTATAGAATAGAATAAAAAACGCTTTATTGTTCACCAAAATAAACAATTACAGAATAAATAATTACAACAATTAAAGGCAAAACACAAGGCGGCCTTATCGCTTAAAGCGATCTCTTCCACTTATTAAGAAATGTCATTGGTTGATCGCAGAGAATTTCGTCAGTAAACACTAGATCTTGGTTCTAATTAAGTTGGCCACATCTAGTCTATGTGAAAAGGCGGCGCTATGTTGCTTTCGTCAAACATTGACAGGAACTGTCCAAAACAGCTGCCCTTACTCTGCTGTGCATTGGCCGTCACCTCACATAGAAAGAGGGTAGACAGCAAAATTGATGGAGCGATATTCTACCTACTTTATACTAGACAACGAACGAATATATTTCATTTTATAGATATGAAAATTATAATAAGGAAAAATATGACGCGTTTAAAAATAATCATATTATTTGTTGTTCACAAAGTGATCGTTTACATAATAAGCGCAATTTGTACATTGTACATGAAAGAGAGATATTTCAAAGGGAATCTTCTCGAAAAATGAGAAATTCAAATGGAACACGACTTTGTAATACGATCATTTAGGCGTGGGTGATTGCTTGTTTTTAGGTAGATACCGTAGATACTTGTTTATGATTGTGACTTGTGTCTCACGTGATGTTGAATGACGACGTGCTCTAGGGTGGAGCACGCTTATTTTTTTTATCGAGGTGAGTCCCTTTGCCGACACCCCACTGCTCGGGGAGATGACAGTGGGACTCGCCGGCTGCTCCGCCAGAATACTCAATAAACACTCCAATGTGCCTCTCGTCGTCATATAGCAGATTTTTTTTTATAACGCAGGGGTATTGCCTATAGACACCAGCATGAGTACTACATCGAGGATATGTGGGACTCTCATCGACCGGTTCTCCACGCTCACTTCTAAAACAAAACCGTCGCGAGAATCGAACTACCGCCGAACTACCCACTAAACATAAACCTGCGCCCCATTCATCACGCTTCTAAAGGGCGTCACGTGATCTGGTATTTACTGCACCGTGACGCCCCAACGCTGTGTAACTAGGCTACTCCGGGGTGTAGAGTGACACACAGCGGTTGGAAGTTCCCCCCCTGTAACTGTACCTATGGGAGGAGTCCGAGTCCTCCTCCCTCGCTCCTTCAGCGGCCGCCTTCAGTGTAATGACGGATTGGCAGAAGTAGCCACAAATGTTGACCCTGGAGTATCGCTTCGAGCATGCTAGTAAGCGAGACGTTCTCTAGGCACCAAGGCGCTGCACTCCATGAGCGTGTAAAACGCCATGTCTTATACCTGTACATAGAAGATATAAGCACAAACAGTAATAGCTAGTTTGTAATTAATAAATAGAAATATCATTATAATATCTTACCGCGCGGTTAATAATACCTAAAGCCGGGATAGTTTCGGCAGCCGGATAAAAAGCGGTTAGCCCCCGGATATAGCCGGGACCATTGTGCCCGATGTCCCCTGAGGCCGTTCTAGCCTAATGCGATAATAACGACAAGGAAAATTGCCTTTTTAATAATAATATCTGAATAAAAAGGCCTTTATCCGGTTACTGAAACTATGGAATAACCGGTTTTTGGAAATTAGACACCATTTATTTGGGATTACAGTCAAAGTTATTTACTTTTCAGGTTGATTTAGGATTGTTTTGTTTAATATACTGTTACGAATGCGGGACTCGAATTAAAATGCCGTTGGAATTACTATAGAATTATTTAGAACTATACAAACACGTATAACACAGGTACAAATATAACTGGACGCAACCAGTACAAACTGCACGATTCAATAACACACGCAAAATCCGTCACTATATCGCTTGTATATCTCGTAGCTCGTAATCCTTGTTTGACTGCCGATCTCTCCATGGAGCCATTCCTGCACTGATACAATATGGCTGCCAACCCGCATAGATCGGATTTCTTAGAAACAATTCGACATACCTGCCTAATGACTGCCATAAAACAAATACAATAACAATATAATGTTTTTCTTAATTACACATTTTAAACACAAAGTAAACAAAAGAAGTCCAGATGCGGGAAAGGTAATATGCTGGGCTTTATGACAGGCAGTTGTGCATTCACCTTTGTCGGCATGTAACAATACTTTTTAATGAGCCATTTTGAAACATTGTCTAAGAGTTAATTGACGCTTTGTTTACAACAGCAGAGAGAAGAGGAGATAAAAACAATAATAATTCCTTCATTTCAGAAAAACAAGCCACCGAGTCCCGTGTTAAGTACGAAACAAACTCACTTACGTAAACATTTAACAATACGATATCTTATTGGAAAAAACATATCATAAGTTATTATTTTTATTATAATAACTTATGTGTTATTGTATATATATGACTATGTATATATGTATGTATTTATATATTTATTTCTTAAATTAATTTAAGTATTTATGTATCTATTGCCTTTTTCTTGCACCACCTATTTCGCCTGATTCAATTTCTGTCATTTAGGTTGCCTGGAATAGATCGCTTTGAGCGATAAGGCCGCCTGTTGTATTGCCTAGAAAATATTGTAAATATGGTCTGTTTTTTAACCGACTTCGAAAAAAGGAGGAGGTTCTCAATTCGTCGGGATCTTTTTTTTTTTTTGTCGTCACTTTTTTTATGTATGTTCGCCGATTACTCCGTCATTTAGAATCCGATTTACGTGATTCTTTTTTTGTTCGACGCGGAATAGCTTCCAATTGGTCCCCTATAAATTTTACATAGTTTGGCCCAGTAGTTTTCATTTTATGAATATTTTTTATGAAAAAAGTTTCCTTTTCGTTCCATATGTTCCACGGTTACGCTGAGATTTATGATTCGATTTACGTGATTCTTTTTTTGTTCGACACGGAATAGCTGCCATGTGGTCCCCTAAAAATTTGACATAGTTTGGCCCCGTAGTTTTCATTTTACGATCATTTTTTTGTTCTCGTTTCTTGGGACCTAAATTTTTTTAGAAGCGCGGCACCATTCGTATGTCCACCACCCATACATAGCTAGACACTAAAAAGTAACAAATAAAATTTCAAAACTTCGTTTAAAAAAACCGACTTCAAATCTAAAAAACTAAAATGTATAAAATAACTTATTTCTATAGCTCTTATTATTAATATATATTACCTAAAACATCTTGAAGTCGGTGCAAAGTAAAACATAATAAAAATTACTATATTTTGCAAATTACTAAGCACCGACTTTAAGATGTTTTAGGTAATATATATTAATAATAAGAGCTATAGAAATAAGTTATTTTATACATTTTAGTTTTTTAGTTTTTGAAGTCGGTTTTATAAACGAAGTTTTTAAATTTTGTAATTGTATATTTTGGTATGGTTTGGTGCAATAAAGTGTTATCTATCTATCTATCGTATCAGCATAAACTAGGTGATGAGAAATATCAATTAGGTCCGTTATTTCCCTTTCTTCCATCAGCTTCATATACTACTTCCATAATATAAATAAGATAATAGATAAAGAAATGCGCACACCTGCCCGTCGTAAAACGCCGTTTATTGCCTTCTTTGATTTAGGAATTCTTTTGTTTACTTTGTGTTTAGAATTTTTATTCCAGACATGCTATTGTTATTGAACTTGGTTTATGGCCGTCGAAGCTTGCCAGGTGTGCGGGATTAACTCGGCGAACGCGATCCTTTGTTCTATTTTACAGTTTAGTATAAAACAATGCCCGAGCGTAGGGGTGGGGCAGTAAAGCGACGACTACAATACGAGTAAGACGTGAGTAATTAGCGATATAGTGAGGAACTTTGCGCATGTTAAATTGCATTGAATCGTGCAGTGTGAACTGGTTGCATCCAGTTTTATTTGTACCTGCTTATACGTGTTTGTACAGTTCTAATAAACTCTTTAGTAATTCCAACGGCATTTGTTTTAATTCGAGTCCTGTGTAGCTGGTAACAATAGTAATAACTTTTTGATAAAGAATAGTTACACGTTTCTGACAAATAAAAAATCGTTGACATGAAACGAAGCATCATAAAGAAGCTCTTCACAGTGTGTTTATTGTATTTTTATAGCTTCGTTATAAAAAGTCCTACGGGACATAAAATGTTGAATAAAAGTGGCTATGTATACTCCCCCCTATAATGGGGGGCCCGAGCCCAGCAGTGGGACATTTATGGGCTGACATTATATTATATTTATATATGTATACTCGTATTTAAGCGACATCATATGTATTAACATTGTAAACTAAATAAGAGTAGTACATGTAATTAATAAGCAATAACTAAATAAATGTAATAAATAGAAATTAGTAAATAGAAAATGATGTAAACAAAACTGTATAACCTAAAAGTATGATACTATAGTATAAGTTATAAGAATATATTAGAAGTAAGGACCATTGTAACATTTTTTAACCGACTTCGAAAAAAGGAGGAGGTTCTCAATTCGTCGGAATCTTTTTTTTTTTTTTTTTTTTTCTTTTTTTTATGTATGTTCGCCGATTACTCCGTCATTTATGATCCGATTTACGTGATTCTTTTTTTGTTCGACGCGGAATAGCTTCCAATTGGTCCCCTAAAAATTTTACATAGTTTGGCCCAGTAGTTTTCATTTTATGGACATTTTTCATGGAAATAATTTTCACTCCGTTCCATATGTTCGCCGATTACTCCGTCATTTATGATCCGATTTACGTGATTATTTTTTTGTTCGACGCAGAATAGCTGCCATGTGGTCCCCTAAAAATTTGACATAGTTTGGCCCAGTAGTTTTCATTATATGAACATTTTTCATGAAAATAATTTTCACTCCGTTCCATATGTACACCAATTACTCTGAGATTTATGATTAGATTTACGTGATTCTTTTTTTAAACCGACTTCGAAAAAAGGAGGAGGTTCTCAATTCGTCGGAATCTTTTTTTATTTATTTTTTTGTTCTTTTTTTTATGTATGTTCGCCGATTACTCCGTCATTTATGATCCGATTTACGTGATTCTTTTTTTGTTCGACGCGGAATAGCTTCCAATTGGTCCCCTAAAAATTTTACATAGTTTGGCCCCGTAGTTTTCATTTTATGGACATTTTTCATGGAAATAATTTTCACTCCGTTCCATATATTCGCCGATTACTCCGTCATTTATGATCCGATTTACGTGATTCTTTTTTTGTTCGACGCGGAATAGCTTCCAATTGGTCCCCTAAAAATTTTACATAGTTTGGCCCAGTAGTTTTCATTTTATGGTCATTTTTCATGGAAATAATTTTCACTCCGTTCCATATGTTCGCCGATTACTCCGTTATTTATGATCCGATTTACGTGATTCTTTTTTTGTTCGACGCGGAATAGCTGCCCTGTGGTCCCCTAAAAATTTGACATAGTTTGGCCTAGTAGTTTTCATTTTACGAACATTTTTTTGTTCCCGGTTCTTGGGACCTATATTTTTTAAGAAGCGCGGCACCATTCGTAGGTCCACCCATACATAGCTAGACACTAAAAAGTAACAAATAAAATTTAAAAACTTCGTTTAAAAAAACCGACTTCAAAAACTAAAAAACTAAAATGTATAAAATAACTTATTTCTAAAGCTATATTATTAATATATATTATCTAAAACATCTTGAAGTCGGTGCAAAGCAAAACATAAAAATTACTATATTTTGAAAATTACTAAGCACCGACTTTAAGATGTTTTAGATAATATATATTAATAATATAGCTTTAGAAATAAGTTATTTTATACATTTTAGTTTTTTAGTTTTTGAAGTCGGTTTTTTTAAACGAAGTTTTTAAATTTTTCCTAATAAAGAAAAGAAACAAAAAAGACTTATAATAAAAAGAAAGATAAAAAAGACAACATATATATATATATATATATATATATATTGTCTTTTTTATCTTATATATATATATACACACATACATACATAGAAAATTAAGAAATTTAACAGCCCGGGCAATCAAGTTCGTCCGGGGAGAGGAAAAAAATACTACATTGTATTCACATATTTATTGTTAACACAATCACGCTTGCTCTTATTTAGTACTAGCACGTCCAACAAACCTGCGTTTGCGGTCACGAATTTGCTGGTCGAAATAGCCCCCAAATTTTTCCCCTTTTCTGAATTGGAAAACCTCTCTACAGATTTATTATATTACAGAAACCTACATATGCATTATTGACACAAGGGTTGACAATGTTTGCAAGTTTTGAGTTTTATAACTCAAGAGAGTTATAAAATGAGTTATCTCAGAGAACAAAAATTAAATTAAATTATTATGTCTAATATATAATACATTTACTTATTTATCTATTGTAATATTATGTTAATTTATATAAAGTGCTTGTCACATATAATGTTAACAAATATATTTATCTAGATTGTTTTGTATATACGTATATATATTACTATTATATTTATATATGTATAAAATTTATAAAATTGTGTATGTATATTTAAATTGTATAGTCCTATCTTTTTCTGCTCCACCTACATCGCCAGATTAGTTAAGAATTTCTTTTAAGCTAGGTTGCTTGGAAGAGATCGCTTTTAGCGATATGGCCGCCTGTTGTTTTGCCAAGAAGTGTTGTAATTATGCATTTTGTTTTTGTATTTGTTTTTTTGGTGGGCAATAAAGTGTTATCCATCTATCTATAAATGCACTTGCCTGATTTTCTTAGAGATAATTCTATTTTTTTAACAAAAACAAAACGGATTTCAAACTAAAAAGCGAACAATAAATATCAGTATCATCATCATTAAACCAGTTCTAAGCCTTGCTCAAATCAATCAATCAATAACTCTTTATTACACCAATACAAAAAAAGGACTTACTAACTAAAACTATATCTAATTATGCACAACGGGCGGGCTTATAGCTAATAAATAATAGTTTAAAAAAACTAAAAAAACACGCTTTTATAAAAAATCCAACTAAAAAAACAAAAAATAAAATTTAATATAATATAAAAAGCGTGGGGTGTATTCAAAGCGCTTTTTAAGATATTATATTATTAATTGAATACACCCCACGCTTTTTTATATTATATTAAATTTTATTTTTTGTTTTTTTAGTTGGATTTTTTATAAAAGCGTGTTTTTTTTAGTTTTTTTAAACTATTATTTATTTTTCATTTTTTAGTTGATTTTTGTTTAAATGTTTTTAAATACAAGCTTTTGAGATCCTGCATATCATGTAGCAGCAGAGTGCTAGCCAAGACAAGTAAAACGAGCCCAAACACGACGGGTCTATCTTGTTTAGTACAGGAGTTCCTATGGCCACCTTCCGACTCCATCATCAGATCAGCTCCATGGTACCATATTTTTGCATTGTCACGCGATATAAACATACGAGCCCAAACACGAAGGGTCTATCTTGTTTAGTACAGGAGTTCCTATGGCCACCTTCCGACTCCATCATCAGATCAGCTCCATTGTACCATATTATTGCATTTTGACGCGATATAAACATACGAGCCCAAACACGACGGGTCTATCTTGTTTAGTACAGGAGTTCCTATGGCCACCTTCCGACTCCATCATCAGATCAGGTCCATGGTACCATATTATTGCATTGTCACGCGATATAAACATACGGGCCCAAACACGAAGGGTCTATCTTGTTTAGTACAGGAGTTCCTATGGCCACCTTCCGTCTCCATCATCAGATCAGCTCCATGGTACCATATTATTGCATTGTCACGCGATATAAACATACGGGCCCAAACACGAAGGGTCTATCTTGTTTAGTACAGGAGTTCCTATGGCCACCTTCCCACTCCATCATCAGATCAGCTCCATGATACTATATTATTGCATTGTCATCGACCTTTGACAGGTGTGCAAAGTATGAATTAAATCTGATCGTTCAAAGTAGGACAAAATCGAGCTCAAAGGGGTCGGTTACAGACATACTGACATACAAGTGAAGCTAATATAAAGCGTGTAAAAAGCGATCTCTTCAAGACAACCCTAGGAATTAATAAAAATAATCGGCAGACAAACACACATATTGTACATCCCCAAATTAAGTAAGACCATGGTAAATAAACGAGAAAATACGTTTCCGAAATTTACTATACCAGGAATCGAACCCGGAGCCTCTGCGTTGAAGTGAGGTAGGCCGGCAAAGGCTTAGCCCGCTCAACCACAGAGGCCGTCTAATTACATTGAGGTTATAATGACGGTGGTGTTGTAATACATAATACATAGTACAATTTCTAATATTCTAGTAATAAATAGATGCAGTATATATAGATGTACTATATATTAAATAGATATTTACTTAATATACATAGCATACAAATAAATATCTACAATCATATAAAAATGTTTATAGATATATAATATAAATGTACATAAATTTCAATATTATCATATTTCAAGGACAGGTAATATTTGTCTGATAGCAACTGGAAGCGTGTTCCAAAGCTTTATAGCCTTGACGGTAAAAAGAATTGTTGTAGAAAGTTGAACTATGCGCAGGGGTGTTCTACAGGGGCCCTCTAGCATCTAGAGGGCAGAGGTGTCTTCACCCCTGTTGACGAAGTGAGTTTGCCTTTCCCGGGGCATTCTCAAGCACTGATGCCCTAAGATCAGCGCGGGCGTTACTACGTTCTAAGTGTCACGCTCTTCCTGCCATAAGCGCGGGGCACCTGGGAGGAGGGTGTTTTAGTGGAGTATTGAGTTTGCGAGTCTCCACACAAGCCGGCGAATTTGACTCTGGTGCCCATTCGTGGTGTCACCTCTCGTAGCTTTGGTCTAATCCCTAGTAAAGGACCCGGTAGTGTGCTACATGCATTTCCCCGCCTCAAAAAAATGCGTAGGGGTGTTTAGTTTCAGTATAGTGGCAAGCCATAAGCTATGGCAGCACAAAATAAAGCGTTATTTAAGATAATGACAAATATTCGGGACAAATAAGATACTGTACAGAAGACAAAGAACATGAGCATTCCGGCGAACTCGAATTGGGAATCACCTGAGTTTTTTTACGAAATTCATAGACGTGGTCATATTTCCGTAGGCCAGATAAGACCTTATATAGAAGTTTTGAAGACGCTCAAGTTTATTATCAAAGTATCGCTTGAAACAAATAGCCTCTCATCCGTGGTGAGGTAATGAGAAAAAGTTTTCAACAGGAAATTGAGTTCATACTTATCCTATTATATTAAATTGTAATTGTGTAAGTAGAGTTTGTAACAAACTTTTCTATTTAAAATTTAAACTAATATATAAATCTGAGCAGCCGTGAATCCCCCAAAGCGTAGGTTTTCTCTAATTTCTATACAGTTAAATTTTCTTAATCACTTAAGTTTGATTGTGTTCACATTTAAACTACGTCTTCTGAGGTATTGAAGTTTCCATCCCCAAGACAATGTTCTTGCTTTAAGCATAATACATGATGACTGTAAAATCTATACATCTATACATATAAATAAAATTGAAGTGTCTGTAATATTGAAATAACCGCTTTTTACTACATGCATATGAATATATATACGGTACATACACATACACCAAAATAACATTTTTTACAATTTTTGTCTGTCTGTCTGTTTGTTCCGGCTAATCTCTGAAATGGCTGGACCGATTTTGACGGGACTTTTATTGGCAGGTAGCTGATGTAATAAGGTGTAACTTGGGTTACTTTTATTTCAGAAAAATCTTTTATTTTGGAATTATGACGATTTTCAATCACCACGCGGGAGAGACCGCGGGGCGCAGCTAGTCAAATATATAAAGAGAGAGAGGTAACTCTTTATTGCACACCAAAACATACAATTACAAAAAAAAACATATTTACAATATTTTCTAGGCGATACATTAGGCGGCCTTATCGCTCAAGGCGATCTCTTCCAGGCAACCTAAATCAAAAACGAATTTGAATATAATGTAATAAATACTCAAACTAATTTAACAAATAAATATACAAATACATACATATATACATAGTCATAAATATACACGTATACAATAATATATTGCAAAATACATAAGTTATTATAATAAATGTATTAGCATGATTATATTGTGTTAATCAGACATAGCTATCTATTTATGGACAAATAGTATTTTCTGAGTAAATTTCTAAATGTTCGTAAGTATTTGGCCTCTATCTATATATATATATATATATATATATATATATATATATATATATATATATATATATATATCTATCTATCTATCTATCTATCTATATATATATATATATATATATATATATATATATATATAAATCTGAGGGTTTTTTTTTTAATAATGGCTGCTAGATACGCGCTGGTTTTAGAAATGTCTCGTCATCTCGATCTCGATCAGTTATCTCGATGTGCAGGTTGCACCACAATGTTTTGCTTAACTGTTGTTAGCAATTGTAACAATATACACATTGGGTCACAACCCTGCCAAAGTGGTGCATGCGTTCCGGCTAGGATCGAACTCGCGCCCTTATTGAGTTTGGGACACGTGCGTTAGCCATTACGCTACCACGACTTTTTTTACTAAAGGAAAATTTCGCATCGGATTAATATTTTTCAACCTGGCCACTTTAAACCTCTCCCAAGAAAGTTCCTACTACGATTATAAGCCCGGGAATTTACTATTGATCAGCGAAGACCGCACCGAAATCGGTTCAGTAGTTTATGCGCGAATCCCGAACAAACAGACAAAAACAATCAATGTAAAAGAAACAGACTATACTTTATAATTTTGTAATTGTTGCGTACAGAGAGCACCTCCCTGACCCGTCCGCTGGAACACACCTACACTCCGCGCCCCGCATACCGCCGACGCCCATAGCTGGCGCAATTAGCAACTAGGCGTCGGACGGGATGCGGGATATAGGAGTGGCCTTGGAGGCATATAATGTTCATTCATTTTCAATTGTTCATAATTCTACTCTCTCGGATAATCTGTACTTATTCTATGTATATTTCGATTCATGTAAAAAGTTCAATAATAATAATTATACAGTCCATTACATCGAGTTTGATTTCCGAACAAAAAGCAACTGCCATCAGTAATAATATACGTAGATTTTGACACTAATTTACGTAATAGCGTATTTTATATACCGCAAACTAAACTACGCAAAACTAGCCGAGCTCACTTAATATTTCAGGCGAAATGAGATTTCATTATAATGTTTCAACCCTCTGCAGTTACTTTATGAATAAACGTAATATACATTCCACGTGTATATTTTATTATACAAGCAACGGAATGAAAATTACACGTGATATTGTTTCAAATGGAACAATTGTTCCTTTATAGCTGTAGTACATATGGGCAGACGGCCTGCGTCGTTTATGGAGGTTTAGGATACAAGAGATGTCACCAACGCGCTGCCGGTCCTGAAGAGTTTTTATGACACATTTTTCAAAAAGGATCTTGCTATTTGTCCGCTAAAACTAAGTTTCTAATTGTTCATAGTATTGACTAGAGATGCCACCAGTAGTGGTTTGGCTGAATACCGAATATTGGGCCACACCGACACGAACATTTTAGGATTTTCTGCTTATACACTTTCGGGGCCCCACATCATGAATGTGGCTGATGCATCGGTAGCTACGCCCCTGGAGTAATACCACCCTCTTACAGAATATCGGCGTGAAACGGTTAGCCTTTAAGCTAAGCGTGTTTCGCACGGCGATTGTGTATACCAATAGCCTACTTTCCCTTCCCCCCCATCTAATTTAGTATTCAATTATTCTCATTTCTTCCCCTCTATCCCATTCCTCCTGTTCCGCCCTTCCCTATCCCTCATCTCCATCTCATCGGAAAGACTGGCAACGCGATGGCATCACCCGTGGCGGTGCAAACGTCTAAAGGCGGAGGTAACCACTAATTAAAAACTATGTTATTTTTTGCCAAAATAGCTACGGAATCCTGATTAATGCTTTTTTAAATTTGATTCATATCCGTGCAGGAACGTAGAAAGAATACAATTTCCAACGGCCGGCCGGCCTGTCGTAAGAGACGACAAAACATCCCACAGCCGGATGGTGGAGCATTTGCCGGTCTGGATGGCTACCACCCCTGCTCTAGAGTATACCAGGCTCCAGTTTCTCCTTCGAAGTCACCAGCCCAATGTGCTGGCGACTTCGAAGTACCTCTGGTATTGCTAATTCGGTAGTTGACAGTTTTTGAGAAACAGGTTTATTTTGAGCCTTATGGTCTATTTTAACCAAAATATTAATATTTCAGCAAAAAAACAACATTGACATATTATATTTAGCAACTTTATAAATATTTTGACATGTCGTCACAAAAACGCGTCAAGCTGTCATGGCGTCTCGCATGACGTCACAGCGTGCAAAAGAAACATCTGTTTCGTTGAAGTGTTATCTGAGAGCCATTGATAACTTCTTGTGTTTTGCACCCTATGACGTCACGCGCTCTGATCGGCGTTCATTGTCACGTGGCTAATGGCTGCAATATAACAATTTTATTTCTCAAAAATATCAATTAATATTTATTATTTTAGTTAAAACAATTTATTTTTGTCATATTTAGATCGTAATCTACGATATATATTAAAATCAGCCTACATTTTTCATACTGTCAACTACCGAATTACCGTAGGCGACGGTAACCATGTTCCATCATAGTCAACCTATCTGCAGTCAGCAATAAAAGAATGACTAGTGAAACAAAATTTAAATACTAGCATCGTCCAACCCTAATATACAATGGGACTGACATATTTTTTGTAAATGAAAGTCCCTTCAAAATAAAGAGGGGAAAAAAAACCCTAATATTTCACCTTTATTTGCCGTGTTGACGATATTTCAGAGATTCCCTAATGTACTTAATGGCGCCTAGGACACCTGAAATATCACCTTATCATTCAAATTTAAAGAAATGTTGGCCTAATTTTCGTTTATATTTTTCTATGTAATATTTTACAAGGTTTTATTTAACTTGCAAGTTTTGTTAGTCAACTTAGGTCAAATCTTGCAAGCTGAGTCCGAACAAGATCTTTTAGACTGTCGACTTTGCAATTTTATATGCTTGTTCAGGTCAGATGAGAATGTATATTCTCATCTGACCTGAATATACATAAATGAAAAAATAAATAATAATTTTAATGTTCTAAAAACCAAAAAAGGAACATGGAGTATATCAGAAAAAAACTTTATTTGAAGAAATAGCGACGTAATTATATTATTTATACATCATACACAGGGCATAATTTGAGAATTTTTTTACGCCGCATATTCAGCAAACATGGTCTGCACTCAGCATATTGCTGTGCCGGAATTACATCCGACACAATGCTGATTTTCAGTGCAAGCTCCCTTTTGGCGTAACACCGAAACGACCCATTAAGTAAAACTAATTCTACTTGTGTAATATTTAATTAGTAAATAGTATAAATAAATTTAAACTTGACCTTTTATTACATTATACAATTTTATTTACTACTAGCACTTGCACGCAACTTTGTCTATGTTGGACAGGTAACAAACATTACAGTTATTTTGCCAATACTTAAAGTGAAAGTGTAATCAGAACCACGAAATTATTTATTATGAAAATACTTGGATCCTGAAAATGCCCGTACAAACTCGGGATAAGTAATGTTACTAAAGGCATATATAACTGTAACTGATCTATTAAAGATATCTCAAAATCATGTGTTTGATGTACTTCAACTGTTTGTTTTTGTTTTAGATCAATTTAAAAAAATAGCTTTTTTCGCTTAAAGACCTTTTTAATATCAATTTATTTATTAATTTTTTAGTTTTTGCTAGACGTGTGTTACATTTTCACTGTAATTCTAAAACGTTATTTTTTCTTTTTAAATCAAACCACCATCAGCTAAAATATGAATTCAAGACTGAATAAGTATGCAAAATTGCAAAGTTGTAAGTTTAAAAAAACTATTTCTAATTCAGCTTGCAAAATTTGACCTTTTTTATGAGAAGAATCCGTTTTCAGACATCACCATCTGACGATCACGGCGAGGGCGTTGGGTCTCGCCAGACTGGTCCTTCCCTGAAAGAGGTAGATTGCTAGACCGAAATACGAAATAAAACTTCCCGAGTTTCTTCCTTCCTCCTATAGTAAGAGCCGCTAGAATTTGTCAGCGCTAACTCCGCGTAGTGCAAGATTTGACCTTTTTCTGGCGACGTGAAATCAGTTTACGGACATATATATCACCATATGGGAATCACGTTGAGGATATGTGGTACTCGCCGGTCTGGTCCTATCCTGATGACGAGAAGTTGTCATAGACCGGAATACGCATTAAAACTCCACATGTTCCTTCTTTTCACCTTTCACGTAACATTTTACTCCTACAATGACCCGTTTCGTAAATCCATTTGATGTTTATCCACTGTGGAGGAAATGCCGTGCGGATTGTGGGATTCACCACGTTCAGGTGGCACTAGCACCTCACGCATAGAATGCTATTTCCACGTCACGGTCGGGGATACCTACAGACCTACGAGAAAGCGGAAAATCAACCAATTCCACATGCTCTGGCGGACGGAGGCCACATCCACTGCCGAGGGAAAGCATAGATCACGACGTCATCGGGCGGAAGACAACACGCCCTCCTCTCAACGGCATTATGGGCAGATGGTACCACTTCCCCAGGGTAAAACCCATATAGTGCAAGCTTCGACCTTTAACTTACAAACATTACAAGTGAAATAAAAGCTTGTTATAAAAATCTACTTGACGTAACCTGAATTCAAGTTCTATACATAAGTAATTACTTCCACGAACTATAAAAGAAAACTAGATTAAAGTAAAGGTCAGTATCAAAGCGACAGGTCTACGTGACCAAGGCGGGGTGATTTAATATGTATGCAGGAGGATTTGTGCGGAACCTTTGAAACTGAGGTAATACTACATTATTAATGACTAGTTATTACTCGGAGCTTTGTGAGGTTTCGAATATGAAAGTAGGACTTAAGGTTAGGTGTTTAGGAATTTAATTTGTATGACTGTATTTCGTAAACGAACCTAACATACTGTGGTCTGGGTGTCTGGGATAGGCTTCAATTTTCCGTTGTATATTACATGGTGGTTTGGGCAAGGAAAGAGAATGGATGAAAAGAAACTGACAAAACAAGTCTTTCGAGAGAAAGGGTAGGAAAATTAATGGGAATAAGACGAAAGTTATGGTGTTTGCAAGAGGTAAAAGAACTGCACACACACACACATACAATTTTTTGTCAATAAATTCATTTTGATTTGATTTTGATTCCAATGAACTATTAAGCAGGGCAATGTGAAAGGAAACTAGATAAAAAGAAGCAATACGACTGCAGACGATTCAATAGAGCAATCATCATCCCTCAGATCTCATCCACTTTATATCACACATCGAAATACCAGGCTCTAAAACGTTTAAAAACGTTCTCAAGTTTTGTACCGTTTCCTGACAGTTAAAAGTGCATTAAACTTTTATAGTCCTTAAAAGATCTAGAGAAACCATCCTCTAAAAGATGGTAATAAAACCCAACGAGTCCAGTTTTAATATGGCGTTTAATAACGGTGGTGGGTGTCTGTTTATTTAAGCACAGTATGTGTACAGAAGGGCAAAATAAAGTAGATAATAATAGGTGCGCCAATTTCGCAAAGAATAATGCCCATTTTGGGTCCACCTCGGAATCGGATGAACCTTAAAGAAATATCTATAGAATATTGTTACATGCCGACAAAAAGTGAATAAACTTGCCACTTGCCTGCCATAAACTTGGCTTATTACCTTTCCCGCATTTGGACTTCTTTTGTTTACTTTGTGTTTAAAATTTATAATTAAGAAAAACATTCTTTGTTATTGTACATGTTTTATTTATGGCAGTCATTAGGCAGATGTGTCGAACTAATTCTTGTTGTTATTGTTTTGCGTCAAGGCATATTGTATTTGTACAGAATAAAAGCGAGTCAAGTCAGTCAAGCGAGGATTACGATACGATGAAGACGTGCATTCGGTAAGCGACATAGTGACGGACTTTGCACGTGTTGAATTGCATTGAATAGTGCAGTGTGAACTGGTTGCATCCAGTTTTATGTGCACTTATTTTATACGTGTTTGTACAGTTCTAATAAACTCTATAGTAATTCCTACGGCATTTATTTTAATTCGAGTGCTGTAGCTCATAACAATATTAAAATAAACATATAAATAAAATAATTCACGTCCTAAATATACTTGTAATTTAACAAATAGCTTTTAACGATATTTCCAAGATTTTCCCAACAACAACAATTCTCATATAACTTAGTTGAAATAGGGAAAGACAAACTAAAACTGCTAATTAACTTGGCTAAAGTAAATAGAGTGGCATCCATCATACTGACGAAGTCAAACATTCGACAGAAGCTAATGATGATGGATGTATATTGTATTAATGTAATAATACTTCGAGTTGAAGAACTTTATTTCTCATAATAAGAATTTTTACAAATCACTCAAACTATGAGAATATTAATTATTTCATAAAACATGAAATTTTCTACGCTGATAATAACATTAGAAGAAATGAAATGAAATATTTATTCTTGCAGAAATGTACTTGTATAGAGATGTTATTCCTAGAAATACACATTTCAGTATGTTTTATCAGTTACTGGTGTGCAAGTAAGCAGGATCTTTATCATCATATTTAATTACTTATTTGTCATTTATTTTATTAAGTATCTTTTATCCAATTCAGTCGTATTTATTACATTTATTTATTAATTAAACTTTATTGTCAAATAGTCTTTATTTATATATTTCTTTACACCTTTTTACATGTAGAATGACTAAACAGATATACAATGCAAAAGTGGATGGATGCAGAAGTCGCGGAAGGCCACGACACACCTTCTATGATCAAATTGATCATGTACTAGCAGAAGGTGATGTCAGGAGCCTTAAGAACAGACGAGCGTGCATGACAAGAACTATGAATGTCAAAGAAGCAAGTGAGGTGTGTAAGAATAAGCCTAAATGGCGCTCTGTTTTTCGTGCCTACCCCGCAAGGGACCTGGCGTGAAGTTATGTATGTATGTACGTATATTTACCTATTCTAAAAATTCTATTAATTAATAATATTTATTACCTTTATTAATTATATAGATGTCGGTTTTTTTTTAATTATTATTTCAATCTGTTTGTCAATTATTTAGTATCTTTAATTATAATATTATTATTAATTATGTATTGATATTATGTTTCAAATTTGTCATTAAGGAATTCGTTTGTGGAATAATATGATTTATCTATTAATAATGTCTTTAGTCTTGTTTTAAATATATTAATTAGTATTGTTTTTAACGGTTTTGGTAGTTTGTTAATTGTTGCAGGTGCCATCTCGTAAACAACTCTTATCCAACAGTTCCGAATTATATCTATTAACACAAAATATATAGAAGAATCTTATATACATAACCTTAGCTCTATTATCTAGTTTCGCCTCCTTTTAAACCGACTTCAAAAAGGAGGAGGTTCTCAACTTGATTGGTTTTCTTTTATATATGTACACCGATAACACTGAGATTTATGATCCAATTTACGTGATCCTTCTTTAGTTTGGTACGGAATAGTTGCCATTTGGTCCCCTAAAAATTTAACATAGTTTGGCCCCGTAGTTTTCATTTTAGGAAAAAATATTTTATTTATTAACAAGTTAAAAAAAAGTTACACAATACAATTTATTGAATTATATATAGCATAGACATAACCTCTGAGGTTTATATTAGTGCTATGGATATCTACGTCCGAAGCATTTAATAATTTTAAATAAACAATTTAAACAGACGCTAATCACACAATACATAAAAACATTACAACATTAATTATTGATATAAAACTACGTTTTAACGGTTTTAAGAGCGGTAATTTATTTAATTTTGATTAATCCGACGTTTCACGGTGGTGCCGTGGTCACGGACGACAAAGATGACATTTGTCCAACGAGTATTGTTAAGTTTTATTTAGCCTACCGCCAACTTGTTCATTTTAATTATTTAGTTTTAATTTTGTTTATGGTTATTTTTTACTCTATGGGAGCTTAATCTAATTTACCACCGCTTCACAACATGTTGTGGCTTGAAGAGAAGAAGCGGCGCAAGAAACTCATCAGCAAACATGCATAGTTCTAAAAATTTTATATAATACTAAAATGGGTGAAATGAAAAATAAAAAAAATATCAGTCAAGTTGGTTTGTGTTCCGTTGCACGCAGAAAGAACTCGGGCAGTTGGTTTTTGCGAATTATTGACTTCAAATAGAAACATGACAAGATGAAATATACCACTAAATAACTGTGTTGTAACACAAAATCGCTTTGTCAGAGGTTTTCGCGTTCGGGCAAATACGACGCGCATTCGCCAGTCTTACCCGGTATTGCGACAAATCGGTTTTGTCTAGAGTAACACATCCGCCCATACGTGTGACTTAACGTGTGTAATATATATGTGCATTTTATGTGTGGACAATATACCGTGTAAATAGTTAAAATCTAAAACGTGGTTTAATTTCTCTCACACTTCATGAACTCCCGACAAGCGACTTTCTGATTAGTCAATACCGCAGTTGGTGAATATAATAAATATACACTTACTATCCCCACAGTGGTGAATTTTAAATCGCCCCAACTGTAACAGTAAAAATGCCTTGTAATCAAAACTACAAAAAAAAAGTGCGTGCATACAAAGTACACATGTCAGAAGTGAAACTTCTTTGGCAGACTAATCTTTAAGTCTTGTTTATACATACATGCACATACATAACTTCACGCCAGGTCCCTTGCGGAGTAGGCACGAACAACAGAGCGCCATTTAGGTTTATTCTTACACACCTCACTTGCTTCTTTGACATTCATAGCTCTTGTCATGCACACTCGTCTGTTCTTAAGGCTCCTGACATCACCTTTTGTTAGTACATGATCAATTTGATCATGGAAAGTGTGTCGTGGCCTTCCGCGACTTCTGTATCCATCCACTTTTGCATTGTATATCTGTTTAGTCATTCTTTCATCATTAATTCTTTCCACATGCCCGAACCACCGGAGCATTCCTTTCCTAACCTTCACCCCGACACTCTCTTTCAGACCAACTCTCTTTCTTACTTCGGTATTACAAATGCGGTCCGCGAGCGTCACTCCGCTGATCTTTCTTTATACAAATCTAAAACTTTAGTTTTCCGAGACTTAGAGGGAGGGAAAAGGAAGATATTGTGGAGACCAAGGGTAGAACTGCCCAACAGCGTAAATCAGTTCTAGAACTTTTAGAAAATACTAGACATTTCTGGAAGGAAAACAGAAGGACGGATAGATGTTAGAAAAAGATAGACGATAAACGAAAGAAAGAGATAGATAGATGTTAGAAAGAGATAGACGACAAAAGAGAGAAAGAGATAGATAGATGTTAGAAAGGGATATATGTATAAACGAAATTTCCCGAACAGAAGGTTCGGGAAAGAAAAGACAGAGATAGATATATGGTTTCTAGAAAATTCTTCCGGGTATATAAACAGCGTAAGGCGCGCCTACCGAGCAGTTTAGAGTTTAAAGTTGAGTTCAGTCCAAGACGGTGAAACGACAAGTGCGATACTAAAGGGTTATCAGAGAAGGTTAAAAGAGTACAGAGACGGATTAAGTGGTGAATTTAGTGACAAGTTTGGTGGACAGATACGCGAAGGAGGTGTTTAGCGTAGTTCGAAGGAGGAACCAGAAGCGAGCTACCCGCGATAATATTGGAGGTGGTCCGCGCAGTATCGGCGACGGTATTGAGGGTGTGACAACTTATCGTCGGGACTGTGCATCGTTGGTCGTGCGTATAGGGGCAACCCTACAGAGAGGTACTACGTGCGGCTGTGTAAGTCAATAAAAGCTTTTAAATTAAAAACTGGTGTTTTCTTCCAGTCCATAAGTGCGTACCCTCGCTCGCACGTAACAATATGTTAGGAATTTAATGAATTTAATTGTCATTAAAATATTAAAAGTGTCGAAAATTAATACAAATTATAATTACTCTCTCTCAATCGCTGTCTCCCTCTTCGACAAAAACGCTGCACATCTTCGTGACGCTTATATTTTTATTATTGCGTTTCATCCGTAAAAAATTTACCCTCATGCACCTAAAGAAGTTTCAGATCAAAAATTGTATGTCTATCAAGAAGAAACATGTAACTATATGGTACGAGAGCGAGCAACGTCGGAAAAACAAGAATTTCAAGAAGGCCAGTTTTTAGATATGCTATTCCTCTCAGTCTCCCGGACGTCAAAAAACTGGCCTTCTTGAAATTCTCTCTCGAAAACGTTGCCAGCTCTTAGACGAATAGTAGAATTATTTTCTAATAAATCAAACTCGGCCTCAGCGCGGTTAGGGCACTGAGTATGTTGCGCGGGCGCAACGCCATCATCGATAAAAACTCATTCTTATCAAAGAAAGATTATTATTCTTATAAAAATCATTATTATCTTTTTTGCTGTTAATTTTAAACTTACATATAAGTATTTCTATATCTAAACTTTTGTACTTATAGTTTTTTAATACATAGATACCTAATTAATAATTTATTATAAATCATTATTATTCTTATTTTAATAAATACGTTGTTTTATCTATTTTTTTCATTCATTTATATCACTAACCCACAAAATGACAAACCTTTATACACTGTCAATAACGCTTATAGACAACAATAATGCGCATCACTATGCCTGCCCATAAGGCCCGTGAGCGGAAGAGAGAGCGAAATACTCGCTTCACCGCTCCGATTATTTATGACCCAAACTGCACGGAGAAAATAATTCTACTAAAGGCACTTAGCATAACATCTGCAAAAATGTCATGTTTCAAACAAATAAATTACTTTGACTTATGTATATACGTTTATTCGCAAAATATCTAACTCGTACGCTATTCCAACCTGTTACGCATCTATTTACATTTTCTCTCGGGCTTTCATCGAGGGCCCAAACAAAGGCGTTTCACAAAATTAAAATGTACCTCGTACTATTGAATTTTTCAGCGGCCCTGTTGATTAGGTTTTTTGTTTGATTACTTTATTCTAATTAAAAAATAAATTGAATTACAAATATTAATAGATACATTAACAAATCAGACAAAAATTGTGTTGCTGGCTAGTTTGTTGCCACTGCATCTAATTAATACAGCAATTTATTTGCGAAGCCGTCTTCTATATAAATCTACTAGCTGATACCCGCCCGCTTAACGTGCCGCACAATCCGTTCTTAGCTGACCTCTACTTGGCGAAAGGAAGGTTCATGGCAAATTTCAAGTCTTTATATATCATTAGTTCCGTAGACATCGTGATGAGCCCCTAAATACGTGAATTTATATATATTAATGTGTATATATATATTTAGGAATCAGAAGTGGAAAATAATGATAAAAAGTAGAAAAAGGCGGTCGTAAATAATTGTTTAAGTTTTAGGACATAACTGATAGTTTGGTTATAATCAAACAGTGGAAAATGCGTCACAATACCATGGTGCGCTGCGTATTATATTCCAAGCGTAGTGAAAGGTGGGCGGGGCGATGTCGCTGCCGCCGTACTTTTTAACCGACTCAAAAAAAGGAGGTGGTTCTCAATTCGTCGGGATCTTTTTTTTTTGCTTTTTTTATGTATGTTCGCCGATTACTCCGTGATTTATGATCCCATTTACGTGATTCTTTTTTTGTTCGACGCGGAATAGCTTCCAATTGGTCCCCTAAAATTTTTACATACTTTGGCACAGTAGTTTTCATTTTATGAACATTTTTCATGGAAATATTTTTCACTCCGTTCCATATGTACACCGATTACTCTGAGATTTATGATTCGATTTACGTGATTCTTTTTTTGTTCGACGCGGAATAGCTGCCATGTGGTCCCTAAAAATTTGACATACTTTGGCCCAGTAGTTTTCATTTTACGAACATTTTCTTGTTCCCGGTTCTTGGGACCTATATTTTTTAAGAAACGCGGCACCATTCGTAGGTCCACCCATACATAGCTAGACACTAAAAAGTAACAAATAAACTGTAAAAACTTCGTTTAAAAAACCGACTTATAAAACTAAAAAACTAAAATGTATAAAATAACTTATTTCTAAAGCTATTATTATTAATATATATTATCTAAAACATCTTGAAGTCGGTGCAAAGTAAAACATAAAAATTACTATATTTTGAAAATTACTAAGCACCGACTATAAAATGTTTTAGATAATATATATTAATAATAATAGCTTTAGAAATAAGTTATTTTATACATTTTAGTTTTTTAGTTTTTCAAGTCGGTTTTTTTAAACGAAGTTTTTAATTTTTAAAAATATCAACTACCGTCATTAAGGCTATTTATATATTAATGGTAGCAGCTGCTTCTTTCAAATAAAATTCGATGTGGACTGTATGACAGAGTATGACTTATTATTGAAGCTATTTACAATTGAACTATACATAGAAAAAATACAGATATGAACGGCAGAGAGAAAAGTAGTGCGTATTGGTGCTACATTTATGTGAGCAGTGTGAAGAGAATGAAGTAATTCAGGATTTCGTTTTTTTTTGGAGCTGACTCAGCTGAATAGCCGCAAATGGCTGAGATGGCTGTTTCAGCGATACCGGGCTTTGGGGGCTTCCCGACTCCGTGGGAGCGGAGGCGTTCGGCCCGGAAGCAGCACGGTCAGGATTAGCAGTTCAGGATTTCCGGCCTTCAAGGCCGCTTCTATATCCCACGTTCCGGCCGACGCCTAGCTGCTAACTGTGCGAGCTATGGGCGTCGGCGGCATGCGGGGCGCGGTGAGAGTGTGTGCATCCCCGGGTGGGACAGGGGGTTTTCTCTGCAACATTTATATAGAGTAGAAAAGAAAGCAAGAAACGTGTAAACAAAAATCAAATAATATGCCGCTTTGAAACCGTTAAAACGTAGTGATAAATGCGTCATATTTAAAACGTTAAATATAATGCCGTTAACGCATAGCCATTATCGACGAAGTCGCGAGCACAGCTAATCATTTTTTACATTGCAGGAGTTCAGCAGACAAGCAGACGGCCCACTGATAGAAAGCGGTTACCATCTCCTGTGAGCATTTGCAACACTAAAGGAGCATCAAATACACTGCTGCTCTCTTAAGGGAAACTGGAACCTGGTCACTAATGCTGGAACCACAACCTAAGGTTATTATGGTCATACTTTAGACCAGGGGTGGTAGCTATCCACTCGGGCAAATTCCCTACCACTTGTGACATTATACCGCCTCTCACCACGCGATTAGAGATTTTTAGCAATAAGACTACCCTTTGTACACAATTATAATAATACTAGTTAGTAAGTTTTCTGTAATGGTGTACAATAAAGTCTTATCTATCAATGTATCTATACCTTCCACCCCCTCCACGCGGCCGTAATGCTTTGACGTGACAGAAAAAAATCCTAATACCCCATCTATATAGAAGTTTCACTTCAATGGGCGATGTGTTCAGAGTAAAGATTTATATGTCTAGTAAAAATAATCAATCAAGAGAAAATGGAAACAAAGCCCCGAATTGAAGGCATCGCTTAGAATGATGTTTAGACTACAATAACATTCAACAATATTGACATACACTTAAAACTCTTCGCACAAACAAAAACCGAAACAAAACAAATTGTTTTAACAAGTTGTCCGAAATGGAAAAACAAAAAGCGTGACCCCACTTCCTTTTTTTGTGCCGCAGTTTATTTTACAATAGTAAACCATGCGATCCAAGGCAGTGTTGTTTGATAATGTAGTATCTATACTACACTCAGATGTGGAAGAAGAATACAAGTAATTACAATTGCCCAGTTAAAGCCAAAGCCTTGTACCTCGTTAGAATTAAAAACTTCGTTTAAAAAAACCGACTTCAAAAACTAAAAAACTAAAATGTATAAAATAACTTATTTCTTATGCTATTATTATTAATATATATTATCTAAAACATCTTAAAGTCGGTGCTTAGTAATTTTCAAAATATAGTAATGTTTATGTTTTCCTTTGCACCGACTTCAAGATGTTTTAGATAATATATATTAATAATAATAGCTTAAGAAATAAGTTATTTTATACATTTTAGTTTTTTAGTTTTTGAAGTCGGTTTTATTAAATGAAGTTTTTAAATTTTATTTGTTACTTTTTAGTGTCTAGCTATGTATGGGTGGACCCACGAATGGTGCCGCGCTTCTTAAAAAATATAGCTCCCAAGAAGCGGGAACAAAAAAATGTTCGTAAAATGAAAACTACTGGGCCAAACTATGTCAAATTTTTAGGGGACCACATGGCAGCTATTCCGCTTCGAACAAAAAAAGAATCACGGAAATCGGATCATAAATCACGGAGTTATCGGCGAACATATGGAACGGAGTGAAAATTATTTCCATGAAAAATGTTCATAAAATGAAAACTACTGGGCCAAACTATGTAAAATTTTTAGGGGACCAATTGGAAGCTATTCCGCGTCGAACAAAAAAAGAATCACGTAAATCGGATCATAAATCACGGAGTTATCGGCGAACATACATCAAAAAAAAAAGATCCCGACGAATTGAGAACCTCCTCCTTTTTTCGAAGTCGGTTAAAAAAGAACTAAAAATTGACATTGAAAGTGACATTTTGTGATAAATGTCTTTTTGGCGTCTCTTGCTCCTTCTTCTCGCACCCGTGCTTATACAAATTACACCAGCGCCCGCTCCCGCAAGTTTAATAATATAAAATAATAATTTAAAGTGCCTTGTCCGTGTTCCGATCCCAGACCCAGTGTGTGTGTGTGTATTCAATCATCTTGAAAGCAGCGAAGACCCAAAGAAGATCGCATCATCACAAATCAAGTAAGTCGCACACAACGCTCTTCCAAACCAAAAGAAAACCGGCACCTACAGTCCACCCCCTATTTTCAATCAGCCCAATAAAAACCTAACTGAAAAGCATCGTAACCATATAACTTATACTTTCCTCGTATTTTATTATTTAAAGCATTTTTTTACCAGATTAGTCAAAAATCTAAAACAATTTCCAAATAAATTTATAACGCAGCACAAAACTCAAAAATATTGCAGATAACTATTTCCTAATCATGTTCTTAAATGTTAATAGAGATTTTGCTTCTCTGACAGCAACTGGCAATGTATTCCAAAGTTGGACGGTCTTAACCGTGAAAGAATAATTGAAATTGTACTTCTTGTAGTAGAATGAAGAAGTTGAAGTCCTATGTTACCAGTAATATCAAATTGATAGCAACTCGTGGCTGTTTACAGCAACTCAATCACAAAATATTTGTTAGCGTCATATTTTAGTAATATTATGTTACCTAAAGTAGGACGCAGCGTCAACAAAGCACTGTACGTTGAAACCTACAGAGCCAATTATGAGGTCCAGAAATGAGAAGCAGCATTTCAATCCATATATTACTTTAATGTATAATTCTTCCGATTTACACAGAACATTTGCACAGAACTCATCGTCTTCACACTTGATTGACACAGAATTACACTGACTTGTGAGCGCCACTTCCGCAAGGTTTTATTACATGTAAAGAAGTTCTTACACAATGATGATAATTAAAAAAGCATTTTATCCGTGCAGGAACGGAGAAAGAATACAATTTCCTGCGGCCGGGCGGCCTGTTGTAAGAGGAGACAAAACAACCTACAGCTAGGTGGTAGGCCATTTGCCCGAGTGGATGGCTAAGGGTCTAAAGTATGTGTATGCCATAACAACCTTAAGTTGTGTTCCGGAATTAGTGACCAGGTTCCAGTCTCCCTTAAGAGAGCAGCAGCGCATTTGTAGCACCTTTGGTGTTGCAAATGTCCATAGGCGATGGTAACCGCTTTCCATCAAGTGGGCCGCCTGCCTGTCTGCTGAACTCCTGCAATAAAAAGCACTAACCACTTTATTTCTCGATAGTAAATCTGTGCATATCTTCCTAACTGTATAACGGTAAACTGTGACATTTCCAGTTTACACTGTAAACTGGAGCTGTCTTGCCATTACTCCGCTGAATAAACAAATCTAGTTAAGTAAAGTTATACACTGGAGTATTTGTATCGCTTTACAATGATACACACTTCTGTATTTATTTTAGTTTTAAGAGACAGTACTACCAATTACAAACTAGAATTTACATATCAATTACAAGTTTAGATAGATAGATAAAACTTTGTTGTACACAGAAACATTTACGAACTAGTATTATTCTAAGGTTACCTATATGTGATAAGAATGCTATCAACAAAACTTGAGTATTGTGTATAAGTTCCCCAAGTGGTACATATCAAACTAAAAGGGTCCACAATAGTCAATTACATTTAAACAAGTCGTGATAAATTTTTTAGCTCTCTATAAATAAAATCATATAATAAAAAGAATTGTCAAAAGCAGTTCAGAAAAGAAAGTTATGGTTGAACATATATAAAAAAAAATACTTACACAAATAATTAAATACCTTCTTTTTTAAGTCAGTTAAAATAACAAGGGCCTATCTAATGCAGTAAAAATTGATAAGGGGGTCTATGATACAAAAGTTTGAGAATCATTGGAGTAGTGTAATGTGTTGGATATTAAGAAAGAAAACACGAACAAAGTGTCTTCACTCAATGGCCGCTTCCTATATCTTATTATTCATTCACTACTCATACCCTCAGTTTAATTTTGTCATTACTTGTATGAAACTTATGTGAAAATCTAACCGATAGTAAGGCAATTGTACCTTCGGTAAGATATAGAGACCGGCCATTAATAAGGACATTAAGAAAACAACAACAAACACATTATATTGTTCTAAATATATATCTTTTGTCTATTCTTTGTATAGGCATAAATATTTCAATTTTTATTAGTGTTTTTTTTCTTCTATGAAGGTGACGTTACTGCTTGGCACCGAAATGCACTACCAGAGTCCCTGTTTCCGAGAAGTACAATCCGGATATCTTCAAGTCTTGTTTTTTTTATTGCAGGTGTTCAGCAGACAGGCAGATGGCCCACTTGATGGAAAGCGGTTACCATCGCCTATGAACATTTGCAACACCAAGAGTGCTACAAATGCGCTGCTGCACTCTTAAGGGAGACTGGAACCTGGTCACCAAGGCCGAAACACAACTCAAGGTTGTTATGGCGACATACTTTAGACCAGGGGTGGTCGCCATCCAGTCGGGCAAATCCCATACCTGGGTGTGGGTTGTTTTGTCGCCTCTTACGACAGGCCGCAGGAAATTGTATTATTTCTCCGTTCCTGCACGGATAGCAAATATCTAATATAATCTTGTATGAATAGGTACTATCTAGGTAAGCGTGTCTCATCTTCGATCGCATGATCTTTTGACGTTAGACATGATCGTGGTCAAATGCAAACGTATTCACAATAAAGAAAACGTAGTTATTGCCGGTTAATTCAACGCGTTCTACTCGTGTCGAGCTCGCAAGTCACATACTCAATATGATTTTTGGTTATAGTAACCAGCAACGGTTATTGTTGCGGCTTGTAGTGTGTGTAAGTTACTTTAGTTGTAGTATAGGTTCTAACAATGTATTAGGTAGTAAGTTCAGTTAATAAACGATCGTCGACCCAAAACACTTGTTTCCTTTACATAGCCCACACATCACAGGCTCGCAAGTGTGTACCTGGCTTTATATACGACCCTTCAGAGATTTTATACATTCACCTCAATAAATAAAAAATAGTTGTAACGTTGCACTTGCATCATTAAAAAAAAACAGACATAGCCAATGTCAATATATGTCACTGTCAAGAGAGTGACAAATAAAAAAACTGTGACGGCGGTTAATTTAAAAACTCGCTCGAACTTCAAATATAGCAACTGCTACGAATTTATTATAAATATTACTCCACACTGTAAAAACTTCTTTTAAAGTTAATTAAATAACTACGTGTTCCCGCTGGGGACCGAAGTTACCCTTACCTATCTAGGGAAACCCTAAAAACCAAGTCAACACATACCCGACGTGGACAATTACCAGTCGAGCTAAAACAAGAGCGGTGGAACATTTGGACTTGAAGAGCAATAAAGGCTTCGACAGGCCAGTGTACCTTTTGTGTAAGGAAGTCCACCGGCTGTTACGGAACCGATTAAATAATAATTGTCTAATAGTGTTCATTGACCCACCTAAACTTATTCTGTGGCTAAGGAGGAAGACCTGACGATTTCCCTTACGTCACATAGTTGTGTAAAGATAAACAGAGCTACTTTAAGGGCCGCTTGCATAACGATCGCCTTTAAATAAAATTAGTTAATCATATTGTTACATACCAAAAAAGAAATGCGCACCTGGTTTATTACCCTTCCCGCATTTGTGCTTCTTTTGTTTACTATGTGCTTAAAATTTATAATTAGACAGTAGCCTATTGTTATTGTTTTCGTTCGCAGGAATAATTAGCCAGGTGTGCAGATTACGGTTTCTCGGAAACCTCAGTCCACGCGGTCCTTTGTTGTATTGTACACTTTAGCATAAAACGATGCCCGAACGGGGGGAGGGGGAGGCAGTAAAGCAAGGATTACGATACGAGTAAGAAGTACATTCGATGAGTGATGTAGTGACGGACTTTGCGCGTGTTATTGAATCGTGCAGTTTGTACTGGCTGTGCGTAGTTATATTTGTACCTGTGATATACGTATTTGTATAGTTCTAATAAATCCCATAGTAATTCCAACAGCATTTTAATTCGAGTCCTGTAGCTCGTAACAATATTAAACTGCCTAAATACATTTTACACAAACCGTATTATTTGACAGTTCTTTAAACATATTTAGCGGCAAATTTTGCGTTGTGCAAGACGCTAATTGTATTTAAAGGTACTAAATACGTTTAGTGTTTCTTAAATGAATTTAAGCAACGTTATGCAAGCGGCCCAAAGTGATTAGTCTGAAGGAAAGATGGATTAAATTTCAATGAACTCGACAAATCAGAAACGTGGCTAACTTTTAACTTTGCGATGACATTGTGATTTCAAACTTCGTGGGAGCTGACATTCCGGGGCTTTGACTAATCAGCGTGAACTCGATGGAGCCACAAACCATTTTTAGATGTTTTTTTTTCTCCAATTTGTAACAACTTTGACTCCATTAAGGGTTTTCTCAACTTTTCAGCTTCAGTTACACAGATTCTAATTTTTCTTACCGTAGTATAGATTCGCGTTGAGATGAGAATGTTAAGATGGATGTGTGGTGTTACAAGAATGGATAAGGTGAGAAATGAGTACATAAGGGAATATTTGACAGTTGCACACGTGATTGAAAATTGAAGAAGAAGATTAAGTTGGTACGGGCATATAATGAGGAGGGATGAAAGTCACGTGAGAAAAATAATGTTAAACTACAAAATAAATGGATGCAAATGTAGAGGTAGACCAAAATAAAGGCGGATGGATTGTGTGAAGGATGAAATGATGATATGTGGTGTAACAGAAGATAGAGGAGTGTGGAAGAAAAAGACATATTGTGCCGACCCCAAGTACTTGGGATATGGTAAAAGAAAAGAGAGGTATAGATTCGCGTTCGATACGTATCTTACCTGATATAAAGTGCCGATACGATTTAGGATGAAGCACGCTTACCTATTCATACCTTTTCATTCATGACTTGAAGACCACTGGTTGGTATGAATCCGGGAACACAGGCAAATTGTTCCACTCCACAGCGGTCTGAAAAAGAGAGTGGAGGCAAAGCCAATTCTAACCAATATTATGTCCACAATGAAATGATGGTGCAAACCGGTGCTTCTGGTTGTCCGATGATAGAAAGAGGATGGAAGAAGTAGTAAGAACAAATGTTACAAACCAGTATTTACAACACAGTGCCGCTTTATTATGCCAGCTGCGGATTTCCCTTGTCTACTATCATCCTACATTATATACCTCTGCTACCCGCATCACCAACTACTAATATTCTTTAGTTAACATTTTCATGATATAAATATGTTATTAAACTTTGTTTTTCTATTTACTGACGTTTCGCGACTTCCCCTTTTTTATTTGTTGCAGGAGTTCAGCAGACAGGCAGACGGCCCACTTGGTGGTAAACGGTTACCATCGCCTATGGACATTTGTAACACCAAAGGTGCTACAAATGCGCTGCTGCTCTCTTAGGGGAGACTAGAAGCTGGTCACTAATGCCGGAACACAACTCAAAGTTGTTATGACGACATACTTCAGACCAGGGGTGGTTAGCCAGTCGGGCAAATAACCTACCACTTGGATATACCCCTAATATAGACATTACAGTCTCCCGGGGGTCACGACCGACACGTTGGAAAACGCTATTTAACTAAATATAAAATCTGCATATAATTCGGCGTTTAATAAAGGATCAATTGCATATAATATTTCTATATTCATAGGCAAAATTACACGCAAACAATAGCTTCTGAATTTCAATTAAACGGCCCTAAATGCTCAAATTGAATCAACTCTCCCTATTTATTGGGAATGAGAAAACGTTTGAAGCTCCTTAATTGATTGTTTGATCAACTCTCTACGATATAGTTGTGTGAATTACTGGAATAAAGCTATTGTTGATAATTTGAAATACACAATACGTGTCTTATGAAAAGAGGCTAAATAGTACTAAGAATCCTTAAGTTCTATGCCAATTCATGACTTCGAGAAATTAAGTGTTGTTTAAAGTTAGGAATTTAAATATGATGTTGAAAATTTTTAAAAGCATGAAATAATTGAAAATAAGTCTATAGGTTTAATTTCAATTATTGATGAATATTGCCAAAAATCAATTAAAATATAAGGTTTTTAAATACAAGCTTTTGAGATCCTAGATATCATGTAGCAGCAGAGTGCTAGCCAAGACAAGTAAAACGAGTCCAAACACGACGGGTCTATCTTGTTTAGTACAGGAGTTCCTATGGCCACCTTCCGACTCCATCATCAGATCGAATCGGAAACATACACATACATACAAGTTACATACATACATACTACTTCCATACATACATAGGACATTCATTGCAAGTTAAATTAAACCTTGCAATAATAATTAAAGAAATGAAATATAAAAACATTGGTATCTTTTTCGCTTTGTTTTGTTCTATTCCAATTCGTTGTGTTTTGTTCAATTCTTATCTATTCCGTTCCGTTCCAATCCATTTCGCTCATGCTCCACTCTTTTTTAAACCCCATAAAAAATAGATTAATCTTTCTTGTTCACGAGTAATTATTTACATCAAGATATACATTATACAGGTTCTGTATTCTTTTAAATAACCTAGAATTTCAGAATCGAGTATTTGCTGTGAAAGCCTAGTGGCCAAAAATCGCATTTAAATGCGTGCGTGTTTGCTCACCCCCCCCCCTCTCCCCACATACATACACACGCACACACATACACACTTACACTTACATTTTAGACATAAAAAATATTGTAAATCAACCACACACGCACTTGATGTCCCGCGATACAAGCTAGTCCTAGTATGTAAGCTTTATTTATGTGACAATTTTTCGATTGATTGGATTGATTTTGATTACCACGTGCTGACTGTGAAGATAAACATCATGAGGAAACCATGCATCGAGATTATCGATTCGTCGTACCAAGGCACTCTACACAAATGTGGTGGGTATAGTGTAAGTCTCCCTGAATATTTGGAAGCCCAAGCCCAGCAATGGTTTTAGGGGCTGAGATTATTACATCACGGTGTGACAGTCAGCCCGAATGCAATCGACCCCGAAAATCCTACAACACGGCAAAGTTAAAGTAACTCCAGGGATTTCGGTGTTTTTTCTCATTTTTCGATAACTTTCGTGGAAAAGTACTTTTAGGGCTGCGTTATATTCGACAGACTGCGTGTCTGTTAATTAAAAAAAAAAATTATGATATGACTAAGATTGATGTAATAAATGACCCATTTGTTTATTTCAGTAAAACATGTTGCATTATTACAATGCTTAAAATTACACTACAAAAATCGAACCGTTATGTAGTTGACCCCTCGACTCCATTCAGCGTCGCGAATGAATACGAACGTATCGTCGACGATCCCATGCTTACAGGCGGTTTAGTATCTCTAAGTCTTCGGAGAGACTTTGCGTCCTGTTAGTCCCGAGTACTTATGTTAAAAAAACACTTTTGGCTATTACGACCCTTTTAATTTCACTATTACGAATAATGGGTGGAGCTTGGAGTCTCAATATACGGGACCTCAAAGGTCTACCGGACCGATATGGTATTAGTTCAGGCAATCCAGCCGGCAAGCATAAACCAGGTCCGTAGCTGTAGAGCTGTGGCTAATAACCAAGAGAATTCTATGAATTTGGAAAAAGATTTGGTATTTATAGGCGATTACTGCTGATCGACATTTTGGAAACCGATGTCATTGAACTGTTCGACTCAGCAATAAGTGCTTACCGAATAGGGTGGTAACAGTCCCTCTGTGTATTTTACCGCCTGTATAACGAGGAGTACTGCGAGGAACTGTTTGATCTGGTGCCAACGCCTCACTTTTACAACCGCACCGCTCGCCAGCGACGGGATATTCACGCCCATTTCCTTGAGCTCCCACGCTCAACTGTGCAACGGTTCTCTAGAACATTTATTTCGCGTACAACAATGTTCTGAAGGGAACTTCCCACCGCGGTTTTGCCGTTTGCGCTATGACATGGGGTCCTTTAAGAAGGGCGTTATAAAATTTCATAAAGGCCGGCAACGCGTTAGCGACACCCCTGGTGTTGCAAACATCCATAGGCGACAGTAACCACTTTCCATCAGGTGGGCCGTCCGCCTGTTTGTCTGCTTCAGGCTGTAAAAAAAAAGTTGAGTATGTGAGCTCCAGCAAACAGGGGTGAACATCCCGTCGATGGCGAGCGGTCTCCGTTTAAAAATGTGCCATTAACACCAAATCAAACAGTACCTCGGAACACTCTCCGTTATACAGGCGGTAGAATACGCAGAGGGACGCAGTCTCTCCAAAGGCTAAGCGATTCTAAACCGCCTGTCAGTATGGGATCATCCATTATACGAACGGCGCGACGCTGGATGGAGTCGATAGGGTCAGTCTGGTAAGCGGGTGCTCCAGCCCATAAGTGTGAGCAGTATTCCATATGCGGCCTAATTTGTGCTTGGTAAAGCACAAGTCTTTGCCGCAGGGTGAAATACTGCTTAGCACAACAAGCTTTTTTTCTTATTTATCTATACTTATAAAGCTGAAGAGTTTGTTTGCTTGAACACGCTTATCTCAGGAACTACTGGTCTGATTTGATAGCCCATTTATCGAGGAAGGCTATAGGCTATATATCATCACGCTAAGACCAATAAGAGAGGAGCATCAATGAAGAATGTTTCAAAATCGGGTTGTTTTTCTTTTGAGAGCTTCCGGTGCGTGCGCTGTTTCGCAAAAATCATGTGTGACAGAAGTTAGCGTTAGCCCAAAGTAACGCGGACGAAGTCGCGGGCAGAAGCCAGTTTTTAAAGTGATAACTTCTCATGGGAGGGTAAACCGTTTCGTTACGTAACGCGTTACGGCACCGTCTGTCTGTGGCTTCCCTTTCTCTCACGCAAGTTATCACTTCTGTCGAGCGTCCCGAGACGCATACCATCTTTTTGATACGCTTTTATTAGCTTCATACGTATGTTAGTATGTAACGGAATCTTTGAACATGATTTTGACCCCCTTCAAAACGTCGGATTAACTCGACATTTGGCATACTTATTAAGGACAGATGACAATTTAATATTTTAAACAGTCTGATCCATTATCCTCCTTACTAGGATAATCAGGATTAGCGATAATTGCAGAGACCGTCAAGGTGAAACACCGCTCTTCTATGCAATAGCTAATAGAGATGTAAATATCATAAAGCTATTGCTAAATAATCACTAAAAAATTATAAATAAATAATAGTTTAAAAAATCTAAAAAAAATACGCTTTTATAGAAAATCCAACTAAAAAAATAGAAAATAAATTGTAATAAAAAACATTAGTTTTTTTATATATAATGAAAACCTTTGGATGGTCGCTCTTTTAACGCTTGTCCTTATCTCTTCGGACTTTATCCTCCATAAATGCAATGTTCCTATCAAATAATAAAGCGGTAATAACGTATGACGGAGTGGGTAAAGTTGTTTAATATTTACCGTTGTATATTGCAGATGTGGGGACCGACGCGACGGCGATGCTGGCAGTTAAACGATTATTTATAATCTATGGTCCCTGAGGGGTGTGACAACTTCGAGAGGTGTCATCGATATTTTTAAGAGTTTTCCAATTAATTAAAACTACTTCTGTGTTGTACATCTGTGTTTTTGTAATGACAATGTTATAGTTTTTTTGTTAAATTGGGTGGTACTGTGTTTGTAAGTAACCACCGCCGTACATTTTGTATGAGCATAGCAAGTTATGACGAATCTCAAACGAATCACATATTATCTTAGCATATTAATAACAGTTGTATTTTTATTGTCCACGAGCTTACAAAACTATTAAAAATTCCAGAAAAAATTGTGTTCAATAATTTATAAGTTTTTTACAATTTTCATTTTTATTTAAACTATAACTTTGGCAAATTGACGGTGGGCCGACCTGTGTCAAATCGCTGTCAGGGGCTGGATGAGAAAAGCGGGAGACCAGGATATGCGGCGCTGACTAAGGGAGGCCTACGTCCAGCGATGGACATTGCTTGGCTGAGAAAAGGAGGGTCGGCATAATCAGTGCCGAATGCCTTGTAACCATTATACGCAAAAGACCGCTACAAATTATTTTCATAAGCATTCGTCGGTCGCATACGGCGTCACGCCAGACGCAGTCTACGGCGTTTGTAATACCCCGCGGCCTAATAAGAAATTGCGTAAAGAGTAGAATACTGTATTCAATAAGAAAAATCACAAAAAGATATCTTTATACTCACACAAATCAAAAGACGTTGTGATGTTTTTACCTGTAACAAATTACAAAAATATATCAATACAAATACATATCTATAAAATATATAAAAAATTATACATGAATAAATAACAATTCGTTAGTAATACCGAAGTTAGAAAGAGAGTTGGTCTGAAAGAGAGTGTCGGGTTGAAGGTAAGGAAAGGAATGCTCCGGTGGTTCATGTGGAACGCATGTATGATGAAAGAATTACTAAACAGATATACAATGCACAAGTAGATGGATGCAGAAGTCGCGGAAGGCCACGACACACCTTCCATGTTAAAATTGATTGTGTATTAGCAGAAAGTGATGTCAGGAGCCTTAAGAACAGACGAGCGTGCATGACAAGAGCTATGAATGTCAAAGAAGCAAGTGAGGTGTGTAAGAATAAGCCTAAATGGCGCTCTGTTGTTCGTGCCTACCCCGCAAGGGACCTGCCGTGAAGTTATGTATGTATAGATGAATTTAAAAATCATATTCCAACGACAGGTAGTATTTATTGATCATAATTTTAAATATCGCTAGCGATTTTTGCTTGTCTCATAGTAACTGGAAGCGGGTTCCAAAGCTGTATATAACCTTAACAGAAAAAGAATTGTTGTAAATAGTTGAGTTACACGCAGGAGTATTTCAATTTAAGTTGAGAGAAATTATTACAATTTATTAAAACGTATGTTGTGTCCTATGGTTATATGGACATCACATTCGAACGTTTATACACAAAATTAATTGCTTTGAATGCACTCTTTCGTATTGTTACGAGTTGTGAGACTCAAATTAAAAATGTCGTTGGAATTATTACAGACTTTAGTAGAACTATACAAACACGTATAACACAGGTACAAATATAATCGAACACAACAAATCCAAACGTAATGCAAGAAGTCGTTATTCAATAAAAAGCGCAAAGTCCGTCACTATTAGATTCCCGAATGTACACACGTCACGCCCGTATCATAATCGTAGCTCGACTGCCCCCTCTTTCCAGCAGGCCTTGGTTTTATACCTCGCGCTGCCGTGCCATCGTACACAAATGTGCCCGTATCGTAGTAGACGTGATACGCAACACCTGACTAATGATGCTAATGAGCGATTAAAATAGGAAAATAGGCTATTCTCCACAATAATTAGTAAACGGACGCCAATAAGTGAAAAAAAGAAGACGATCATAAAAGGATTACGATTAGTTCAAATGCGGGCAGGTAATAAAATGTGCTTTTACAGATCTGTACGTGAAATTTGTCTTTGTCGGCGCCTAGGTTGTAACAGTATTTCCATCCCTATGCGGATGCCTGCCTCAAGGCTATCTCTTCTTGTGAATTACTCACCCCACTCTAAACTCGTCTGTACATAAACCTGTCACATCCATACTGTTTCGCAACTCCAAGTTAATAAAGCCAGTTACGCAAGTTAAAGCACTAACTCGCGACTTGCCGCGTTAGCATAAGATTACTGCATTAATATCGCCAGGCCGCTGTTTATATTCAGATTTTGGACGTTACCTAAAAGCAGCTTTATGGCCCTTTCTTATATCTTACCGACCGTCCATTTGCATACAAGTAATGCCAAAATACAACCGATGGTAAGGCAAATTTATGTATGGTAAGATATACGAACCGGTCATAACGGTGAAAAACATTTTCTCATATATGTATAGGTATACTCTAAGTCTATATGAGCTCCGCCGTTAATTTTCAACTTCGTTTTTCACGACATTATTACGTAGTGTTAAATATACTGCCCACCACACCGGACTCTTCGTTAGTATACACGTCTATAACTTGCTGGTTAAATTCTGTAACATCGTAAATAAGTATGTCAAAGAGGCTAAAAAGCGCCCAAAGTAGAAATCGTTGGGAAACTATAGGTGGCGAGTAAAACAGTTTATTTAAATATGCACAAAGGGTGGTGTTGTCGCTAAAAAGCCATCTCTTCCAGACAACCCCAGCAGTATGTTATATGAGAATCCCATTTCAACTAGAATAGTGTTACGTACGAGCGGGGGTACGTTCTTATGGATTGGAAGAAAACACCAGTTTTTAACTAAACGCTTTTATTGACTTACACAGCCGCACGTAATACCTCTCTGCAGGGTTGCCCCTATATGCACGACTAACGATGCACAGTCCCGACGTTAGGTGTCTCACTCACAATACCGTCGCTGATATTGCGTAGACCACCTCCGATATTACCGCGTGTAGCTCGCTTCTGGTTCTTCTCTCGAACTATGCTAAACTAACCTCCTTCACTTAACTGTCCACTAAACTTGTCACTAAATTCACCACTTTACTGGTCACTGACTTCTATTAAACCTCTCTTTCAACTCTTCCGTATCGTACTTGTCGCTTCGGTGTTTTGGAATTTTTTAGAACTCAACTCTAAACTGCCCGGTTGGCGCGCCTTATGCTGCTTATATACCCGGAAGAATCTTCTAGAACCCATAATTTCGTTATTCTTTTATTTACTATCTGTCCCTTTCTAACATCTATCTATCTCTCTCTTTTCTTTCCCGAACCTTCTATTCCGGAACTTTGGTTTATACATCTCTATACCTTTCCAACATCTATCTATCTCTTTCTTTTCCTTCCCGAACGTTCTATTCTAGAACATTCGTTCATCATCCATCCCTTTCTGAAATATATCCGTCCTTGTCATTTCCTTCCAGAATCTTCTGCCTTTTTCCAAAAGTCTTGCGACTGGTTTACGCTGCCGGAAAGTTCTACCCTCGATCGCCACAATACCAACGGAAATCTAAAAATTCAATACGAGTTGTGCTGGTATTAATTGAAAAGTTTCTTGGGCAATAAATCGCGCAATAAAATTAATGTGCGCCCAAAGTAAAAATCGTAGGGAAACTATAGCTGGCGAGTACAGTCGTGGAAAACTTGAACTATAACACTCTACGAAGTGGGACACTAGAAACTTTGAAACTTGCTTCCAGCAATATTGTATGGAGGGCTTGATGGTGGCCCAAGGTATAAGAAATATATCTGTTCGCGCCGCTTATTTTAAATCCTTCCCCATCCAATTATTTTCACAACTACCCGCTTTCCTAACCGCGTTACTCAATCACCTTTTTCCAGCCGCCATCTTCCCTTCCATACGACTATCCTTGTCGTACTTACGGCTGCTATTAATACTGCTCTTCTTTACGAATCATTTGCTGTTGACCCTCGTTGCACGCAGTCTGCTGTCACCCCTCGTACGACAACCCGCATATCTTTCCGCTACAACTTGCATATGCAGCCATACCGCGCCGCGTGTGTACAATTTATCGAAGGCCGCAAGAAGGAGAAGCCAGAAGATTTGCTGCAAGGCTCACGACTTGGTGATCAGCACGCATTGTTAATGCAGCCCAGAGGCACGCAGGTTAGTCTCCTTTCTTATCCATACCAGCATTCTTACCACTGCCATTTTGGATACGCGTTCAGTACCTACCTATTACTGGACTGGCGCGCTGACACTATCTATATATATAAAAATCAATTGCTGTTCATTAGTCTC
Organism: Dendrolimus pini; assembly: GCA_949752895.1. NCBI lineage: Eukaryota > Metazoa > Arthropoda > Insecta > Lepidoptera > Lasiocampidae > Dendrolimus > Dendrolimus pini. The sequence continues at coordinate 2,752,565 of OX457148.1, forward strand.
GCTAAAACTCGAGAACGGCTGGACTAATTTAGCTTATTTTGGTTTTGAATTATTTGTGGAATTCCAGGGAAGGTTTAAAATGTGAGTATGAAAAAATGCATACAGTAAAAAAAAAACCGCTTTCCCTTAGAAACTATTCCTACCTGACAAACATCTGATGTTCGTCCCGTCGTTTAGAAATCAATTAAATTTAAAAGTCGTTCACAAATCAAAATTTAAAAGTGAAGTGTTTTTGTTTTTGATTATTAAATGCTTGATGTTCGTTCCGGTTAAATTTTAACCACATTTTTAACTAAAGTTGAAACGTTGTGCAATTATCTTTCAGCTTTCTTATTTTTTGATTCTGAGTCAGTACGAAGTTTGCCAGGTCAGCTTGTAATATTATTAAATTCTAAAAATGCAATGTCTGTACATTGAAACATAATAAAGATTGTAAACAATGGAGAACATGATGAAATGTTTGTTTGTTCAGGATTCACGTAAAAAATACTGGACCGATTTCAATGCTGTTTTCACTGACCGATAGCTGATTCATAGACTTAAAATTTGCGGTCCTGAGAACCCCACGGGAATTTTTTCTGGTAATGGTTTAAAATGACCAGATAAAAAAATCGAATTCCAATGTAATTTTTCGTACTAATCGATAAGAAATTTGATGTAATAAAATGTGTGATATTTTTCATTATCTTTGGTTCTATTTAAATCATAATTAACAAGCATATTAAATTTAAAAAGTACCTAAATTTTCTAATTTCCTAATTAAACTATAAAATCTAGTGCCTGGCCGCTGTCAGTTGGAAACGTGCCCAAAAGACTGGCTACATAAAGTACAAACTTATAAGACAAGACAAGCCAGCCTGCGGCCCTATTCTAAAATTTTCAAACAGTATATAGCACCTCCGCTAACTCTTATAACTTACTCCATAATACAAAGAAGGAGTAACGAAGAGAAACGACCGTTCAGCAAGCACGTGATCTGCTTCCAGGATCACTACGCCCATATTTTGTACCCAACTGTAGCCACTGGCCTTTTCCATTGACATTTCACACTATTGTTGATTGTTTCTTACCCAGAATAATAACTAAGGCTACGGAAGATGTATTAAAATAGGTACAAAATACATAAACACATCCAGAACATGGCGTTGAAAACTTTAAGGAAATCTGAATTATAACGGTCGCCTGCCAATATATTGTTACATGCCGACAAAGTGAATGCACACCTGGTTTATTTCACCTTTCCCGCATTTGAACTTCTTTTTTTTACTTTATGTTTAAAATTTGCAATAAGACAATAGCCTATTATTATTGTACTTGTTTATGGCCGCAGATGTGCAGATTACGGTTTTTCGGAAACTTCAGTCCACGCGGTCGATTGTTGTATTGTACAGTTTAGTATAAAACGATGCCCGAACGGGAGGGGTGAGGCAGTCAAGCGAGGATTACGATACGAGCAAGACGTACATTCGATTAGCTATATAATGACTGTTATATTTGTACCTGTGTTATACGTGTTTGTCTGAAAAAGAAATAGATAGAAGCATAGCAACTACATGGAGAAAATATTGGAATTATAAGGAAATCATGAAAAATAAGGAGGTAGATATAGGGATTAAGCAAAAATTATATGATGTAGCAGTTCTCCCGTGTTTAACATATGGGTGCCAAACATGGGCTCTTCGTAAGCAAGATGAAAACAAACTAGCTGTTCATCAGAGGAAAATGGAGCGAAGCATGCTAGGCGTGAAACTTATGGATAAAATTCCAAACAAAAGTATAAGAAGGAAAACAAAATTATGTGACGTAGTAAAAAAGGTAAGAAGTCTTAAATGGAAATGGGCAGGAACAGAATGAACACGGAAAATTGGACGAGGAAAGTGTCAGAATGGATACCTAGAGACGCCAAGAGGAAAAGAGGGAGACCAAATAAAAAATGGGAAGACATATTTAAGAAAAGATGCGGCCCACGTTGGACAAGACTAGCAAGATATAGGGATGATTGGAGAAAATTGGGGGAGGCCCACGCCGCTGAGGCGACTTCCGTCGATGAACAATAATGTATTATTATATTTTATTTTTTGTAAAAGGACATAGATTTTATTAGTTTGACATATTTTAAAAATAAAAATAATTATGTACCAAATTTATGAATTTAATTATGTGTGTAATATGACGGTAGAATAAAGGTTTTTTTTATTTTATTTATTTATACGTGTTTGTATTGTTCTAATAAATTCTATAGTAATTCCAACGGCATTTTAATTCGATTCCTGTAGCTCGTAACAACATTTTTTAACAAGCGGTTTCGGCAGACATTGTCCTGCCCTGAAAAAATAACTAGAACCGATTTTAGCGCCACTTCCTGGTCTAATTGTAAAACTAAACCAACCTCGGACCCACTCAAACACTATTTTTATCACCTTTGGTTACTAATGAAGTTTTAGTAGAGATCCCTAATTATTCTAGTAATACATATAGCCTATATTAATTTGGGATAATGTAGCAATCTAACGGTGAAATAATTTTTGAAATTGAAGAGTTTTGCAATGGCGAAGAAAAAACGCTTCTTCTCCTTTAAACAGCGATAAGATATTGCGAAGCGGTGTACATAGAATAGGAAGTAGATTTAACCAACTAAACCAAACGCGAGATGGATTGTAATACTTGCAACAACTCAGAAGTGTTTATGGTAGTAAAAGAGCAGCAACTGGTCACAATACTGTATAATTAGAGAACCTTACGGTTTTGTTGCGGACAGAATCACCCCGCTGACCTCACCCCCGTAAAACCCGTGCGCCCACGCCCCGCCTACCGCGGAAACGTAGCTCGCTCCGTTAGCTGCTAAGCGTCTGCATTTTTGTAGTACTTTAGTAAGCGCGGAGCGAGCCTACGGCATGCAGTCCATCTATCCGTCTCTTTCACACTTGTGAAAACGACATAGCGTGGTCTCTTTCTCGCACTCCAGTTCGCAGAAACGTTCCCCGGTCGAGGACTCCTTTCGCGTTGAGACTCCCGGGGGACCCTCTTTCGCGTTCCAAAGTGCTTCTGCCGTTGGCTGTGCGGACCGCCGCCGCCAACGGCCAGTGTGTGTTTGTTCGCCCACCACCCCTTCATGGAGAAGGGTACCGGTGGGCAACAGGACTATTAAGAGACACCGCGTACGGAGTCTCAAGCGCCGAGTACGGCGCACTGGACGCCGCGTACGGCGTCACAGACGCCGCGTACAGCGTCACTGCTGCCGTCGGACATTGCGACGCCGCGGCCGAACACCAAGCCCAAGGTAGGCCTAGCCTAACACAACCTAATATCTCATTTGCGGAAGCCGCGGCGTTGCCACGTGCGAGTCCGACCCTGATGCCGCGCACGAGTCCGCGGCCGGGGACGAGTCGGACTTCGCCGGCACCGACGGCTACCTCCACGCAAGGCCATGCTAACCACACAGACGGCCCCCAAGGCCAAAAATTACCCACCGATCGTGGTTGACAAAATGCCCAACTGGACTTTGCATTTCAAAACATTGCACGACCAATTGGGCTATGCCCCACATGGACGCCCCTTTAAACAAGGGGTACGATTTATTCCCCAGAGCCCGGAAGAATTCCGGGCAATACAAAAATACCTTGTAGAGGCCACCAAAGCGGACCCGGCTCTCCAGTGGTACTGTTACAGTACCGAGGCAGAAAAACCCACCAAAGTGGCCATTAGGGGCCTACCTCCGGACACTGATCCGGAGGAAATCAGGAAGGCCCTGACAGAACTCGATTTCCAGGTGGAAACCGTCCGCCATATACCAGGAGTGGGGGGCAAACCTGGATGCCTCTTCCACGCCTCCCTTAAAAGAACCGACCAAGAAGATCTCGCCCGGCTTTACTCGATCAAGGAGCTACTCTATATGCCGGGCGTAGTCATAGAGGCATGGCGTGGCCAACACATTGTGGCACAGTGCCACAGGTGCAAAAAATTTGGCCACTCCTCTCAAAACTGTTACCGGCCGGCAAGATGCCTCAGGTGCGCAGGTGAGCACCTAGTTGCCGACTGCCCGAAACCCAGGGGGGAGGAAACCTGCATTAACTGTGGCAAGGCCCACGCAGCAAGTTACCGCCGCTGCCCAGCTCTCCTTAGAGAGCACAGGCGGAAAAGAGCCGCCTTCCCCCCACCACCACCAGCCCCAAGATCCCGGCAACGAAGGCAACCGGCCGGAAACCGCCCCCCACGCCCTATGAGGGCAGAAAGGAGGCGGGCACAAGCCCCCCTACCGGCCGAACCAAGCCCTGCCCCTGACACCAGAAGGCAACCTATGGCAGCCGTCCCCCAAACGGTGCCACCATCACAAGGAGTGGGGGGGACCACCTTGGCCCCCCCAGCAAATGACCCAACACCCAGAAGCGCCCCCCCAAAGAAGCGTAAACCGCACAGAGGGGGGCGCAAACATAAGAAAAAGTCCGTTCCTGCCCCTACCGAGGCGGAACGGACCAAACAACCATCCAGGCCACCCCCAGAACGGGTAACGGTTGCCAAAACCCAGATTCAACCAAGCACTACCACAGAAGGTTGCCCTCACTGCGGCAGCCCAGGGGCCGCAAGCAGGGTTCAATTTCATGAACCAAACTCAACCCAAACCACAAAGAGAACCGCGGAGCAGGACAAGGCGCACACCCGCCCCTCCTGCACCAGTTCAACCAACCATCGTAGGGGAGACCAGCGCCAGGGACCCACTACAGATAATCCTCCAGCGACTGGACCGCATGGAGGTGTTCTGTGGGGCCCTGTCGGACCTGATCTCTACCATCGCAGCTGGGGGAGATCTCAAGCTAGCTGCGATGCGTAACCTGGCCCGTATTGAAAACATCCATAATGGATAGTGCGTCCACGGGCCAGTTACGTCTCCTCTACTGGAATCCAGGAGGGGTGAAGGAGAAGACCCAACCACTTCAACTTCTCGCCCAGTCGCAGGATGTCCATATCATCCTCCTGGGCGAGACAAAACTGCGACCGACCACCAGTTTCCGGATTCCGAACTTCGTCGTGTATAGGCGTGACGAGGTCTCTCCCCGGGGCCAGCCGTATAGGGGTACGGCCGTCCTGGTGAGGAGAGACATCGTGCACGACGAACTTCCACCACCGGATTTCGAGGAGCTCCGCACCATCGGGGTGCTAGTCAAGGCGGCCGGAAGGGAGGTGAAGATATTCGCCGGCTACCGGCCGCCCAGCCCCCGACTCGTCCGCACCGACCTCAATAACATCTTTGACGGGACCACCCCCACCGTGCTGGCGGCCGATATCAACGCCAAGCACCGCGTGTGGGGGTCAAGAGTCCGTCCGGGCTGGTGGTGAATGCGCGAGCGAGCCCACAGCCCGGACAAAGGACGCTCGGGATCGGACAGGGGTTTTAGTGGGTATCCCTAACTGTGGCGTGGCAATAGCTCTTCACAGTCTCGTGGGGCGCTAGTGCCACCCCGACCTGGCGAATCCCACACACGGGCCGCGACCTTTCCCCCTCGCGCGGCCTACGGTCCTCCAACGGATTTCCCCTGTATAAAAAAAAAAAAAAAAAAAGGGGGGTCAAGAGTCATCAACCCGGCCGGCACCAGACTGCTGGAGCTCGCCGAAGCCAGCGGTCTCACAGTGCTCGGGCCGGACTCGCCGACCCACATCCCGTCAAACCCTCGCCATAGTGCGGACGTACTTGACATCGTAGTCCACCAGAACATCAGCTGCCCGGTCAACATAGAGGTGCTGTACGACCTGGATTCGCAGCACCTCCCAATCCTCGTGTCGCTCGCCCTCGCGGCTGTTGCCGTGCCACGGAGGACGCTGAGCGCGAGGACTGACTGGGCAGCATACGCCACTCAACTAGAGAACATCCCCCTGGGCAGGCTCTCCGCTCCAGAAGAGGTGGAGGCTGCCACCAGGCTCATCATGGAGCGGATCGAGACCGCCCGGGAATCAGCGACTACGATGATCACACCGCGGAGCAGACGTCCAGAGCTCCCGGCCCGGATCAGCCAGGACATCAGCCGCAAGCGCGCACTCAGGCGCTTGTGGGCCAGAACCAGATGTCCGGTGCTTAAGTCTAGGCTGAACGCCTTAACAGCCCAGCCCAGTTTCAGATGCGGTAAAGACCTGGCGAGGGGAGACCTGGGAGAGTGCACTAGACCGGGCCTCCGTACACGCCACGGACCTACACGCATTGAACAGAGCTCTGCAAAAGACGTCCATCCCCACATACCCCCTGCTGGACGCTCAGGGGAGGCGGTGCTTTGCTCCCGGGGAGCGCGCGGAATTGTTCGCAGCGCACCTGGAAAAGCAATTTAAACCGCACCCCATCCCAGCAGGAGTCTCCGAGGAGATAAGGGAACACCACCAGTGCGTCGAGTCAACGGTCACCGAGTTCCTGTCGCGCCCACACGAGCCTCTGGGCGGGGAGGACTTCATCTCCCCTGCCGAGGTTCGCAAGGCGGTGCTCTGTCTCCCTAGACGGAAGGCACCGGGCTGCGACGGGATACCCACGGAAGCCCTGAGGCACCTCCCGAGGAGAGGCTGCGCGGCACTCGCGCGCCTTTTCAATGGGATCCTCAGGACCAACCACTTCCCCGACGCCTGGAAGACAGGAAAAGTCGTCATGCTCCCGAAACCGGGCAAGGATCGGCGCCTGCCCGCAAGTTACCGGCCAATCACCCTCCTATCACACTTAGCGAAGCTGTTCGAGCGTTTGCTGCTGCGACGATTAGCTCCGCGCATTGAGCCCCGCGCGGAGCAATTCGGATTCCGCAGCAGCCATTCCACCACGCTCCAGCTGACGCGAGTGCTGCATCACCTGGCCCACGAGCTAAACCAAGACAGGTGCACCATCGCGGTGTTCCTCGATGTCGAAAAGGCCTTCGACAGGGTTTGGCACGAAGGCCTCATCTACAAACTGATCGCCACGGACACCCCACCCGCGATGGTGAAGCTCGTGGCGTCTTTCCTCCATGGCCGGGACTTCTACGTTTCGGTCGAGCAGACGACTTCCCAGAAGCGTACAATTTCTGCTGGTGTTCCCCAAGGCAGCTGTCTCTCGCCAGCGTTGTACGGCCTGTACACGGACGACGTCCCTACACTCGAGGGAACCCTGGCCCCTGGGGAGAGGGACGTCACGCTGGCGTTGTACGCAGACGACAGTGCCTTTTTCGCGTCCTCTCGCAGTCCAGACATAGCAGCTCGCCGAATGCAGCGCATGATGGATATACTACCGGCGTGGCTGGACAAGTGGCGCATGGCGGTCAATGTGGGTAAGACCGCCGCGCTACCGGTCGCCCGCCGGCGCGTCATGCCTGAGCAACTACAGCTTCGAGGACAGGAGATCGGGTGGCAGACCTCGGTCAAATACCTCGGAGTGCACATCGACAGGTCGTTGAGCATGGGCCCCCAGGTCGAGCATGCGGTCAATATGACTCGCACAGCTAAGGCCCTGCTCCGACCTGTCCTATCATCCAGCTTGCCTCTGAGGACGAAGATCGGGGTCTATAAGACCTATCTCCGCTCGAGGCTGACCTACGCAGCTCCGGCGTGGTATGCGCTGTGTTCGGCTACCAGGAAGAAGCTGCTGCAGAGACAGCAGAACATCGCCTTGCGGATGTGTACGGGCGCGGGTCGGTTTGTAAGGAACGACGTGATCGCCCGCGACTTGAGCATTCCCAGTGTCGAGGACTTCGTGGCGATGTCGGCGCGTCGATTGTTCGACCGCGCCGACAACGGCCGCCACACCCACCTCCACGGGATTGCTCCCCTACACGCGCGACCTCCCGATCACCAGACCCCAAGATGGCTACCGACCCCCCGCGACCTCATCCGCCGGGATTAGGGCGATGTGAGAGGACGCGGATAATCTCCTATGCCGCAGACAGGCCACCAGATGCCGCAGATGGCCAACCAAAGCCCGTGATGGCCATCGAAAGCCGCAGACTGGCCAACCATGCCGCAGACGGAGCCAACGTGAAGCCCGCGATGGCCACCGAAAGCCGCTGATTGGCCGACGCGAGCCTGCCGACACACCCCTTATGTGTCTGGCGGCTCCCGTTCCCCGTCACCGGGGGGTAGTTGCCCCCCGCGAATTTGGACCGGGGTAAAGAGTTTTCAACTCGAAGCCCCATACCGGCTCTGCCAACCAACAGGTAGAGACGATGACCCTGAACGCGCCTACGGCATGCGTTCGTCAGTCGAATATATACACACACAAGAAGAAGCAATACAAGGAAGACTAAGTAAATCAACAAGCATTCAGAAGACTTCAGCCAACGTGACTACGTGGATCTTGTGAACCACCAGTACATCGTGACCAGTGCCGCTTGTATTTAATCATTGTGCCTGAATGTACCTGTTGCTGTTTGCGGCGCCTATATACAAATAAATACAGTCAACTTGCTCAGGGGTGTTTTCATTTAGGGCAATACCTGCCCCCACACCTGACAGGTTTTAACACCTTTTTTATACTAATTTTAACAGTCGTCGAGCATTTTTAGAACACCTCACCATCCCTCCAACAATTTAACAGTTTAAGAAACTTAGCATATTGGCAAAACCGATAGCGGATTGAAGTCATTGATAAACTGAATGAAAATAATTAAATACATTACCGTTTGGAAATTCCAGATAATATTTCATACTAGATATTATATAAAACTTTATACTCTAAGTTTTACATGTAATAAAACAATCCCAACACAGTTTTTTTTTACTGATGGCTGCAATGCCATTTATGCATTGATTTTGCCAATGTCGTGTGAATAGAAAAGCCAGGTGAAAAAAATAGGATAAATAATTAGCAATTTGGCCAATACGTGGACTGTACTCGTGCTAATGTTTGGTAAGGCCAAAATTAATTTGAGACTTGTGTACTTTAAAACAATAAAGTTGCTTAAGAAGCCATTACTCAAGAGAAGAGTTCAAAAGTGTCATTACTGCGGACGACGCGATGAATTACTCCCAAAAAGTAAACAGCAATAATTATGTTAAACTTTTTAGATTTTTCAAATAAATGACTTGGATGCTGTTATGTTAAAAATCTTTTTCGTCTCTGTAAGAGTAGGCAACAAGGTTTAACTGCCTCTTTTGTTTGAACGAATAAGATGTTATTTTCGAAGTGAAACTTCTTTAGAATCGTGATTTGAAAATCGATGAAACGAAAAAGCGACACAAAAAATAGCACATAAAATTAAACCTATTTTCATTTAAAATATTACACATTCGTCTTTAGCCGTTAGTATACAACCTAGGCGCCGACAGAAACAAATTCACACGCATATCTGTAAAAACATATTTTATTACCTGTCGGCGTTGAACTAAATGTAATTCTTTTATGATCGTCTTCTTTTGTTCGGCATGCGTTTACCAATTATTCTAGAGGATAGTCCATCTTTCTATTGTAATCATTTACAGCTGATTGCGGCTGTGGTCATTAACCAGGTGTTACGGATTAGGTCGACTACAATACGAGCACATTTATATTTGTGAGGTATAAAACCAGGGCCCGATGGAGAGAGGAGGCAGTTGAGCGAGAACCACGATCAAGGCGAGACGTGTGTAGATTCCGTAATCTATTAGTGACGGACTTTGCGCGTTTTATTGAATTACGATATTCTGCATTACGTTTGGATTTGTTGTGTTCGGTTATATTTGTACCTGTGTTATACGTGTTTGTATAGTTCTAATAAACTCTATAATAATTCCAACGGCATTTTAATTCGGGTCCCGCTAAACTCGTAACAGCATTAATTTTCAATTTAAAAAGTCAAAAAATAAATTAATTAATTTTAACTCTATCTGTATATAGGTACTTAAGGTAGATATTCTTTTAAACGTAGATCAAAATGTGTAACAGTGCATTGAATTTTGAACTTTATCCTATTATTGAAAGTGTAATTTAGATTGTTTTTTTATTATAATATTGTTACATCCAAGACGCCGCCAAAAACAAATTCACACCTGCATATCTGTAACAACACATTTTTATTACCTGTCAGAATTTGAACTAATAACATTAGAATTCTTTTATAGACGTCTTCTTTTGTTTACGTATTGGCAGATACTGGTCTGATTTGAAAAATTCTTTGAGTCTTAGATAGCCCATTTATCGAGGAAAGCTATAGGTTATACTCGTATATCATCACTCTAAGACCAATAGGAGCGGAGCATCAATGAAGAATATTTCAAAATCGGTTTTTTTTTACTATTCCACGCGGAAGAAGTCGCGTGCAGAAGCTAGTTATCTTATAATTAGAATCTAAGCAAACAATATAACAACGTTATTGTCATAAGTGTAATCTAATTTTGTCATACGCCGTACTTAATAACATCATTAAGTTTAACAGTGCTGCCAACCTGAACCGAATTAACTTGATAATATTACTTGAACAGTAGTGCCAACATTAGTGAGATTAAATTATAAAGTTTCTGCTTGCTTTGCCAGATAGATGCAGTGTTTCCAAAATGACGCCTACAGTTAACACGTTCACTGCGAAACGGGGTCTAAGTCGCCCCGGACGTGTCTCACTTGCGGTGCGGCTAAGAAAAATATAGCCTTCTCTGTGGTGCTGAGGGCGAAACTTCAATTTGTTTGATTTTTTTTTATTGCACGATTTCAACAGACGGGCAGACGGCCCACTTGATGGAAAGTGATTACCATCTCCTATGGACATATGCAACACCAAAGGTGCTACAAATACGCTGCTACTCTCTTAAAAGAGATTAGAACCTGGTCAATGTAGAAAAAAGATGAATTTATATCTGAGATATGCTATTAAGCCAGAGTTCCGTGGTATCTACCTTAATACGAGGTCACCTTTACCTAGTATCGCACAAGATAAACTAAAATTCATAAACGTTTCTGAAACGTTACGGGGCTCAATAGACCTCGTATCGCCACAATAGCAGTTTTATTTAAGGGTCCCAAACGCTCCGTGGCGCAGGACTGGAATAAGCACCAATCAATATCGCTGTGCACGTATTGAAATTAATAATCTATATTACACCAGTGGTAATCCCTTTGAAAATGGTAAAAACAGGAAAAAATAATAGTAGGATGAAAACCCATTGGAATGAAAGAGAATATTTGTTATATTGAAAAGAAAAATAATTTACGGGCAATGAGGTCGGGAAGTGGAAGTGGGTGGGTTTTAAGGGTGAAGAATGGTTTATCTCGATTTCCGGCAAAACTACAAGTCCTATGGAAAAAAGTTAAATCGCAAAGTTGTAGGTAATAAAAAGATCTACAACTTTTGTTTTTACACTTTTTTCACATAACCTCAAAATTTATGTGAAAAATTCAAATAACCAACTTTTTGGTTTTTTATTTTTATCTTTTACTAAAATAAAAAAATCACTAACTTTGGTGAAAATTTACCTTCTTATATCCCAAATACACAGTAATGTTTTTGATTTAAAGTATTTATTTTATCACCTTATTTTGACTCGCCTAGCTAATATTATAAATGAAAGAAAGAAAGAAATATGTTTATTGTCTGAAAAAAACTACGCTATATAGAAATACTGTTGTTGAGGGGGCTAAGCCTTTGCCCGCCTAGCAATTAAAATGAAATCTATCCTATGCCCAAAGTCTGAACATATCCAGCAGCGGGGTTATTACTATTATTTCTATTACAAATAAAAATATACTTACAAAATAACATATTATATCTATCTATTTGAGTCCCAGCATTGTAATCAAAATTTTCATGAAAAATGCATCGGACAATGGTGTTAATTCCTGTGTTTACCATCGATCATGAACGGCCCATGGCTATAATCTTCATGTAATGGGAAACTGTATGATATATCGCATAAACAAACCATGGGAAAACAAAGTAAATAGTAAGCTTGTTAAGGAAAAGGATGACTTTGGAATGACAGTCATGTAGAATGTTATACAAACGCATGGCCTAAACTTATTGTACACTGTATCTATTTATTTTTTATTGCAGGAGTTCAGCAGACAGGCAGACGGCCCACTTAATGGAAAGCGGTTACCATTGCCTATGGACATTTGCAACACCAAAGGTGCTGCAAATGCGGTGCTGCTCTCTTAAGGGAGACTGGATCCTGGTTACCAATGCCGGAACACAACTCAAGGTTGTTATGGCGACATACTTTAGACCAGGGGTGGTAGGCATCCAGTCGGGCAAATGCCCTCTACTACCTGGCGAAATCTTCTTATCTTATACTAATATATAGGTGCTGAAGAGTTTGTTTGTTTGTTTGAGTGCGCTAATCTCAAGAACTACTGGTCTAATTTGAAAAATTCTTTCAGTTTTAGATAGAACATTTATTTGGGAGGCTATAGGCTATTATATCATCACGCTAAGACCAATAGGAGCGGAGCAGCAATGAAGAATGTTTCAAAATCCGGTTTTAAAAGGCAAATTCTAGTAATTTATAAAGTGTTATACGATGTCCACCACAGTAGTCATAAGAACCATAGGGTATATTAATATCACATAGACAATTGTCATAGATAATAATATTTTTAGTCGATTTATCAGATAATTCGATTTGTAATTTAATTACCATTTTCTACGAGTGAGTTGATTTTATAAGCCCACTAAATTATTATGTAGATAATTTAGTGCATCAATAACTAATTATTACAATTGTTTTTATAATCCTGGCAACACTATGATGTAATTGATTTTCACCAATGATGCAATGTTATTGTTTTGTAGGGTAGCATTGTCGTATAAAAGGCATGGTGGCGTATAGACGGGGTTCATTGCTTACTGTGCACTGTGAATAGTCACGTCAGAGGCTGAACAATAAAGGGGAAACCCTGCTCAAATATTTAATATTTGGCATATTTGATACTTTCTTACCCAAATCTCTGCAAGACTCGTCACTTCATAGTGGAGGAATAAATATTATTCTAAGCAACCCTTTGAGCAAGGAGGCTGAATTACTATTTAAGTTCCTGACTAAAATATTTAATTTTTAAAATAGTTAGTTAAAGTTAAGTTTAATATTATATTTAAGTATATTTAATATATTAAAAAATTAAAAATAAGATATTACTATTGTTCAATTAAAAAAAAAAATTGCCATCACCTGTGAGGCTGATATCGTCACTAGTGACGAAAAGTCTCAATAATTTTTTTAAAAAAAAAAACTCTGCAATACTGTTACAAAAGATATAGTGTGAATTATCCAAGATATAACCCGCGGGCACAGCTAAAGATAAAATTATCTTTGTCTTATAACGTAGAATTAATTTAATTAATTAACATCAAACTCTCCAGAAATATGACTAAAGCCGTAAGTAATAAGAGAGACTGCATTAAATCTGCTATAATGTCCCTCTAAAAACAATATTTAATTTTATGCTGCAGTTTATAATGGCCATTCCACGCCGAGCCGGCGTAACGATAATTACACCACCGAGACGCATACGCCAGGTTTAATGTGCAGTAAAATCTATCGCAAATCCATCCGTAGGAACGTGAACTAAGAATAGATACTAAAAGTAACAAATAACTAATAAATAATAATATAATTTTACTAGTGTAACAGCCTTGCGGAGATTTGGGTAAGAAAATACCAAATATCAACTATTTGGGCAAGGTTTTCCTTTTTTTATTGCTCAGCGTTTGATGTGACTATTCACACTACACAGTAAGCAATGAGCAACGTCTTTTTTTTAGCAAGATCTAGCTCAATAACCGCAGATGGCAGGTTCAGCGATACCGGACTTTGGGGACTTCCTGTTCAGCCCGGAAGCAGCGCGCTTGAGGAGGCACCTGGCACGTCCTGTGAGGTTGGACCTCGGCTCAACCGCTGCGAGGGATTGACCTGCGGGGGATTGATTCTATAGGATTAAGCCATAAGGCTGAATGAGCTAAGCCAACAAGCTGAAGTGTTTATATAATGGGGACTCGACATCGACTCCGCCGTCGGAGCCGATCCCGGTACCTAGATCCTAACACCGTCTACACGCCACTACGCGTTTTATACAAAAATGCTACCCCACATCATTGCTAAAAATAGCAATTACATCATAGTGTTGCCAGAATCACAAAAACAATTATAATAATTAGTTACGGATGCACTAATTTATCTAGACGATAATTTAGTGATCTTATAAAATTAACTAACCGGTAGAAAATAGAAATTAAATTATAAATCTGTTAAATGGACTAAAAATATTATTATTTATGATGACCGGTCTATGTGATATTAATGTACACGATGGTTCTTATAACCACTGTGGTGAATATCTTGTAACACTAGTAAAACCTTTTAGATAAATAATAATAGCTCAATCACTCGTGCAGGAACGGAGACAGTGGTCGAGCCGAGGTCGAACCTCACAGGAGGTGCCTCCTCGAGCATGCTGCTTCCGGGCTGAACGCCTCCGCTCCCACGGAGTCGGGAAGCCCCCAAAGCCCGGTATCGCTGAAACAGCCATATTCAGCTGAGTCAGCTCCAAAAAAAAAAAAGCGCTAGTCAGTAGTTCGTTGTCCGCTGCGATGACTTTACGTATGCAGCTCCCATAATGTCCATAGACGGCGATAACCACTATCCATCATAGCTAGGCCGTTAGCCTGTTTGCTGTGCTTTACGAAAAAAAAAGGTAATGTTTAAATACAAAATAATTAAAATCGCATTTAACACTGTTAAAACGGAGTTTAAATATAAATTGTTTATAGACATATACACAATTTTGAGCAATATGTGCGGTTTTTTTTTCATGAATTGTAAAATTGGCCGAAAGCTGATAGCAGCCAAATATTCGTCCCATCTCTACGGATTATAATGCACCAACATTATTAGTGGTATACTGAAACATTGTATTCGGCAGTTAACCTATCATGATCTACATTATTTATAGCAGTATAATTGTGATACTAAAACTACTGTAGCCCAACTGAATTGGGGTCAAATTAATTTTATATGCACTGTTCTTATCATCATCTGTTCAATTGCAAAACCTAGTGTTTCCCAAAAATGTTTACAAAACAGTCATCATGCAGTCCTACGAGTAACAGTTATTTTTAAATTATTATGTCTCACTAGAATATGCTCGCGACTTTGTCCACGCTTAAATTGAAATTCCCGCGGGATTCCCGAAGCACAAAGAAACGCAGCATTAAATAAAGATATCGTTTTAGTGAAAACTCGCGTCTGGATAAGCTATTTTTTTTCCACTAAAAATTAACTATTCAAAAAAAGCTTTGTTACGTAACGCGTTAAGGCGCCACTCTGTCCGGATTCCCTTTCTTTCACGCATACGGGAGCGGTAGGCAGGCTCCTCCTCTCTCACTCTAACCCACAGCGCTAGCCGTATTTCGGTAATTAGATTAAATAATGATACTAATAATGTACATACACACAATTGTAATGTACATATTCAAGAATTGTAACTAAGAATAAAGTATATTTTATAATCAATAAAAGATTTTATTAATAAATAACCTTTTCTTACATTATCATATGAATATACATAAAATTTAAGTAATAACCTAAGCTTTTCTCAAGTTAAACAATTTCAATATTAAATAGTTCAACTTGATTAGTTTAAGTTATCACTCCTGTCGGGCGTCCCGAGACGTACACGTTTTTTTTAACAAAACAGCACAGCAAAACATCGACCTTCAAGGGCCCACACAACTCTTATACTCTTCGTCTTAAATACGATATTGGGTAGCCCTAGCCTAAGAAGATTTCAGACTGAGCACAAAACCGCTGCGGTTAAGTCGTTTCAATGTATGTACTCAAATGCGGTTCATTGTTTGGGTTTTCGCTGGAAACTATTCAAAAGGTGTTTCTGTTTTCGGAATTTCAAATACATTGTTATTTGAATAATTTGTAGGTTGGTAAACGTCTAAACTTCCTTATCTTTATTGCATGCGGTTTCGGTGAAATAATAACAACTATTACCTATTATAAGGTTTTGTATGTGAGTTTTCCGCGTCATTGTATACATTAATGATAGTCTTTTATGGCATTTTTGGGAGCCCATGCAGGGAGTGGCGAGTCACCGTCTGCCCATTTTTCCATGTTCCCTGAACATTGCGACGGGCAGACACCATAGTCCCCATATTCCCAGACCGCTAGTACCACTAACAGTTCACCCCAATAGCCCGGTACTTTTTGTCCTCATTTCCCACAATAGTCCTACACTGGCCGGGGCTTGTCCTCGGGTGCATTATTATATGGTGTAGACAGGAATAATCGCCGGTCAGTGTCACGCCACATATTTACATTAAATTTGTCAAGGGGCATCTACGTGTTGGCCTTCCCATGGCCCCACGCAAGCCCTCCAAAAGTCTGGGCCATTTTTATGGCCCGTGGTCTTGAAAGACATAAAATAAATAACGCCATAGTCCCCATAGTCTCAGACCCCTAGTACGACTAGCAGTTCACCCCAATAGCCCGGTACTTTTTGTTCTCATTTTCCACAAGAGTTCTACACTGGCCGGGACTTGTCCTTGGGTGCATTATTATATATGCAAGCATGTTTTATTTCTGAATAAATAAGGTTGAATATGATCTGTTTATCTCTTTTTAGTGTCACTTTTTCGTTTCACCGTCTTTTTCTCGTCAAAAATTTTTTTTTTTATCTAAATCATTCAAATATGTTACCAAACTCGAATTACTGTTATTTTAAAATTTCACCTTTTTCTAAAGAAAAAAACGCAGCGTTTTTCTAGCCCATTACGAAAGACCCTTAAACTTTACGGTCATCGCAGGGTTTTATTACGACGTCAGGTATGTCGCGGGTTCATTTCCGGCTCGTGAATAATTTAATATTTAAAATTCAGCCGTAAATTTTTTGTGTCAAACACAGTTACCTCGTGGAAGGGTCGTGAAGTTAGTAAATAATACATACGTTTTATCGCCTGGTTTCGAGTTTTATGTTCCTTGCCTAATTTTATATAATTCTATAAAAAGAAATTGTAAAATTGCTACCTACAAGTTTCAGGAGCTTACAAAGAGCTTGTTTCTTAGAATTTAGTAGTGAAATTGTATAAACGGAATATTTTTTCTCCGTGTAGGAACGGAGAAAGAATAGTGTTACATATCGACAAAGGTAAATGCACACCTGCCTGTCGTAAAGCGCAGTTTATTACCTCCCCGCATTTACGAATACATTTGTTTACTTTGTGTTTAGAATTTTTAATTAAGAAAAATATTATATTGTTATTGTACTTGTTTTATGGCCGTCATAAGTGTCGAACTAATCCTTGTTGCTATTGTATTGCGTCGAAGACTTGCCAGGTATGGCATCGGTGTATTATAAAGCAATGGCCCAAGGCGGAGAGGGGCAGTCAAACGAGGATTACGATACGAGTAGTTTGTACTGGTTGTATCCAGTTATATTTGTACTTGTTTTATACGTATTTTTACAGTTCTAATAAATTCTATAGTAATTCCAACGGCATTTTAATTCGAGTCCTGTAGCTCGTAACAATATATTGGTCGAAATTTGACGGAGTACTCGTTAATTTCTTACTTCAGAGTATAAATAAATCATCTTGTCGTAACTCTTATATAATTGTGTTATAAATAACGGTATGAGCACGCATGTCCGCCCGCCATATTTACGACCCGGCTAATGGCTCGACGATCTGTCATAATTCTATTATTTATTTAACTCTGTTACAAATATCATAGCACTTATTTACTACAATCTAAAAAGTAAGTTTGAAATGAAAATAATCCAGTAAAAGTATAAGTATATTTATTTATTGCAGACTATTTTCTTAAGTTCTTAAGTATTTTTTACTCAAAATAAGAATAACGTTATAGACATATATTAAATATTAACAAAAATAAATAAGAAAATGGTATATATGGTAATAATAAAATAGTCACACAATTCATCCAATATTTATTTAGTTTAGTCTTAAGAAACAATAATTCTTCAAATATTTATTTAGTCTTAAGAAATTTAGCAAAAATATATTTTTGCTGATGAAGACAGTACGCTAAATGTCGAGGTTGGTAGTAAAAAAGAAAATTAATTATCTTGGAGTCTAATTAAAATTCCTAGAGTAAAGTTTACTACTGCGGCATGTTTCGGTTTTTAATTATAAGTGAAATAAATATGCAAATTTCATTTTTATTGCAAAAGGGGTGGTTTAGGGACGTGTCTTGAGAAAGGTCTGTGTAACATTTTCTTTAAGAAAATATAAGAAGAGATATAGAAAGAAGAAAGAAAGAAAGAAAGAAACTTTATTTGCAAAAAATAGCGACGCAATTACATTTTTACACACAGAGCATATTTTGAAAATCTGTACGCCGCATCTTCAGCAAACAAGGTTTGCACTCAGCATATTGCTGTGCCGGAACTATATCCGACACAACGCTGATTTTCAGTGCAAACCCTCCCTTTGACGTAAAACGAAAAACGACCCAAATTGGTTATTAAAATAATAATTAATAAAACTAATTCTACTTATAAAATACTTAATAATAATACTTTAATACGTGATATATAAAATAAATTTTAATAAATACTATAAATACGTTACTTTAAAATTAAAATAAATACTCCTGTAACAACTTGTATCGAATAATTTATTCGAATACTATTCGCTACCGTGCTTGCCGAGTATTCCACATTGCGTGTGCCACGTCACTGACATATACATGTACAGTTGCGGAATGAAAAGGTTCGTCGCCTTAAATTCGACTATTGTTTGCGCGAGTACATGAATCAGTACCGCCAAAACTTTAATAATTGTAACTGTTGCGGCGGCGCTGGATTTGCGATAAGCGAACTGTGTCAATGTTACAGGAAAAAAACTGTTGGGCATGTTGGCGCCACTTATTTCCCAATTAATAATTGTGTCTTGGGTTTATAGCGCCTTGCAACCCCCGTATGTTGTCACCGCTCGCTCGGCGCGTGAGTTTAGTACGTTGCCAAACGCTACGCCAACGCGACGCACGCACATAATATCGCACCCGCCTTTATATATAAATACAGTCAATTCGCTATCGAAGATTTCCGCATCCAGTCAAATAGTTGGACATTCGCCTGAAGCTATAAACTTTAGTGTCAGTGTATCTGCGTCCCTTGCGCCCCGGGGCTCGTGTAGAAGGACTTTGTCACCTTTATCGCGACACAGCGGCAGAACCCTGAACCAGCGCTGTCGTGGGCTGGTGGCTGACTGCGAGGTAAGTGCAAGGTTCAATATTCTCCGGGCACCTGTTCTTGATTGGGGAATAAGGGGTGGCCATACATTGAGTACATAACCCCACCCGCGGAGATTGCCTGATTGCGTCTCCATCTTATTTTGGTACCTTCGAGCCGTATATATCCTTATTTCTGGCATCTTTAAGCCATATACCGCAATATATTGTATCCTATACTGGTCCTTCGATATATTTTATAATTTAATATACCTCATTTATAGGTTTTATTCCATCCCAAATCCACTCACACCGCCCTATTAAATTATTTTAATACCCCCTTATTTTATAATTTCACCGCTTTAGGCTATTGCAGCCATAATAAACGTCTAATTATTAGAGTTTATTAAGTATTCGAGTAGCGCAATATATATGTATCTTATACTAATTGCTAGGAAAGTGCATTATATTCATACTCAATACACCGCATAGGTATTGCACCTTATTCGTCCCATATTTATCGCATTTATATTTATATTACCACCTTATATACGTATATATACTTTATATTATTGATTTATATTAATTTTATATCGCATTATATATTTATTTTACAAATTAACACGCATAATTCGTAAATCGATACATTTAAATCTCACTCTGTAGGTACTTTGTAAACGCATACGTCGCATCGCCTCGCTTGGTCACCGCTTTTACACTCGACCGCGGCTACTTTGCAATTACAAAGTTAACCCGCATAATTATTTTATATTTTCTCGTTATAACTTACTTTATTTAATTCGCCAAAATGACAAGTAAAAGTAAGGAATTTTCGGTAGTAGATGCCGAATTAACCATTTTGGAAAGTAAGCGTAACGCAATTTTTGAATACTTTCAAGAAATATTTGATGAGTATAAGTCCATCCAAGCTAGTGACAAAAGTTCCGTAGAAGGTTTCCTTGGAGCAACGTCGAATATTGAGAAACTTAGATCCGAATTTACGGAAGTTTTAGATAATTATAATAAGCGTTTACTAGTTATAAACCCATCCGCTAAACCTAGCTATAAAAGTTTAATTTCGCTTGAGCAATTGTACAGCCGTATCAAGTGCCTTAGAGATCAGTTCCCGTCAGAGTCGTCATCGCAAAACACCGCGCTGACACGAAATAGGCCCGCACTACCGCCTATAGAATTAGTCGCATTCGACGGTGATATTCGATCGTGGCCAGTTTTTTATGCAAGCTTTAGGTCGACTATACACGAGAATGCATCGCTTACGGATTCCGAGAAACTTTATTATCTTTTGGGTAAAATTAGTGGCAAAGCACAAACTGCTTGTGCCGGCATTACGCCGAGTGCCGAAAATTATAATTTAATTTTGCAAACGCTTATAGATAAGTATGAAGATAAGCGAATGTTAGCTTCGACTTATATAAATCAAATATTTGAATTTAAACAATTAACTTCCGCATCCGCAAATAATTTCGATAACTTTTTAGATAATTTTGTAACCGCCGTTAGGGCTTTAAATAATTTAAAATTAGATAATTTATCAGATTTAATCCTATTACAAATCGCTTTAAAGAAACTTGATTATGAGACAGTTCGATCATTCGAAATGGAACATAGTTCCACCGCCATACCTTCGTTTAATAACTTAGTTGATTTTATAACGAACCAATCTAAAATATTACAACGCTCCCCGACTTCGTCAATTGCAACGAGAAGGGTTGAAAGTACTAACAAACCCCGCTCAAGTAATATTCCAAAAATACAAAGTTTTGTTAGTACAATCAATGAAACAAATTGTTTATGTAGAAATTTACACCATTCACATTTGTATAAATGTATTTTATTTAATAACATGTCTCCCGAGACTCGCTTTAGCACCGCTAAGGAACACAATGCGTGTATAAATTGCCTTAGTTTAAAACATAAATCATCCGCCTGCAATTCAAATTCTCATTGCGTGGTGTGTAAGAAAAGACATCACAGTTTATTACATTTTAATCCAAATCCGCCTCAAGAAACGAGTTCTAAACCCGCAAGTATAACCGGGAGCAATTCGCAACAAAATATTCCGAACGAAAATATTACTTCAAACTCGCATGTGCCGAGCCTTAGTCACCCAGCCAATGTTGTATCGCTTTGTTCAACATTCATGCCCGCGTCGTATACTGTTGCCGCGCACGCAGCCGCAGTTCTGCCGAGCGATGAATGTCATACCGTTTTGCTTGCAACTGCGCTAGTCATTATCTATGACAGCTCGGGTCGTGCGCATACAGTACGCTGCCTAATAGACAGTGGTTCGCAGTGCAATTTTATAACGCATGAATGTTTTAATCGTTTAGGTATTGTACCTGATGAAACGCCTTATACATCCGTTAAGGGCATAGGAGGTTCGGAGCAAGTTATTAAGGGCTCATCACACTTATCCTTTTATTCTCGCTTTAATAAAAATATAAAGTTTAATGTAAAAACTTTAATTGTTGATCGCATTACTGGTTGTTTACCAACCGCTTTTATAAATTTATCCGCGCTTCCACATTTGGAAGGCTTACCGCTCGCCGACAATACGTTCGCGCGGCCGGGCCCGATTGATATGCTCATCGGTGCCTCGGTATTCCCGCACCTGCTGCTGCCGAATGTCGTCAGCTCCGACACCGTTGGTCCAGTGGCAGTTGAAACCGTTTTAGGCTACGTAGTCATGGGCACTGCGCTCACTACAACTGTTACATGCTGTGCACATGTAACGTCATGCTGCTCTGTGGTGCAACCTCAGCCCATGGACAGTTCAATTAAAAATATAATTGAGCTTGAGAAGTGCTCTCAAGTTCAGTCTCAGCATCAGTGCGACGTTGAGGCTCACCGCGCCACCACTACATGTGACTCATTATGTAGTCAAAGTTTGGTAACTTTACATTCTTATGTAGACACTTTAAGCGATACCTTTAAAACCGCATTCTGTCACCTTCCTTGTTCAGAAGGAAAGCCTGAAGCTTTGCCTAAGTTGCAGGCCATATCCCATCCAGTAATCGATGACAATATCTGTCAAGATTATATTTCAACCGCACCTGCAGATGAGTCATCAGCATCTATCAGTGCAATAGATGGTGATTGTCAATTTCGTTATTCATCACCAGCTAAATTAAATTCATCCTTCAAGAACAACGGCCCACCTTGGGCCTCTTTGACTTCCACTCCGTGGCCTCTTAAAAGAGTCGACCACGTACCCGCCGGAGACGTCGAAAGTAAATTGAGTGCAAGCACTATGATGTCCCACACAAATGACGATTGCGTCATTCTTCCGCTCTCCGCCCGCTCTTCTGTTTGGAGCCAATTTGTAAGAAATCGTGTTATATTCAATTGTATAAAGCTTCGTCCGCGTAATCCAACTCTACGCACGCTTATTATCGCAAACAACTTGAAGTTCGTACAAAATAAATTATTACGAAGTAGCAGTAGCCCGCCAAGGCCACACCCTGGTATCGTGACGCGTCAGGACATTGTGGTCAAATTATTAATTGCTTATTTTTGCTCTTTGTTACAATCAAAGCGGCAAGTCTGGGTTTCATTCGCGAATGGCATATTTCGTCAGCGCGTTTACCGATGTAATGTACGCTTCAAGTTAAAAGCGCCTTTACCTTTTTTGTATAACGTTAACATAGTAGACGCACGAGTCCGATATGCCACTATAGGGTTCATGCACACCGACTACGTCAATGCAGAAGTAACTTTAAATTCTCGTTTATGCTATGGTAAAGTTAGGGTTCGCACAGGATTATTGTGCGTAAATATCACGTACACTTTTTATTTTACTTTACATTTTTGTAACGTTACCGCATCGAGTAATTATTTATTATTTAAATTATTGCTTTTATTTTTACCCGCATCTAAAGTTAAATATATACCGCTAGTTACTAGGTATAATTTATTTCAAAATTCAGAGAAGCCTTTTTGGAATCGATGGATTCATGGTTATTCTCGTTACCTGCACGTTTTGCAAGTTCCGGATAAGGGGAACCTGTCTACGGTTCTTAGGGCACTTGGCACGGTTGTGTTAGCTAAAATCGACAACGCCCCGCTATTTTCATGGCTGCTAGGTGTAGTAGAGAGGTTTCATCCTTCCAAGGAAGATATTACCCGCGTAGCTTCAGTACGAAATGGAACTTTCTTGCGTTCTGTAGTGCGACTATGTCCGTTACCGAACCAGTAGTTTCTTTTTATATTTACCGCATCATTGGTTGGTTGTTAGTTGAACAACCACCAATTTACGTTATCCTAATTACGCTTATTTTATTTATTTTCATTTTAGTTATGTATTTTAACTCACGCCTGCTATATCCGCTATAATCTATTATTTTATTTATATATTTTATATTTCCGCTTTGTACAAGTAAGTACATCCCTTCTCTTTTTAAAGGCAACCCTTTAAGGGCGGGAGTAATGTTGGCGCCACTTATTTCCCAATTAATAATTGTGTCTTGGGTTTATAGCGCCTTGCAACCCCCGTATGTTGTCACCGCTCGCTCGGCGCGTGAGTTTAGTACGTTGCCAAACGCTACGCCAACGCGACGCACGCACATAATATCGCACCCGCCTTTATATATAAATACAGTCAATTCGCTATCGAAGATTTCCGCATCCAGTCAAATAGTTGGACATTCGCCTGAAGCTATAAACTTTAGTGTCAGTGTATCTGCGTCCCTTGCGCCCCGGGGCTCGTGTAGAAGGACTTTGTCACCTTTATCGCGACACAGCGGCAGAACCCTGAACCAGCGCTGTCGTGGGCTGGTGGCTGACTGCGAGGTAAGTGCAAGGTTCAATATTCTCCGGGCACCTGTTCTTGATTGGGGAATAAGGGGTGGCCATACATTGAGTACATAACCCCACCCGCGGAGATTGCCTGATTGCGTCTCCAGGGCAATTTTGTCAGGTGGAAGGGCATTTACCTGATCGGATGGCTACCACCCCTAGTCCAGAGTAAGCCGCCATAACAACCTTGAGTTGTGTTCCGGCGTTAGTGACCAGGTTCCAGTCTACCTTAAAAGAGCAGCAGCGCATTAGTAGCACCTTTGGTGTTGCAAATGTCCATAGGCGATGTTAACAAAGTGGGCCGTCAGATTTGAAGGAAGAATTTAAATATTGTGAAGAAAGGATCGTTTAGAACAAAAGAAGGTAACATCGCGGTACCAGTTATGTTTATAAGATATAGAAACGTGAAAAAAGAAAATTGCAATGTTGACAATGACAGACACTGAGATTAACAATAAGAAACAAGGAGAATATAATCACTACGCTTAAATTAAAATCAATGTAAAACGTGTGCGTCACGGGAAGCCCGACAGAAATGATAACTTGCATGAGAGAAAGGGAAGCTAGACGGACTAGCGCCGTAACGCGTTACATAACTAAGCGGTTACCCTCCCATAAGAAATGATCACTTCAAAATTCAAAAATACATAATCAAAAGACAAAATAGAAAATCGAACAACAACAACAACAACACTCTTTATTGTACACCAACTTAAAACAGTGACACATTAACATATATGAAAATTAGTAGGTAGTAGTACAATGGGCGGCCTTATTGCTTAAAGCAATCTCTTCCAGGCAACCTTTGGATGGACAAGGATCTCAATCAAAATAAATTGTTGACTTTGATCTTAATAATTTTAAACTTTATTGTCAAACAGTTAAATATAATTTCGTCTATTCCGTGACTTTGACAAGGTAACATGTGCTCGCGGAACATTAAATAAATCAATTTGAAAACTGGCGAATCTTTTCATACCCGGACAGTACATAAAAATATAGTACACGCAGACAGACTTTATACTAACTAATATTATATCCGGGCATAATATGTTCGCCTGAAATCACGAGTTCTTACAATAAAAAACACTAATCTCTATATAATATTATAAAATTCTAAACATGCCGTGTTTGTACATTGAAGCTATCTAAAAAAAACTGGCATATACTATATTTATAAATGATGAAGAGCATGATGCTAAAAATTTTAGATTTCTTCTCTGTTCTTCGGTTTGTCTGTTTGTTCGGCATTCACGTAAAATTTGGGCCGATTTCGATGCGGTTTTCGCTGATCTACAGCAAATTCTTAGACTTAAAATTTGCGCTTTTTATCCCGGGAATCCTGCGAGAATTTTTCTGGAAACGATTTAAAATGGTTAGAATGAAAAAAATCGAATTCCATTGCATGTTTTTCACTGATCTATGATGATATAACGATTTTTATGTAATAAAATATGTCGCCACTCCTAATCAGAATATTCATAGTGTCTAGATCGTGACAAAGAGCCTAAAAATTAATAACCTAGGCACAGAAAGAAAAAACAACACACATGGCACTAGTTAAGATAATATATATATAGACATAAGGCACACACTGCACATGCACTTTCTCACAACACCAGCATGTAACAGGTACACTCTACATTAGTACAAGTTTAGTATTCAAATTAGAATTTTTTATTTATTAAAAGTTATTCTTAAGGTACACACAACACAACATAAAAACCACAAAATTAGTGTCACACACAGTAACAAAAATAAACAATAAGCGTGTATGAACTCAAAAAACTTTCATAGTAATTAAGTTGTAAAGGTACGGAACTCAAGTCCGTAGATTTGTTAATAAAAATAATAAGAAAAATCAAAATATTCTTGCCACGGGTTGTCTGGAAGAGATCGCTTTTTAGCGATTAGACCGCCCTTTGTACCCAATTAGATTAATAATAGTTCTGTTGCGGACAGAGAGCACCCCCCTGACCCGCCCGCCGGAGCACACCTACTCTCCGCGCCCCGCAAACCGCCGGCGCCCTCAGAGGGCACGATTAGCACATAGGTGTCGGGCGGGATGCGGGACTTAAGGAGTGACCCTGGCAGGCGAAAATCTCTCTGCTACTCTACACTTCACCTCTCAGCATCGCTCTTATGTATCTTGTAAATAATTACGCTCTGTACTATTTTATGTATTCTTTTAATTCAACAATAATTATACAGTCCAATAAAATCGAGTTTGATTTCCAAATTAATAAAGAAGCAACTGCCACCAATAGTTTTTTGGTACTTCGCCGCCGGATAGAAGAATCGCAAAGAAGAAACGAGCAGTGTCTTTTGCTCCATCGAAACCTCAAGAAAGAAGAAAGACCAACTCTATACGGTCTCGTAGCGGTACCCTAAAGAAGAAAGAAGATCATTATAGAAGATCATCGTGGGCAGCCCGGACTACGTACCAGGAGACCAAGAGTTCCTGCCGGACTACGTGCCAGGAGACCAAGAGTTCCTGCCGGACTACGTGCCAGGAGACCAAGAGTTCCTGCCGGACTACGTGCCAGGAGACCAAGAGTTCCTGCCCCGGACGCCGAGGCTACGCGTCTGCAGGATCAAGACCGGAAGAAAGAATAACGTTACTTCGTATCGTGACCAAGTGTCTGTCCACCTAACGGTGCCAAATGGTCAGTTCACAAGGTCGTAGACGGTGCGCTGTTTCCAGTTAGGTCGGTCTAAGGTCTCAGTGTTTAGTGTAGTGAATTAGGATCGGTAATACACACACATATACACACACAAATCAGGGTAATCGGTCATACGTGTTAGGCTAAGGCAAGGACCGAAGATGCCGAATACTAGGAGCAAGACCGCCGAAGACAGAGTACAGAGAGCATATCAAGAGCCCCCCGCGTCGCTATCCGTGCATATATCCGCGTCCACATCCGCGCCGAACGTATCGCGACCCGGGTCGCCCGGAGTGCAACAGACTACGACCGCGCAAATACACGCCGCGACTCGTACAGGACGCCGATCGCTATCACCTTCCGTCCGATCACACCGCTCGCAGCTAAGCGCCGCCACTTTGGTGAGGCAAGTGGAACTGGAAGCAGAAGAACAAATCGCCGCTATCCGACGAGAAGAGCTCCAGTTACAAGTGGCACTGATCAAGAAGAGGGTCGCTGCGAATATAGCCGCCCTCAAGGAGCAGACAGAGGGAAACAGCGTGTGCGAAGACGATGGGGTGGAAACAGAAATATCACAGAGTGGTTGAAGAACACCCGCATACGGGGGGAGTCGCCGAGCGCAGGCGACGGGGCCGAGCTTGGAACGAGAGAAGCCGGACCGCGACCACCGTTAAATGTTGCGGGAAGAGCGAGGGAAGTGTATCCAATGGGGCGCGACCGGTCTGCGGAAACGAACGACCAGACCGCTCGCGTGACGTTCAGAACGCCGCGCAACGCAAGATCACCGACGCCGACCAGATCCAGGGATCGTGGAATCGACCGCCTAGCCGACGTGCTGGAACGCATGACTCGCAACAGGCCGACACCGCGACAGTGCCAGGAGCTGCCTACCTTTAGCGGGGCCCCAGGAGAGTGGCTGCCGTTCAAAGCTGCCATGCGGGAGTCGACGAGCGTACACGGATTCTCACCTGCGGAGAACTTAGGACGTCTACGCACTTGCCTTAAAGGCGAAGCAAGAGAGTGCGTGACAGCCCTGCTGTATACCGCCGTGGATCCTGCGATCATCATGAAGACACTGGAGCGCTGCTACGGACGTCCAGAGATCATAATCAGTCGTGCATTGGAAGATATCAAGAAGTTGCCACGATCGGGTTCGTCTGCCAGCGAACTCAACAGCCTAGCCACCAAACTGCAGAATATAGTGACGGTTATCTCGTGCGTCGACAACAAGGGGTATCTACTTAACCCTATGTTGACACGACAGGTCGTCGAGAAGCTCAGCCCGCATCTACGAACGAAATGGTGCGACTTTGCAGATGAATTCTCGAGCCGAGACGAGCCGGAGATTATGACACTATCGAAGTTTCTAACGGGCGAAGCAGACAGAGCAATGAAGTATTCTTTCATGACGTCATCACTGCTTACGACGAGTGTAAACGTCACGAAAGAAAATAAAGTGAAGCCGCCGAGGATGAACGAGCGTCGTCGCGTGTACACTACAACGGAAGCCAAGCGTGTGCTACTGTTGTGGAGCTGACCACCAGACAACGCAGTGCAGCAAGCTGGCTTCGATGACGTTGCCAGCCAGATGGGAGTGGGCCAAGGAAACGAGAATATGTTTTTTGTGCCTACTAAGTAAACACAGACGGTTCCGTTGCAAGGCGAGAAAGTGCGGTGTGAACGAATGCCGCGAGCCGCATCACGCACTTCTACACCAGCGGAGGGAAACCGAAGCCGTCAGTGGACCGATCGACCGAGTGGAGTCGGTAAATCAACCGGCCGACAGAGAGGAGTCGGTCATGACGGCTTCGGCGCACAATTCTAACACCGAGAGCAGAGTGTTATTGAAAGTGTGTCCGATTACCGTCAAGGGGCTTAACGGAGAGGAAGTGAGTACATACGCGCTGCTGGATGAGGGTCCACGATCACGCTCGTCGACGAGGAGATAGCCGGGATGCTGGGGGCAGATGGCCCGAGGCGGCCACTGAACATCCACGGTATCACGTCGAGCCAGCGGGAAGCAGAGAGTAGGGTGGTGAGCGTCGCGGTGCGCGGAAGAGCGCAACCGCACTACCATCCTATCAAGGCGCGCACTGTGAAGAAACTCGCACTGGGAACTCACTCCGTTAAGTCTGAAGTGGTACGACAGTTACGTCATTTGAAGACGCTCCATGTAGACGACGTGTGTTTTACGAACGCCAAGCCACGCGTACTAATTGGAGCTGACAACTGGCATCTGATCGTCACTAGAAAGCTGTTGGCAGGAAAGAGGAGCCAACCAGCCGCTTCCCTGACCCTCTTGGGGTGGACCATACACGGGAGCGCACCCCGAGGCCTAGTAACGCAGGGGAACGACACCGTATTACACGTTCGAACGTGGCAAGATAAAGAGCCACGGGAAAAGAAGAATTGTTCGAAATAGTGAAGTCTCATTTCGATATCGACGCACTCGGCATATCAAACAGAGTGAAACCTATAGCTGAAGAACAACAGGCGCTGAAGATATTTTCGGAAACCGTTAAGAAAATCAACGGCCGTTTCGAAGTCGGACTGCCCTGGCGAAACAATAACGTCACCATGCCACCGAGCTATGACATGGCGGTGCGTCGCCTGCGCGGGATCGAGCGCAAAATGGACAAATCGCCGCAGTTTAAACAAGCTTACACAGCCCAGGTCGACAGGCTATTAGCAAAAGGATACGCCGAGCCTTGCGAACGAAGCCACGAAGGAAACCAACGCATGTGGTACATGCCTCACTTCGCCGTTACGAACCCGAATAAGCCTGACAAAGTAAGACTGGTATTCAACGCCGCCGCCCGTTCAAATGGGGTGTGCATGAACGATGCGTTACTGGATGGGCCAGACTTGCTACGGGCCTTATACGGAATCCTGTTCAGATTCCGAGAGGGGAAGATCGCCGTGACAGCCGACATACGTGACATGTTCCTACAAGTGAAGATAAGGAAAGAAGACAGAGCGGCGCAGCACTTTTTATGGCGCGGTGACGACCGCCATAACCCGCCTCGGCGCTACGTTATGACGTCTATGATATTCGGAGCACGAAGCTCGCCATTCCTCGCACATAGCGTAAGAGACAGGAATGCGAGTGATCATAAGGAAACCCACCCACGGGCGTATCACTCGATCACGGAAAACCACTACATGGACGACTGGGTACAAAGCTTCGAAACGGAAACGGAAGCGGCCGAGGCGATAGCGGAAGTGCGAGAAGTGCACAGGAAGGCTAGCTTCGAGCTCGCGGGATGGGATACGAATCGCGAGCGCCTTATGGAAGACATCCCGGATGAAGAGAGAGCCAGACAGCCCAAAGAGCTGGGTGCTAGCGCGCATCCCTACGGCAAGACGTTGGGTGTGTTATGGATGCCGGAAGCGGATGAACTCGCGTTTAACACCGCCATGCCAAGAGTTCCAGAAAGCATAAAACAAGGCACGCAAACACCCACGAAAAAGGAGGCCCTGGGCATGGTCATGTCACTTTTCGACCCACTCGGCCTGCTCAGCCCGTACACTATAAGGGCGAAAATCGTGCTACAAAGGCTCTGGAGGCTCAAGCTGGGCTGGGATGATCCCTTGCCAACGGAAGAGGCAAGGGAATTTGAAGAATGGATCCGTGACTTAAACTCTATAAAAGAGTTAAGATTACCACGGTGCTATGGATGGGATAAAGACGTCGTAAACATACAATTACACGTCTTCACGGACGCCAGCGAGCAGGCCTACGCAGCAGCGGCTTACTGGCGCTTTGAGTGGCGTAACGGGAGCGTCGGCGTCATTTTAATCGCAGGAAAAGCGAAAGTGGCCCCGATGAAGGCGCAGAGCATCCCACGAATGGAGCTACAGGCCGCGCTAATAGGAGCCAGGTTAGCAGCGGAAATAAAAAAGGAACATAGTTTCAAGCCATATGACGTCATCTTTTGGAGCGACTCGAAGACCGTTCTCCACTGGATAAGAAACGACTCGGCGCGATATACCCCATACGTTGCGCACAGACTGAGCGAAATCGGCGAAATAACCGAGTCTGAGCAATGGCGGTGGGTGCCGACAAGTTACAACGTCGCCGACGACGCAACCAGGATTAACGTCTCGAGTATGAAAACGGACGACCGCTGGTTTAAAGGCCCGGAATTTCTTCGTGGGCCCCCGACGAAATGGCCGAAGGAAGAGCCGACGGAAACTGAAGATGACGAAGTCGTGGTGAATTACACGACAAATGAAAAGCCACTTGTTGACGTCACAAGATTTTCGTCATACGGAAAATTATTACGAGCGACCGCCTACGCACTCGCCTTTATCGACAAGTGCCGACAGAGGACTCGCACTATGGAAACGCGACACATAGAGCAAGCTGAACGTTTACTCATTCGTCAACCGCAACAGGAAAGCTTCCCGAAGGATTACGAGCGTTTGAAGAAAGGAGAACGCGTGTCACGTGACAGCCGGCTTTATAAGCTCGACCCCGAATACGGGGGGGACGGGGTAATAAGGTTAAACAGCAGGATCAATGCGGCCACCCTGCGCGAGCTTACTGGAAACCCACCGATCTTAGACGGGTCGCATCACCTCACCCGGCTGATCATAAGGAGTGAACATGAACAGCATCATCATATAGGAAGAGAACACGTCGTAAACAACGTGCGGCAAAAGTACTGGGTGTTACGAGTGCGGCCTACTGTGCGAAACATCTTGCGGCAGTGTACAGTCTGTCGGTTGAAGAAAACCGCGCCGACCGTACCGGTGAAAGGAAACCTGCCAAAGGATCGTCTAGCTGCCTACGCACGGCCCTTTACAAATTGCAGAATCGACTGTTTTGGCCCGATGTGGGTGACCATTGGACGCCGGAGAGAAAAACGATGGGGAATGCTGTTTACATGTATGGTGACTCGTGCCATCCATATGGAAGTTATAGCGAGCCTTAGCACAGACTCGGCTATCATGGCCCTAAGAAGGATGGGAGCACGACGCGGCTGGCCACAAGTGATATGCTCTGATAATGCAACGAATTTCCATGGAGCGGATGCAGAATTACTAACGGCCTACGCAAAGTGGAAGAAAGAGATGCCAGATCACGTGAGAGGGAGACAACTAGCGTGGCGTTTCATCGATCCCGGCGCACCAAACCAGGGGGGAGCTTGGGAGCGGTTAATTCGGTCGGTGAAGACGGCACTCCACGCAACGTTGGCGGAACAAGCTCCCCGGGAAGAAACACTTACGACTGTCATCACAGAAATAGAACACACTATAAACTCGCGCCCGCTGACTCACGTGTCGGTGAGCCCTGAAGACGACGACGCGCTTACCCCGAACCACTTCCTAATCGGGTCGGCGGTAGGCTTGCCAATCACGGGAACAAACGAGCTAGCAAACAAGAAGACATGGATCGCAACCCAAGTTTTAGCGGACATGTTCTGGGCTCGTTGGCTACGCGAGTATTTACCGACATTGACACCGAGGGACGACGTACGACGATGTGATGAAGAAAACATACGCGTTGGAGACGTCGTTATCATCGCGGACGGTCTGTTGCCACGTAACGTATGGCCCCTGGGTCAAATCGAGCGCACTTATCGCGGACAGGACAACGTAATACGGAGCGCGGACGTGCGAACGCGGGGAGGCATTTTTAGGAGACCAGTAAGGAGGCTCATCGTCCTGACGAGAAGAGATGGCTCCGAGGATCTGCGCCGGGGGGAGGATGTTGCGGACAGAGAGCACCCCCCTGACCCGCCCGCCGGAGCACACCTACTCTCCGCGCCCCGCAAACCGCCGTCGCCCTCAGAGGGCACGATTAGCACATAGGCGTCGGGCGGGATGCGGGACTTAAGGAGCGACCCTGGCAGGCGAAAATCTCTCTGCTACTCTACACTTCACCTCTCAGCATCGCTCTTATGTATCTTGTAAATAATTACGCTCTGTACTATTTTATGTATTCTTTTATTTCAACAATAATTATACAGTCCAATAAAATCGAGTTTGATTTCCAAATTAATAAAGAAGCAACTGCCACCAATAAGTTCGTAAGATTTTCTGTAATGGTGTACAATAAAATGTTGTCTATCTATCTATGTAAAATATGTGATATTTTTATCCCGGGAACGGTGTGTAGGGGTCGGGTGCATATTGTTACGTACGAGCGGGGGTACGCTCTTATGGATTGGAAGAAAACACCAGTTTTAACTAAAAGATTTTATTGACTTACACAGCCGCACGTAGTACCTTTCTGCAGGGTTGCCCCTATACGCACGACCAACGATGGACAGTCCCGACGATAAGTTGTCACCCCCTCAATACCATCGCCGATATTGCGCGGACCACCTCCAATATTATCGCGTGTAGCTCGCTTCTGGTTCCTCTCTCGAACTGCGCTACACACCTCCTTCACGTATCTGTCCACCAAACTTGTCACTAAATTCACCACTTAATTCGTCTCTGTCCTCTATTAACCTTCTCTAATAACTCTTTAGTATCGCACTTGTCGTTTCACCGTCTTGTACTGAACTCAACTTTAAACTGCCCGGTAGGCGCGCCTTACGCCGTTTATATGCCCGGAAGAATTTTCTAGAACCCATTTATCTATCTCCGTCTCTTCCTTCCCGAACCTTCTGTTCGGGAACTTTCGTTTATACATCTATCCCTTTCTAACATCTATCTATCTCTTTCTTTCGTTCATTGTCTATCTCTTTCTAACATCTATCTATCTCTATCTTTCGTTCATCGTCTATTCTTTTCTAAATATATCCGTCCTTGTCTTTTCCTTCTAGATTCTTCTAGTTTTTTCCAAAAGTTCTAAAACTGTCTAGATGGTTCCACCATCATTCGCCACAATATGAACTATCTCATTCTGACACAGATTTCACTAAAACACTAGCTTACATATCTTTTAAATGCTGCGTCACTGTGTCCCGGGAATTCCCCGAGAATTTCAAATTAAGTGTGGACGACGTCGCAGACATATCCTAGTATATTGTTACATACCGACAAAGAAATTCATACCGAATTTATTACCTGTTTGGTATTGTATTAAAAAAAAGGATCTATTGATTTGATTTCGCTGATTCTGCTTTGATAATTGCGGATTTAAATAAAAACTTCTCGGTGCCCAGTTAACCATTTATTTTTTGAGAATAAAAAATGACACTTACAAACAATGACATATAAATCAATTTGAAGTGACAGTTGTAATGTCACCAAAAACCTTTTATCTTTATTTTAATAAGTTTATGGCCTTGACATACCGCCGGCCAAGAACTTTATTCAAAGTTCTTATCTCTGAGTTATAACTATGAACACAAACAATATAAATGAGAAAACAAAACCCTATGATTAACAAAACATTATGACTAAAGAACAAGAGCAATACATGATTTATACATACATAATTGTAACCAAAAACTATGAAAGTAAAATAATATGAATATCTTAACTCTAAAAACAAGATCAGTATCTTGGTCAAACTAACAGCTTGTTATTGAGTTATTGGTAAACAACACAATTTTGATACAGGTCTCTTAATGATTGAGCCCTTACATTTTATAGAAACTACTCTTGTGATTTTGTCCAAACCTGGATGCTTTGTTATGATTCTACCTAATAGCCACCTAGCAGGAGGAAGATTGTCTTCTTTTATCAGAACAATATCACCCACACTCGGTTCAGGTATTATCTTGGACCATTTATATCGTTGCAGACAATGTACAAGATATTCATTAGACCATCGTCTCCAAAATTCTTGTACCATTTTTTGAGTCAGCTGCCAGCGCCTCAGGCCTTGAACCTTGCTTTGTTCATAGTTACATTCTGGTATAGTTACTAGAGGTTCACCAACCAAAAAATGTCCCGGAGTTAGAGCTGCAGGCTCACTGTGGTCTCCAGGTAATGCAGTTAACGGTCTGGAGTTTAAGCATGCCTCCACTTGTGTTAAGACAGTGGCCAGCTACTCGTAAGTAAGGGTGGACTCTCCTATTACACGTTTTAGATGGTATTTAGTTGATTTTACCCCAGCTTCCCATAGGCCCCCAAAATTAGGGGAGTGGGGGGGGATGAAGTGCCAAGTAACTCCTTGATTGCTTAAACTATCTCGAATTTCAGCTGCAATGGTAGAATTTTCAGCGGCAACCAGTTTGATTAATTCCTTGGATGCCCCTACAAAATTTGTGCCATTATCACTCCATATATCACTAACATGGCCTCTCCGTGCTACGAATCTTTTGAACCCAGAAAGAAAACTTTCAGTGGAAAGGTCACTTATAACTTCAATATGTATGGCCTTTGTGACCATACATACAAACAGACTGATATAACCTTTGTAAGATGCGTTTCCTCGTCCTTTACTCATTCGTATGTTGATTGGCCCCGAAAAATCCAATCCGCTGTGAAGAAATGGTCTGGCTGGTGTGACCCTGCTGGATGGCAGCTGCCCCATTAATTGGGTTTTGGTTACTGCAGCATACCGAGCACAAGTGACACATTTGTGTACAAAGGTTTTAACAGCACCTTTCACTGATATAATCCAGTATCTTGTACGCAAGTGGCTCATCATCAAGGCCGGACCGCCATGCATTGTCTTCTTATGAGCTTCTGCGATGACTAAATTGGTAAAGTGACTCTTATGTGGAAGGATGATTGGATGTTTCATGCTTTCTGATATATTTGCATTTTGTAATCGACCACCAACTCTAAGAATGCCCTTATCATCTGTGAAAGGACATAATGGTTTTAAATTCTTTTCATTGAGAAAAGTTTTCTGGCAATTCCTTATGCAAACATTTAAAGCTTCATTAAGTTCAACACTAGTGATATAAGGTTCACATCTTGGGTTTCTTTTATAATTAATAAATCTTCTACAGTACGCAACAACCCTGATCAGTTTTTGTAAGGATGAAAATTGTGTCCAAAGAGGAAAATTATTACTAGGTTTTTCAATGCTTAAATGCACTTTAATTTTTCTTTCTTCTAAACTGGTTGTTAGTGATTTAGACTGAGAATAGTCAATGTGAGAAGCACCCAACCAATATGGACCCTGCAGCCATGACTTGTTATCTGCCAGCTCTGATGGTGTACAGCCTCTCGATGCTACATCTGCAGGATTGTTAGACGAGTCCACATGGCACCATTGATGGTTGTCTAATGTTGACAAGATGTGTGAAGTCCTATTAGCCACAAATGTTGACCATCTGCTTGGATGACTGCTAAGCCACGCTAACACGATCGTGGAGTCTGTCCAGCAGTGCAGGTCAGCACTGTTTATGTTTAATATTTCAGCAACTTCTGTTATCAAATTGGATAGTAAAACTGCTCCCAACAACTCCAGCCGCGGAATGGAAACTTGCAGGACTGGAGCCACCTTAGTTTTTGCTGTAATTAGCTTCACATGAACTATTCCATCTTCACTGATAACTCTAAGATAAATTACGGCAGCATATGCTGTTCTGGAAGCATCACTAAACCCATGCAATTCTTTTATCTTATTTGATGATTTAGTGTTAACCCACCGTGGTATGCTACATTTGTAGACTTCGTTTAGTTCTGATTTGTACCACATCCATTCCTTCAGCAATTCTTCAGGTAACTCTTGATGCCAGTCTATCCCAGCTAGCCATATCTTCTGGATCATGACCTTGGCTATGATGATGCATGGTGCTAGCCATCCTAATGGATCAAACAAACGTGAGATTTCTGAAATCACCTTTCTTTTAGTGTTAGGAAAGTTCAACATACTATGTTGCATAGAATAGCAGAAAGAATCAGTTTCTTTATTCCAGTGAAGCCCAAGAACCTTCACTGGTTCATCCACATTATTATTAAAAACAATACTTTGTTTTACTTGCCCATCAACTATTTTTTCTGCTAACTGTGTGTTGTTTGTTATCCACTTTTGTAATTCAAAACCTCCCTTGATTAATATTTCTTTCATGAATTTATATATGTGGATTCCTTCTTCTACCGTCTCACAGCCCGTCATCATGTCATCAACATAAAAGTCTGATATGATGCGTGTGGCTATTTCCGGGTGATCCTTCCCTTCATCTATAGCAGTTTGCTGTAGTGTTTTGATTGCTAAGTATGGAGCTGATGCTGTGCCAAATGTAACCCTTAACAATCTGTATTCTTCCAATTCAGACTGTGGGTTGTGTCTCCATACTAAGCGTTGATAATCTGCATCTTGATTTGTTACCAGAACTTGTCTGTACATTTTTACTATATCTGCACTGATACAGATAGGATGCAGATGCCACCTCA
Source organism: Dendrolimus pini (assembly GCA_949752895.1). Lineage (NCBI taxonomy): Eukaryota > Metazoa > Arthropoda > Insecta > Lepidoptera > Lasiocampidae > Dendrolimus > Dendrolimus pini. The sequence continues at coordinate 2,789,398 of OX457148.1, forward strand.
TGATAATATGACGTAAGTCTTTTTGAAGCCTTGGGCCCACTAATAACGAATCATTAAGTGATGCCCCATTGTCCCCTTTGCAGGAAGCATCAAACACAACTCGAACCTTTGTGGTGCTACTATCCTCTCGGGTGACTGCATGGTGTGATAAGTATACTGATTCAGATTGATGATTGGTGTTACAGCCCGTTGAACTTACACGCTCCATATGCCCAAGATCCAGGTATTCTTGAATTACTTTAGAATATTTTGCCCTGAACTCTGGGTTGATCTTGAATCGATTCTCCAGTTTCTCAAATCGTTTGATAGCAATTGCTCTTGAATTGCCATACTTGCATGGTGGATCCTCCTCGCGAAAAGGCAGCCTTACAATATACCGACCCGATGTGTCTCTCCGAGTGGTCTGTTGATAAATCTCTTCGCAACGCTTCTCTTCATCAGTTTGTATCTTGGTAGCAACAACATCAGACTCAAGCTGCCAGAAGCGCTTGAGTTGTTCATTGTCATCTACTTGACAATGCATGCTGGTGATGATGTTATGTTGACACTGTGATGAGGGAAGTTGATTGGTATCCGGAATTTTTACCGGACCTGATATGATCCATCCCAATGAAGTACACTGGGCCATTGGTGTTCCATTAGGGCCCTTGATAATTCCTTCTTTGATAACCTGACCATAAATGTCTGCTCCCAACAAGATGTCTATTTGGTTGGGGATATGATAATCAGGATCTGCTAAATTAATATCCCTTAACCCTGGCCAGCTGGTAGGTGTAACATTTCTTGCTGGCAGAAGGCTTGTGATGGTACTTAAAACATGAGCACGTGCTTGAACTTCAAAGTCCTTCTCATGTCTTGATTGAATGGTTAACATGACCACATACCTGGAGGCCACAGAACCCCCGGTGTCCCCTACACCAGATATAATACTCTTAGTTGGTAATTTATTAAGTCTAAGCAACTGCACAGCTGACTCAGTAATGAATGACGCTTGAGAGCCTTGGTCTAACAGGGCTCTGAATAAATAAATCATTCCATTTTTTGCTGCAACCTTGATAATAGCAGTTGCTAACAGGACCTGACTAGGAACTGTTTGTTTTGAGAAATGAGTTTGAATATTTGCATTAAATTCTTGATTATTTAATGTGTGTATATCTGATGTAACTGCTTTAACTTCACTTGGTCCACTAGGTTGATATGACCCTACCGACTGTGGGTCAATTGATCTGGGGTGAAGTAAAGAGTCATGCTTGTGTTGGCAGATGCGGCATTTAGTTGAAGACAAACAAGTATTAGAAGAGTAATTTTTACCTAAACAATTGAAACAGAGACCATTCTTTTGAACAAAATCACGTCGAGTGTCAATGCTTATTCTAGAAAATTCTTTACAATTAAATATTTTGTGATTATGTTTTTTACAAAATTGGCAACCCTGGTTATTCAAATTGTTTACATTATTTGAAACTGCATGTAGAACCTTTGGTTTTTGGTTTAAAAAATGAGGTTTATTTTTTAATTTGTTATTATCTAAAAATTCTAATGAACGGAAACGAGATTCAAGAAATTCTAAGAATTGTTGCAATGAAGGCAACTCATCCTCAATGCTAATCTTGGCTTCCCAGCCCTTACGGGATTCTGGATCTAATTTTGAACAAATTATGTAAATGACAATAGTGTCCCACTCATCGGTTCTTATACTTAAATTTTTTAAACCATTTAATGTTTCATTTGTTATATCTAACATGTCTCTTATAGCTACACAAGATTCAGTTCCTATATTGGGTTGACCCATAAAACGCTTTAGTAAACAATTTGCTAAGTATTTTTTGTTGTTATATCTATTGTTTAAAGTTGCCCAAGCTTCAGCATAGTTTGATTTAGTGATTGGTACATGCCTAAGCAGTTGTTCTGCTTCTCCAGATAGATACCCCTTTAAATAATGCATTTTTTGTACTGCATCCAAGGAAGCGTTGTTTTGAATGAATGACATGTATAAATCTCTAAATGTTGACCATTCTTTGTATGAACCTGAAAAGATTGGTATTGAAATTTTAGGCAATTTAACGTTAACACTATCTTTTGGTGAAACATATTTGACATTTGGGCTTGACCCTACTTGTAATTTTGTTAAATGTTCTTTTATTTCTGATTTATAACTTATAACCAATTCACAGATGTCGTCATAAACACCATCCTTAAAATATTTATGTTCCGCCAACGCTTCTGAAGCATCGGCCGTTACACGTCGGTGAGTCTCTGTTACCAACTTCCACTGGTCTTCCAGTGCTTCTAATCTTGTTACTAAATATGATTCCTTTGCTAAACGCTCCTTAGGAGATTTTTTGAAGTTTTCAAAGGATTTTGAGATCGTAGCCCATGATCCTAATTGATTTTTTATCAATGCAGACATTTTTAATATATATAAGCAGTAAATCTATAATCTTAGTTCGTAAACAATATGTGATACTTATTTTAAAGTGTCTATTCAAATTATTTATTTTACAACGAACACACACTTTGATACACCTTTGAATACCTTTTATTTTACTTGTAATTAATTACGAACTGAAGCCGGGCGCGACACGTGGCGATGCCGCCGTGGTCTCGGCAGTCTCGGGCCTCGGCTGTCTCGTACCGCTACAGCTGATGGCGGCCGATGACCTCGACGATGCCTCGTTGCCGGTCGCTCGTCGTACCTCGCAGCGCTAGGCAAGGATGTTCCTTACCGCGGAAAATGTCTCGATGTGCGTCGATTTTGTGTTCAAAACGCAGAAGTTATGCGTAGAATTTGATTTCTCTTAGTAATTTGTATAGAATTCGCAGTCAAACTCGTGGTGATAATGTCCGCCGTTCCGTGGTGTATGTGACGTGCGAACTTTTTCGTTTCTTCGATATTCTTGCAAATCTCCGACTCGATGGACCATTAATGTTTGGTATTGTATTAAAAAAAAGGATCTATTGATTTGATTTCGCTGATTCTGCTTTGATAATTGCGGATTTAAATAAAAACTTCTCGGTGCCCAGTTAACCATTTATTTTTTGAGAATAAAAAATGACACTTACAAACAATGACATATAAATCAATTTGAAGTGACAGTTGTAATGTCACCAAAAACCTTTTATCTTTATTTTAATAAGTTTATGGCCTTGACATTACCTTTTCTTAATTTGGGCTTCTTTTGTTTACTTTGTGTTCAAAATTTGCAATTAGACAAAAGCCTATCGTTATTGTTTTCGTTCGCAGGAATAATTAATCAGGTGTGCAGATTACGGTTTTTCGGAAACCTCAGTCAACGAGATCCTTTGTTGTTTTGCACAGCCTAGTATAAAACGATGCTCGGATGTGAGGGGGGGTTGAGGCAGTCATGCAAGGATTACGATACGAGCAAGACGCACATTCGATGAGCGATATAGTGACGGACTGCTGGGGAGTTTCTTGCCGCTTCTTTTCCTTAACAGCAATAACACGTTTCGAAGCGGTGTACATAGACTAGGAAGTAAAATTAAATTTTAACCTATATGTATGACCATCAAAAAGTGTTCTCCAGTGGAACTTGTTTTGAATAAAAACTTTTGGTTTTGAATTTGACTTTGCGCGTGTTATTGAATCGTGCAGTTTGTACTAATAGTGTCTAGTTATATTTGTACCTATATTACACGTGTTTGTATAGTTCTAATAAATTCTATAGTCATTCCAACGGCATTTTAATTCGAGTCCTGTAGCTCGTATCAATATGTATAAAAGATAAAAAACACACAAAAGCCACACACAGCCACCTTCACCCTATTTTGACGCATGAAAGTTCTTTTGTACACACTTTTTGAATTTCGTGTTTTCTTTTGTGTCAGCTATGTATACACAAATTACAGGCGTTGTGTTGATCGGTTCAGCCATTATACTGCCTACAAATGATTGTTTGAAAACGAACAATCGTTTTGTCCAAAACAAGAGATCCCGGAACACGTTGTCCTGCACTGAAAAAGGGATCGGGTCCTAGTGCCACCTACCGGTTAATCTGAAGGGACCCACTCAAATGCACGCAAAAAATCATCAAAATCAGTGAAGTTGTTCTCAAGTTATGCACGTACAATAAATATTTAAAGTAAACTAAAAATGCTTTTTAAATTTTTAAATGCTATGGACGTGGATATCCAAATCACTAATGTAAACCTCATAGGTTTTCTATGCTATATATAATTCGATAAATTGAAGTCGTTTTTTGTCTTGTTAAATAAATTATAAAAAATGTTCATAAAATTAAAACCACTAGGCCAAACTATGTTAAATTTTTAGGGGACCAAATGGCAACTATTCCGCATCAAACTAATGTAGAATCACGTAAATCGGGTAATAAATTTCAAAGTAATCGGTGTACATAGATAAAAAAAACCGATTAAGTTGAGAACCTCCTCTTCTTTGAAGTCAATAAAAAATGCATGCATTTCGACAATTCATTTTTATTTATATAGATTATTATATTAATTGTTCTATTAATTTGCACACTATTCTTTACTTACTACACGGCTCGAAATTTAATTATTTAAAAAAATTACACTATACTTTCTAGTATTTCTTTAAAACCTATTTTCACATAAATTTTAGTAGGGTTATTCACAAACGTTAACGTGTAAGAATGAATCAATTAATCCGACATAACGTAAAACGCTATTAAGAAATGTCGGAAACACATTATCCAATGTGTTCGGTTCACGTTCCGTAGGATGGTACATTGATTCGTTCGGGAGCTTTCCGTTCATACTCGGAACGGTTTCCGACGTTTGTGAATAACCCTACTTTTTTTTTGGCCAGGGGAAATCCGTGTGAGGACTAAGCCTCGACAGGCACAAAAGCCTGGGGGGATGTTCGTGACCCGTGTGAGTGTGGGATTCGCCAGATCGGGGGTGGGACTAGCGTGCCCAGTCAAAACTGGTGCTACGCTTTTGCCACTCCCCAGTTAGGGATACCCACTAAAACCCCTGGGTGTTCCGTCCTGCGCCTGTAAATAACCTTACTGGATGAACGATTCATTTGAATTCAAGTAACGAATGGTCGTTGTAAGTCAATCGTTTATTTCTGAGTACAAAGTGAGCGGATTATAGGCCGGGCACATCCGAACTATTTAGTAATTGGACGAACGTGACTCGCTAAAACGCTTTGTGTGCCCCCCGCCTTATATCCCTTTAATTCATGCCGTCACTTTGCGATATTAGTTACATTGTATTGGCTAAATGGGTTAAGGAACTAAAATCATTTTTTCAAAGTAAAAGTTTTGAATACTTGTTTTTAATACCCAGCGAAATTGTATTTGCAAAGGCAGTAAATTAAGCATAATAGCTAAAATTACTGCATCATTGCGATTTCCATTAAACTTTTACGATTTTATTAGTACAATGTAATGTTTACGAAATGGAGTTTTTCAACCCTCATTTTCTTATGCAAGGTCTCCAGATTGAGATTTTTTTACAGAAATACCTCTCCCAAAATAGTTTGACCTCTTTGTTAGAGGTCAAACTATGTTGGGATAGGTAAATAAATAATAAATCTTTATTAGCCTTTAGTGTTTCACAATTTAACAAAAAAGAAACACAAAAAAAGATAATTAGAAAACAGTAAAAGTATGTTACTTTAGAATAGAGCTATGGAATTTAAGACAAGTAGGTAGACCCTCAAACTAGGAACAAGGCCTGTGTTTTGAGTCTATCAAAGTTGGGGTACCTTTCATACATAATTGTTGGTTAAACAACATAATTGTTGCGGACAGAGAGCACCCCCTGACCCGCCCGCCGGAGCACACCTATTCGCCGCGCCCCGCATACCGCCAACGCCCATAGCTCGCGCAAGTAGCAGCTAGGCGTCCGACGGAATGCGGTATATAGGAGCGTCTTTGGAGGCCGAAGAACTTGCCTGCAGGTAGTACCTGTAACTTGCGACTTACCACTCTTACATCATTCTCACTTGACTCTCCACTTATTTTATGTATATTTCGATTCATGTAAATAGTTTAATACTAATAATCATACAATCCATTATATCGAGTTAAATTTCCAAAAAGGAGCAACTACCATCAATAATTTTCATCCGTGCATGAACAGAGAAAGAATACAATTTCCCGCGGCCGGGCGGCTGTCGTAAGAGGCGACAAAACAACCCACAGCCAGGTGATAGGGTATTTGCCCTACTGGATGGCTACCACCCCTGGTCTAATGTATGTCGCCATAACAACCTTGAGTTGTGTTCCGGAATTAGTGACCAGGTTGCAGTATCCCTCCCTATTTATACTATTTCTTATCAACATAAAAAACTAGATCTAAACTTAAGTCACAAAAACACTAGCAATTTGCGAGAAGAGAATTCTGTGAAGTATCTAAAAGGTCAAGTACGGCCTCCCCGAAATTATGTTTCAGACAAATTAAAATGAGTTCGAAGTAATTTATAGCAAATAATAATGCCGTCGTCCTGTACAGTTGTTAACCAGAAAAGAGGCAAAGTTAAAATGTTTTATATATAAGAACATGGTAAAATAGCACTACCTGCGACATAGTGATGTTTAATATTGTTACAAATTGGGCCACCTGCATGCCTATTGTTACATACCGACAAAGAAATGCCGCTTTCCGGGCTTATTGCCGCACGAGGTTTATTGCCCCTTCCGCATTTGGAATTCTTTTTGTTTAAAATTCGCAATTAGACAATAGCCTATTGTTATTGTTTTCGACTTTGTTGGCCGTTCGCAAGAATAGATAACCAGGTGTGCAAATTACTTTTTCTCGGAAACTCCAGTCCACGCGGTCGATTTTTTTGTACTGTATAGTTGGTATAAAGCAATGCCCAAACGGAGTGGTGGTCAGTCAATCGACGACTACGATACGATGAAGACGTGTAGTACTTTCGATTAGCGATATAGTGACGGACTTTGCGCGTGTTGAATTGCATTGAATCGTGCAGTGTGAACTGGTTGCATCCAGTTCTATTTTGTACTTGTTTTATATGTGTTTGTACAGTTCTAATAAACTCTATAGTAATTCCAACAGCATTTATTTTAATTCGAGTCCTGTAGCTCGTAACAATATTACATATATAAAAACATGACAAAAAAGCACTACCTGCGACATAGTGATGTTTGATATTTTTACGTATATTTATGTCCCTCGTTTTATAGAAGATTCACTTCAATAAAATAAGTATTTATATTTCTTAATGTTGTGAATAAATTAATAGAGTGCCCATCATTGAAGACGGGTGCCAACAATATTATTGTTTAACTTTCGCAACAGTAGGATAATAGACATATTAAATAAAGCACTAGTTTGGCAAGGTGTACCTTCGCTCGTGGGAGTTTGAAAGCCTGAATAAAATTCAGTGTTTCGTTGAGACAATAGAATGGAGGTGAAATTAACATGTACTATATTGGAGGTATTAACATAAAGTGTATATACAATACACCGCTGTACCGGCTGTCTGTTTAACCTATTGAATTAACAGTGTAAAGGCCTGAACCTGATGAGACTCTGGTTGTGATTTGGTGGACTGATACTTTGATTTGATAAAGTCGTGGTAGCGTAATGGCTGGCGCACGCGTCCCAAACCAAAAGGGCGGGGGTTCGATCCTGGCCGGAACGCATGCACCACTTAGTCTTCTGATGTAATGTGTATATTATTACAATTACCACGTGCTAACAACGGTGAAGGAAAACATCGTTATGTAACCTGCACATCGAGATAACCGATGTGTCAAACCTGGCAAGCCGCCTTGGACAAGCGTAGCGGATATACTGTCCAATTATAGGGGGTAAATGGAGGCCCGAGTCCAGCCGTGGGACATTTATGGGCTGATATTATTATTTATATACTTTGATTGATGCTAGAAGAATGATGAATGGTTTATCTAGATATGTTTTTATTGCACGCCTACTACATTATATTGCAACGTACAACAACAAAAAAATAATTTTCGGAGAATGGTAAATAGGAGCGCCTCATGGCTGACCTCTTTACTCTCTACGGGGCATTAGGGCACCGCGGCGCAAACCTTGGGAACCCCTGTCATAGACGCTAGGACTCACACAAATTTTACTTTTTTTATATAGAATTATACAATCATTATAGGTTTGTACCTATATGTCAAGTACAGACTTATTCTTACAATGTTAAAAAAGTAAATTAAAAAATAAAACTTAAACTAATCTAAGTTGAATTATTTAATATTTAAATTGTTTAACTTGAGAAAAGCTTAGGGTATTACTTTAATTATATGTATATTAATACCATAATCTAAGGAAAGGTTATTTATTAATAAAATCTTTTATTGATAATAAAATATATTTTATTCTTAGTTACAGTTCTTGAATATGTACTTAGAATTTTGTGTATATACATTATTAGTATCATTATTTAATCTAATTACCGAAATACGGCTAACGCTGTGGGTTAGAGTGAGAGAGGAGGAGCCTGCTAGACTTGCGCCGTAACGCGTTACATAACGAAGCGGTTTACCCTCCCATAAGAAGTTATCACTGCAAAAAGATATAATAAAACTTAGTCAAAGTAATATAGTACCTATTTAATAATTCAATACGAACCAACTGACCTTTCATTGAAAAATCTAATTAAAGAGCGAAGCAAATGCTTGGGCTGAATAAAATTCCGAGCCAAATTGATTGGACCCTAATATGTAAAGCATTTTCATCTAAATTAACATATATTAGAAATACTGCCCATTCATAAAATTCCATTAGTGTAAATCAAACGAATCCCATTATTTATATAAGTAGGGCCATTCCAGCGGTTTCGTCCGGTTCAGAATTGCGTAGGTGTTTTAAGCCGGCTACTCACTTGCGAGATGTAACCGTAACTTTTGCACTTTACTGTAACCAATCTATGATGTGTATGTAACTCGCGGCGAGTTGTCAATAACCAGTCTTGTAACTGTAAGGCGTCGTACAGACGAGCAGCACTTTGCCGTCGACAGAGGCAACTGCAGCTGACGGCGTTTGCCGTCGACCCGTGGACAGCAAACGCCGGCCAATGGCGGCAGCTGCAGTATGAGCGCAGCGCGCGTTGCCTTATCACTCGACTTCAAATAGACCGAGCGATCACACGCGTAAAAATGACGAAATAATTCTATATAAAAAATATAAAATCTAAACTCATTTTGTTACTGTCTGTGTCTCTCCCTACTATAATAACGTTCAAGGCGCACTACAACAATGCTGTCGACATAGAGGGCAGTAGTCCTCGTGTCGAATACTGCAGCAATTGCTTTTGTCAACAGTAGCAGTTGTTTCTGTCGACAGTAGCAGTTGCTTCTGTCGACAGCTGAAGTTGGTTCTGTTGACAGCGAAGTGCTGCTCGTCTGTACGACGCCTAACTGTTGTACACTATTTGACCAGGGTAGATCAATTTCGAAACAAAAAGAAATTATAGTAAGATGAAACCAATACAAAAAGGAAGACAATATAACAAAAATATTTTACGGGTGATCTGAGGTCGGAAGTGGAAGAGGTGGTGAGTTTTAAGGGTGAAGAACGGTGTATCTCGATTTCCGGCACAACTACAAGTCCTATTAAAAAAAGTTAAATGGCAAAGTTGTAGGTAATAAAAAGATCTACAACTTTGGTATTAACACTTTTTTCAACACACTTGCTCATAAAGTGGCTCTATGATCACCGCAGTTAGGCACAGAATGACACCCATAATCAAACTGTGACTAAAAAAAATTATACCTCATTAGTGAGTTATAGTTTTTTTTTTAATTTTATTGGTTGAGTTGCTTAGTTCTTAAAAAAGTTTTTATTCAAAAAAAAAGATCGTGTTCTATAGAACAAATAAATTAATGTTCCTATTGCTTGCTCATTTCATGCAACTTCTTATTTAAATAGATAATTTTAACTCGTACGTGTTTAATAAATAAAACTTTCACTCATATATAACTTTTTTTTTCTCTGTAATAAAAGGGAACTTTAAATTCCCCATTTTGTACGTGGCAGAATAGGCGCAAACCCTATGCGCGGAAAATAAAAAAAAACCTCATCCCTTTAGTCTGTGGCCGATCGCAATGCGCGCGCATAGGAAAACTGTTATCTACTAAATAAAATGAGTTTTTGTTGTTATTTTATTCACAAGTGTGTTGAAAAACGTCGTATGATACACGTGTGTATTGATGATTACCGTCCTCGGCTCTATTAAGACCCTCGCCTACGGCTCGAGTCTCAATGGCGCCTCGGCGGTAATCACCAATGTTACACACTAGTACCATAATGTACTATTTCACATTACCTCAAAATTTATATGAAAAATTCAAAAACCAAGTTTTTGGTTTTTTATTTTTATCTTTTACAAAAAAAAAAATTCACAAAATATGATGAAAACTTGCCTTTTTATGTCCCAAACACACTGTAATTATTTTGATATAAAATATTTATATTTTTAAATTATTTTGACTTAATATCAAAAAACCACCCTAATTTTCAATCTAAAATTCTCGCGTCAATATGAAAATCAAATGTAGTGAATACCGTCTATACACAATCGAGAGATTTTGAATTATAATCCGTAGATAATTACTCCATATTATAAATAAATATTATTAGATAAAATTATGTTAAATTATAGAGAACTACTTTCTCTATACAAAACAGGCGCTAATCACTGAATAAATAAAAATATAACATTATTCTTCAATTAAAGAAATGGCCGATTGTATTGTTTAGAAATAATAGGGTACATAACAAGATTATTAACTTTAAAGAATAAGGAGAAACATGACAAGAACAACTATGTTACTAAATAAATGTAACAATACCTTATGAAAGCCAGTTTTGGACAAAAATATAGTAGTGAAACTACATGTATCTAAGTTAAACACACTAGTAGGTACAAGGCATGGCAAGTAATTATGTTTGATATTACTGTGATACTCGTCATGTCTCTAATATGAATCTGCGATAGGCCGTCTTTTAACCCGCGTGTCCCACAACTCTTTTATAACTCTCCAAACATCAGAATTACAATTAAATATATATTATTAATTTTGTGTAATAGTTGCTAAAAATAAAGAGAAAGAAATGTATGGAAGTATTTTTATTCAATTGTTATTTAAAAATTACTTGTTTTATTAATAATAATTAACGAAATACCTTGACGAGACAAAGATTACGGCCATGTGGCATATGGAGTCAACGATCATCGTACCGATAGTGGTGTCTGTTAACGACCTAATAGCGAAGAGCCTCGACCGACACCCAGAGAAGCTCTCGCTCGGTAAATAGGTGAAGGACTAGATACAGAAGACGGTTCTCCTGAGCACGGCATGCATTGTGGGGAAGTTCCCGTCTCTATAGCCCTAACCACCGGTAACTTGGACCCTAAGCCCCGCTGCCAATGGACGTCATCTTTATATATATAGATATCGTGGGCTTCGTAACAAGTGGGCGTATACGCAAAAATGCCGTTTTTTTGTTTTTTCGAAAAATCTATGCATGTTACAATTTAGAAAGTGTTACTAGTATGCAAGTGTATGTAAATAGAAGATTATTCCAAATTTCAGCCTTATACGAGTATAATCAGCTAGTTTCGTTTTATTCACAATTTTGTGCCTTGTGTAAAACTGCACTTTTGTCTGTACGCCCATTTGTTACGAAGCCCTCGATATATATTAAAAATATAATTGTGAAATAATAATAATGATCGGCAGACAAGCACACACATTGTATAAACCCAAGCTAAGCAAGTTACGCTTGTGTTATGGGTAATATACAATGGAGCACTCTGAGGCCGATCCCAGACACCCAGACCATAGTAAATAGCAGAAAGTTATTAGTATTCAAAATTTACCAAGCCAGGAATCGAACCTGAAGCCCTCTGAGTTTCAGCGAGTTCGGACGGCTAAGACTTGCCCCCTAAGCCACAGACGCCGTCAATTAGATTAGGATTATATTAGAATCATCTTCGCTCCTAAATACAGCGTTTAGAATAGAATATATTTGTTTCGTAATGCATGTACAAAGATGTTACGGTTTTTTCAGTATCAATTCGGCCCATAATTGGGCGTGCAGAATTAAAATTATATTATTCATTTATAAACACATTTTTACAATTAATACAATTAAAATTAATAATTAATAATTACTAGCGGCCCCGGGAGACATTGTCCTACTCTGAAAAAATAAAAATCCAGGACCCGATCCGAGCGCCACCTACCAGTTCCAACTGCGAATCTTAACCATCCGAAAACCCACTCAAAGACACAAAAATAAAATCACCAAAATCGGTCCAGGAGGATTCTACGACCCGATCTCAGCGCCACCTACCGGTTCCAACTGCAAATCTAAACCATCCGGTAATCCACTCAAACACACAGAAACAAAATCATTAAAACGGTCCAGGTGATTAGGAGGATTCTAGAACCAGCTACCGGTTCCAACGGGATAAAAAGTCATATCCTATGTCCGTCTCCTGGTTCTAAGCTACCTCCCCACCAATTTTCACCCAAATCGGTACAGCCGTTCTTGAGTTATAAATAGTGTAACTAACACGAATTTCTTTTATATATATAGATAATCAAAGACATACAATATAATAATAATCTATAATTAATTTAAATAATGACATGTCTACCATTACAGCATGTCAAATATATTTATGTCAGTTCATAATGTTTTATCATCCATAAACATGTTTATATTAGTGGTTAGTAGCAAATTTACTTAATTAAACTTAACTTAATATTTTATTTTCCTAAAGATGTAAGAATCATTTTGTCCAGGGATATGAATAACCGATGTTTGCTAGTAACGCAAATTCTTCATTTCATAAAACCTCATTACATCAAAACATTATATTATTAAAAATTACACATGTCAATCGCCTTACATCTAAAACATCAACACCTAATAATTGCTATATAAACTCTAAAACCATATAAAACGTGTAAAAACATAAAATAATATATCTAAAATCTTAACAGACTTTAAATGTATTTAACATTAACAAAACAACCCATTCGTCTAAAAAGTTATTCTCCGCATTAAAGAAAGCATACAAACCAATAACTTTTTTAATTGACATCCTTATAAATCAATGGTAATTTATTTCGTCTTACCTTTTCCGATAAAAGATGTTTCAGGTGCTTCTATTTTAATGCAATTTAAACTAATTCAACTCTAAACACTTAAAAAACCACAATAATGTTAATAACAATACTAAGTTTTATATAATATAATAATTTAGTATAACACTGTATTCATTTTTTTCTCCTTTATTAAAAACACGAGACGACGGCGGAAAATCGCTTTCTCCAAACGCCTTTCACGTCCGTCTCGTACCGGAGTCGAACGAACACTGAGTAAGAGAAAATGATGGGACACCTCTATTCGAAATTTGAAAATTATTGAAAAGCGCATGTCTATATCTACCTAAAAGAATAATACTCCGTAAACGTTGAAAAATAAGACTGAATTTTAAATAACAAGGGTGAGACTTACGTCGTTCTGCTATCGAACATGTTAGCAGGTAACCAATCTGATGGAATGGAAAATTCGATTCATTTTCTTATGGGAAATAATTAATGACTGCTCTTAATTTATTAAATGCTTAAAAGCTGTCAAAGTGAGTTTTGGAGTTGTGTTTGTTGGAATAATGATAAAAAAGGTCAACACGCAAAGGAAAATACGTTATCTTTATCCTCTGGAATATTAAACATGGGACTTGAAATATGGAACTTTTATATACTTCTTTTCTTCTAAATTCATGTTTGTATTGGTGTACAATAAAGTGTTATATCTATCTAATTTTTTTTTCTTGCTACGGAACCCTAAAAAAAGTGAGTGACAACCAAGAAACAATTGCCAACCATAGGTCAATAACATCCGCATGCTCACCTTTCTGTTAGGCTAGTTGATAAACCTTTTCCAAAAGTTCATCAAAGACAGTAGGGACAATAATCGTGAGAAAGGAGGAAACCTATTTGTTATATTAGCAGTCCCGCCAGATTATACGGGATTAATTCGCATTATTATGTATTGTGATAAGAAAAATCTTTGCAAGAATCTAGGAATTCTCTTGATAGTTTTTTAATTTATTTTTACTATAAATATGGCAAACAGGGCCCAATTCTGTAATTTCAAGCTATTTGATTTATAGTCAGTATCCTCTTTTAAAATCATAGTTTTGATCCTCTCAGGTATAATTCGGTCAATGTTGCCGGGCGGGCACATTGTTTTTGTGCAGTATAAAACGATGGCCTGATCGAGGGAGGGGGCAGTCGAGTAAGAACTACGATCAAGTCGAGTTGTGAGTACATTCGGTAATCTATTAGTGATGGACTTTACGCGTTTTATTGAATTACTACCTTCTGCATTACGTTTGGATTTTTTGTGTTCAGTTATATTTGTACCTGTGTTATACGTGTTTGTATAGTTGTAATAAACATTATAATAATTCCAACGGCATTTTAATTCGAGTCCTGCTAAACTCGTAACATGTATAAGACAGGTACAAATATAACCAAACACAACAAATCCAAACGTAATTCAGAAGATATTAATTCAATAAAATGTGCAAAGTCCGCCACTATTAGATTCCCGGTTGTACACACGTCACGCTTTGATCGTAGTTGTCGCTGAACTGCCCCCCTCTCTCCATTAGACCGTCGTTTTATACTACACAAATGGGAAATAAATCCGCAACACCTGGCTAATGATGCTAATGAGCGAGTACAGTAGAACAATAAACTACTCTTCACAATAATTAGAAACGTATACCAATAAAATAAAATAAGCGAAAAAAAGAAGACGCTTCTAAAAGTATTACGATTAGTTCAAATGCCGACAGGTAATAAATGTGCTTCTATAACTCTGTACGTGGAATTTGTCTTCGACGGCGCCAAGGTTGTAACAATATGTAGATCGCATACAACGTTTACCTTCAAAATATAACACCACAATTTAGGCATGGAAACATTTGTCACGATTATATTAATAAATCAAAACGATTACAAGAGCTTTTTCATTTTACAAGCAAATTTACAGCAAAGTCCCTCAGTCCCATTGTATTTGTGTTGAATAAGCGAATTCAAGCCAATTGGGTCAGCGAATACTGTACGATAATCCTTCGGGACCGGCGCTTTAAAACTGCAAATTAAACGATTTGTTACCCAATCCTCCGGTATCGGTCAACAGTGTATATAAAGAATAATAAATACAGTAGGTAAAGTTTCTACTAGCACCACAGTGCAGGGTAAAGCGTAGCAGTGCTACAATAATCCGTGGCAATACATCGAGCGTAGCGTAAACTCATCATGTATTAAAAACAAAAGAGCATGCAACAAACATTCATAATTATGTGTAATATATGTGTATACGTGATTGTATATGTTTTAATATATGTGTTTAATTTTTATAATTACATATTCTGTGCTCAATTATTTTTATTTTTAAACTGCACCACCAACAGCGTTTAATTCGAAAAGTTTCAATTCTAGCATAATGTTGTCTAAAAGAGGATAAATTGAATTTTCAACACAAATACACAACCCTTGATTGAAAACAAACCATATTACCCAATAATATCTATACTAATTTTACAAATAGGAAAGATATGTTTGTTGGTTTGTTTGGATTGAATAGGCTCAGAAACTACTGAACCGATTTGAAAAAATCTTTCCCTGTTGGCAAGCTACAATATCCCTTGGTGACAAGGGGTATTATTATATTTAAAAAAAAAAAATGTTGATTATTTTATTAAATACCGGGGCGGGCTACTTTTTTATAAAACTGTACAAACATCAATCCAGTATTATATATTCCGACCAAAAGTTGCTATTGCCACAAGAATAAGAACTATTCACTAGTAATGCTCTAAATATAAGATAAATGTCAATTAAACACTTATTAATTTCACTAATACGTTACTGTTGTTACAAATATAATAATATTGTGTGATTTTTACAAATAGTGTGAATAATTTAATTAATGAAATACTGATGTGTGCGGCACTTTCGGTAAACCACGGAAACTCCGTGTCACTTTTGTTAATAAAAATTAATTAATATGAGAACTGTTTACTAAATTACTGATGTGAGCGATATTTCTGGCTAACTACCTCCATTACTTGTTTTTTTTTTCTTGTTCTTCAAGTATAAAACCTGGCGGGAGTGGTGCACACAAGGCAGTGTCATTCTGTGAGAGTCAAGTGTAAGGACGATAAGTTCTGGGCAAGTGTTCTGTGTAAATCAGAATAATAATACATTAAAGTGATTTATGGATTTTTGGACTCTTTACAAGAAACCACACTTCGAAATCGTTTCAAGTTCGTCCACTGTTTTCCAAGTACTGTGGCCGCTCTATTGGCTATATAATATAAATATTATAGTGATTTGTGGATTGATACGCTGCTTCTCATTTCTGGACCTTTTACAAATAACCACATGTCGAAATCGTTTCAACTTCGTCCACTGTTCTCCAAATACTGTGACCGGTCCAGTGGTTGTACAATGTAAATATTTATAAACCATCAAGTCCTGTTAGTGCTTTTCGGCTGACGGCAACAGCTTTATCCCAACACTAGCTTACAACATTTATTAGCTGTAGCTTAAAATCACTTTGGATTCTGACTTAAATACAGAAATATGTATAATCAAGGCGAAGAAGTCCGTCAGTGGGGGAACAGTTGGAATTACTATAGAGTTTATTAGAACTGTACAAACACGTATAAAACAGTTACAAATATAACTAGACACTGTATAAAATGCACGATTCAATTACACGCGAAAAGTCCGTCACTATATCGCTAATCGAAAGTACTACACACGTCTTGCTAGTATCGTAATCGTCGCTTGATAGCACCACCCCTCCGTTAGGGCATTGTTTTATACTACACTGTAGTATAATACCGACAAATGGGTCGCGTTCACTGAGTCAATCCGCACATCTGGCAAGCTTCGACTCAATTCAATAACAACAGGGATTAATTCGACGCTAATGACAGCCATAAAACAAGTACGATAACAAAAGCATGTTTTTCTGTATTACAAATTCTAAATACAAAGTAAACAAAAGAATTCCTAAATCATAGAAGGCAATAAACTGCGTTTTATGACGTGCAGGTGTGCGTTCTTTGTTGGTATGTAACAGTATTGTGACCAGTTGCTGCTCATTTAGTCGGAGACGTACAAGATATCCTATACAAAGTATCTGAATACAAAATACAAGATATTATTAAAATAAGTATACTTTTGAAAATGGTATTTGAAATACTAGATACAAAATACGTATCTTCTAAATAATTTTTAAAGATAAAAGATACTTTTTGAAATCTCCCAATTTTATTGAACTTAAGTTTATTAAGTCCTCATGGAGCTGTCTTTTGATAGGTTGATTTCAATTTAAAAGGTGCGTTCAGTTTATCTACATTAGAAGGTGGACGTAATTATGACTAAAAGTATCTTAGCAAACAAAGTATTTACAAAATATTAAGATACTTAACAAATGATATCTAAATACAAGATACAAAATACATTTTTTAAAAGTATCTAGATACAAGATACTAAATACGTATTTTGTATCTTGTATCTGTATTTCTAATACTTGTATCTAGATATTATATATATAGTTATTATATATGATAGTTGGGAAGTTTTTGGCGGGAACTGAAAGGAGATGTTGTACTGTGCAGTTTTGTGTAAAATTACTCTAAAATGAACAATAGTTGTAGTATATTGATAGTTTTTGAGTAGTACTTACGTGTTTTGTGAGAAATGTGAACTGTATAGTCAAATGTGGCCTTTTGAGTTGTCACAAGAACTCTGTTGAATGGCACCAGCTGATTACCTACAGTTCAGCTGTGCTACACATAGGTCAAGAAAATGAAGAAACTTATTGTAAACTAAGATTTGGCTTAAAGGCCTAGCTGGCAAGCCAAAAACCTAAATTAAAAAAAATAACCTTTCTGAGTTGTTGCAAGTATTACATTAGGCTGCGCACAGAAATGAAATCACTCTCCTCATAACAAACATATCAGTAACTTGAAAGTTTATATTGCTTGATTGATGTACGATGTAAACAATGGAGCACGAGCGCTAGAACAAACACATGCTTAATTAACTTAAACCCGAGAGAAGGGGTGCAAATTTGGAACGCGTGGGAAGTATAACTTGATAACTGTGACTTCTTAGAAAGAGTTATAGATTATACATAATTTGTTCGCGCATTTGCCTAAGTAACGAAATCACAAATTAAATGAGCATTGTTTAAAAGGTTTTTAAATACAAGCTTTTGAGATCGTGGATATCATGTAGCAGCATAGTGCTCGCCAAGACAAGTAAAACGAGCCCAAAAACGACGGGTCTATCTTGTTTAGTACAGAAGTTCCTATGGCCACCTTCCGACTCCATCATCAGATCAGCTCCATGGGACTATATTATTGCATTGTCACGCGATATACATATGCGTGCAGAATTTCAGCTCAGTCAAAACCGGGAAGTTGGTCAAATTTAACTTACAAGATTCCACCCGAACTTACTTTCATACATACATCCATTGCAAGTTAAATAAAATCAAATCAAAATAATTTATTGCATAAAAACATGGTTATACAATAGGTGTTGTTGTTATATACTGAGCACATGTTTTTTACCGATTGGGCGTACAACTTTTTATTTATTTTTAAACTTAGCTTATAAAGGTTCAAACTTATTGATTTTAATTATATTATTATCACTAATATTTTCTTAAGTTTTCGCGACTTATATACATAATAAACCTACGTTTTAACGGTTTTAAGCGCGGTAATTTATTTGATTTTGGTTTATCCGACGTTTCGGCCGCTTTTCAGTGGCCGTGGTCACGGACGACAAAAGAAGTAGTAAATTTAGTAGTATCAATTAAATTACCGCGCTTAAAACGTAGTTTTATTATATTATCACTAATATTTTATTCTTAAAATTATGCCTATATAGCCTTAAATTTACAAATATTAAACGACGCACGATTTAAATTTAGACCACTTTCTAATGGTACAAATATTATAAATATATTTTTCAACACACTTGCTCATAAAGTGGCTCTATGGTCACCGCAATTAGGCACAGAATGACACCCATAATCAAACTGTGACTAAAAAAAATTATAACTCACTAGTGAGTTATTGGTTGAGTTGCTTTGTTCTTAAAAAAGTTTTTATTCAAAAAAAAAGATCGTGTTCTATAGAACCAATAAATTATTGTTCCTATTGCTTGCTCATTTCATGCAACTTCTTATTTAAATAGATAATTTTAACTCGTACGTATTTAATAAATAAAACTTTCACTCATATATAACTTTCTTTTTGTCTGTAATAAAAGAGAACTTTAAATTCCCCATTTCGTACTTGGCAGAATAGGCGCAAACGCTATGCGTGGAAAAAAAAACCTCATCCCTTTAGTCTGTGGCCGATCGCAATGCGCGCGCATAGGAAAACTGTTATCTACTAAATAAAATGAGTTTTTGTTGTTATTTTATTCACAAGTGTGTTGAAAAACGTCGTATGATACACGTGTGTATTGATGATTACCGTCCTCGGCTCTCTTAAGACCCTCGCCTACGGCTCGAGTCTCAATGGCGCCTCGGCGGTAATCACCAATGTTACACACTATTACCATAATGTACTGTAAACACTTTATATTTAAAACTTATCATTAAGGAACTCAGTTACATTGTAGAAGCTTTGTCTTACTAGTACTTTTTTAAATCGTGATTTAAATAATTTAGTTTTCAGAGCTTTCAGCTCTTTTGGGATTTTATTATATTTGTAAAAATGTGTTTGTCAGCCCTGACCCACGACTGAAGTTTACTCCTTAATTAGGCCTTTCCAGTACAGATGTGCTATTATATCAAAATATCAATTTTTAACCAATTGTCTTTTTGTTTGTTACGGCTAATCTTTGAAACGGTTGGATCGAGTTTGACGGAAGTGTCTCTAGCAGATAGAAGACATAAATTATAAGACCACGCGCACGCCGCTGCCATCACCACACCGGAAATTAAAGTAAATTAAATTATATTCCACGCGGACGAACACGCGGGTAACAGCAAGTTGTAGAAAAACACGTGTGCGTCACGGGACGCCCAACAGAGTAATAACTTAATCTAAGTTGAACTATTTAATATTGAAATTGTTTAACTTGAGAAAAGCTTAGGTTATTAATAAAATCTTTTATTGATTATAAAATATATTTTATTCTTAGTTACAATTCTTGAATATGTACATTAGAATTTTGTGTATGTACATTATTAGTATCACTATTTAATCTAATTACCGAAATACGGCTAGCGCTGTGGGTTACAGTGAGAGAGGAGGACCCTCCTACCGATGCCGTATGCGTGAGAGAAAGAAAACCAGACAGACTGGCGCCGTAATGCGTTACGTAACGAAGCGGTTTCCCTCCCATAAGAAGTTATCAATTAAAAAACCTAACGCTTTTGAGTTAACGCTTGTATGATTTGCCTCATAAAAGTCCATACTAAACTAAACTCCAAAACATTGTTCCCCAACGTCGTTTTCCCACGCGTTTCGCCCTATAATTTTGATTTCCTAACAATCACAGAACCACAAAAACAAAACAACAACAATAAAATATGAAAACAATCCTCGAGTTTATTTTCTTGCTTCTTTATGGGTCCGTAGCCAAATAACAAAAACACAAGACATTTGTCACATTGGAACTCTTTGTTAGGCGCTGATTAAGAAGGATACTCAAATTTTACCTTTTACTTTACCGGCGCGGTCTCGGGAATTTTCTTTAAGGATCGCGTATGTTCGAGCTTGCGCGCGAACTCGCGAGCCTGCGCAAGTAAACCGATCTGGGTTACCACTCTACAGTAAACATGGCAGTTTGTCGGGAAAGTTCGGCAACGATGGTGGACTGGGATATGATTATATTTGTACTTTTGGCGGAAGAAGAAAAAATGGAAGAACATGTTAATAAAATAAGGCGTCAGAAAACTAGACGAAGAACATGGGTCGAGGAATGTTGGCAAGAAAGGTATAGTTTTGGTAAATTTAATACACTGTACGACTTTACCATCGAAAAGAGTTTTGTTTTACGATTACTAATTACTAATTACTAAAATGGATTATGAAAAATGTCGAATGCTTGTCCTCCCTCTTGAAACTCGGTGACAACACTGAAAGCACGCGTAGGACGCGGGCGCCGACTCGACGCCGCGCGGGGATTCCCGCGTAGCTTCGAGGACGCGTTTGTCAGGTTCAAGCATTTATGCACTTTATAGTAATAATTTTAAAGTTTATTTTTAATTGCGAGGTAGTTTAAAATTAATATATTTTCAGAAAAAACTAAAATGTATAAAATAACTTATTTCTAAAGCTATTATTATTAATATATATTATCTAAAACATCTTAAAGTCGGTGCTTAGTAATTTGCAAAATATAGATCTTCACCGACTTCAAGATGTTTTAGATAATATATATTAATAATAATAGCTTTAGAAATAAGTTATTTTATACATTTTAGGTTTTTAGTTTTTGAAGTCGGTTTTTTTAAACGAAGTTTTTATTTTTTATTTGTTACTTTTTAGTGTCTAGCTATGTATGGGTGGACTTACGAATGGTGCCGCGCTTCTTAAAAAATATAGGTCCCAAGAAACGAGAACAAAAAAATGATCGTAAAAAGAAAACTACTAGGCCAAACTATGTCAAATTTTAAGGGGACTACATGGCAGCTATTGCGCGTCGAACAAAAAAAGAATCACGTAAATCGGATCATAAATCACGGAGTAATCGGTGTACATATGGAACGAAAAGGAATTTTTTTTCATAAAAAACGTTCATAAAATGAAAACTACTGGGCCAAACTATGTAAAATTTTTAGGGGACCAATTAGAAGCTATTCCGCGTAGAACAAAAAAGAATCACGTAAATCGTATCATAAATCACGGAGTAATCGGCGGACATACATAAAAAAAGCAAAAAAAAAAAAAAAAGAGATCCCAACGAATTGAGAACCTCCTCCTTTTTTCGAAGTCGGTTAAAAAGCGCATGCCAGTGGTGCGAGGCGGCTGGGAAAAAGACCGGCCTCGGGCGGTGGGATAGCATGTCGATAAAGTTCGACAAATCGCATGAACTCAGCCTAGTTCCGCACAGTCTAGACATAGATAATGCTGGGAGACAGAAAAGTCCCTCGGCAATGGAAGAGGCTTGTGCGCGAGGCCTACACCTGCCAGGGCACGCGGAGCCAGGAATCCCATTTACCCGTAGCCCTGGCAAAAGGCGCAGGGCGGCACACCCAGGGGTTTTTGCAGTGTACGTGATTCTGGTAGTATTTAAATAAAACACCAATAAATATGGCTGCCAGGTATCGGGGGTGTGTACAGGGCGTAGCATTTATTATGGTACGGCGGATGCGCTCACTTCGAACGGGGACTCGCGTGACACTGGTTTTCAAAATGAGCCAATAGCACCGTGTACCGCATCCCTCGTGTTGCCCTATTTTAATTAAAAACTAACAATATTTTCAGTAAGTTACATAATAGTAGTATTCATAATAATCTGCCCCTAAAATGTTAAAATATACTTACTTTAATTATTATTAAAAAATATATGTAAGTATAATTAAATATCTCTACATGTGTGTGCGTCGCCTACAAGTAGGTATCCGTAATCGGGGAGTGGCAGCTCCGCACAGTCTGCAACTCCGCTCCGCAATACTTGCTTGCTCCGCTCCACTGCACACCACTGGTCGGCCGACCGGTGGGAAATCCGGATCCCCTCTCTCTCACCTCGAAGTAAGAACAGAGGCAGCTGTAGAGACCGTTCTCTTCGGCTAACAAATGGACGAGCCAGCCCGCAAGGCCCGGCCGTCGTCCGTCCGGGCTGGAGGTGAATGAACAAGCGAGCCCACAGTCTAGAGATGTTCGAGAATCGGCCAGGAGTTATAATGGGTATCCTATCCGTGGTTTGACAACTCACTTCACACATGAAGTGCCCCGCCGCGACGAACCAGAAACTAAAGTATTGAAGGTTTATATATATAAAACACCTAAGCAATTTTGTATGTACGTAACATAGCGCTTACTACTCAGGGTTTTTCATGCGCCGTAGCCGTGGGCAAATCCCTAGTTTGTGAATAAAAATGGTTTCTAGATTCTAATCAAATATAAAGTAATCTATATAAACGAAGAACACAATTGGCATTCCAAATAAAGACTACCCGTAATAAAAGGTATATTGTTATTAAATAAAATAGCGTGGTTTAAGACTCAGATTTGAATATTTTCGCTTTTTGGCTCTAGTTATTATTTATACTCCACGGCCATTTTAGTGAATAGGAAATCTTTAATCTTTATGAAATTGTCTTGTCTATCCGTCCATCCTTTGTATATCACAGCCTATCTTAATTACAGTAAATTAAAAAAGTTCTTGGAATCATTATAAGAAAATGCAAAAAAATTAACAAAAATTATCGTGACATTTTGTTCCACGAATTTCCTCTATTTTGAGAATAAAGGAAAATCTCTGAGGTAAGTCCGTAGAATATGGTGGGTGGTCAAGGAGAGCGTTGAGCGCAACTTCCGATCAATCAGCGGGAGCGTTATCGTGAAGAAACAACACAAACAACGACAGTTCCCCAAGACGTCTTTATTTAATCGATTCACTCTCGGAATTAAATTTGCGTAATAGGGTCCAGTAATCGTCTGGCCTTTTGGCATGTAATCAATAAAAAGGATTCCTTCACTATCCTAAAACACTGAGGCCATGCCTTTTCCAGCGATAGGAGCAACTCGAAATTTCTCAATGGATGGAGAGGATGGTCGTTTCCAAGATATGCTTTGTCTCCTAGTTTCAAGATCGAAATAGTGGACACACGGCAGCGTTGCCAGACGTCCCGATTTTCGCGGGACGTTCCAATTTTTAAATCAAAATTAAATGTCCCGCGCGGGACAGGCTCACTCCCGCTTTCAGGGATAACTCGGTCGTATGTGAAGCGTGCTGACGAAGCGGAACTGCTCATCCAGTTTAATCTGCAGCTGTCCTGTGAAGAGTTCTCCATCTTTATTAAAGAGAAAAAGGATACCTTAAAAGAAGATAAATCTTCACACAAATATCATGTTCATACGTGGTTTTTTAACAAAAATTGTCTCTTATTGTAAGTTGCAATTTGTAACACTCACTCAGCAGACTGTTGTTTGAAACACCCTATTTTTCTAATAAATAAATAAATAAATAAAATTAATTCAGAAGTCGAATAAGACTACTATTTACCGATAGGGTAACTCTGATTTAGAATATCATATTTTTATTAAAATAAATTTTCAGTGCCTATTTTTGCTATCTACGCGTATTGTCACGTGAAAGTGATTTGAACTCAAATAAAAAGAAAAATATATAAAAACATTTAATAATATACCCACTTTCACTCAAAAGTTCGAAAATCACGACATAGCAAAAAAACCTGGCAGCACTGACATACGGTGACAAGGTGACAGCAAAAATTATCCGAATCCCACTGGAATATTTCCTGATTAGAAATTTCCAAACGTCGTATTTTGTTTTCGTCGGTTAACTAGTGGCACCCACCTTGCCGACACTTTTGAACCCTAGTGAATCAATTAACAGGGATTGAACCCTATTAAAATATATCATTAGGATCTCAGCTATATGTTTTATAGTTATTCTTCTGTCTTCCAGATTCTCAACTTTTTTGACATTTTCTTCCGTAACGGAGGTCGAAGGCTGCCCAGAACGCGGGTCATCTTTACAGCTTAATCTTTTCAGACACGGCATGTTGAGAAATTTATAATATTAGAGACTGTACGGGGCTGACGTTGTCCTGCCTTTAAAATAAATCTATAACCTGATTACAGCGTCATCTACCGGGACCAAATGTTAATCTAAACTCGAATCGACTTGAACAGAGTAGAAAATTATTAAAGTACTTATATCCCTATTAAAAAATAGGGGCTGGTGGTAGAAGGATGAAAATTTAATGTTGTATGTATTTTTAATGGTAAATCATAATAAAATATAAGTAAGAAATTTTGTCAAAAGAATAAAAGAAATATTTAGGGGTGGGTCACCCTTATCATTTAGGGGTATGAAAAACAGATGTTGGCCAATTCTTAGACCTATTCGATATGCACACAAAATTTCACACAAATGGGTTCAGGTTTTGGAGGAGTTTGGTAACAAACACAGCGACACGAGAATTTTATATATTAGAGATAGATACTGTTACAACTTAGCCTCCGACAAAGACAAATTCCACGTACAGATCTGTACAAGTACATTTTATTACCTGTCGGCATTTGAACTAATTGTAATCCTTTTATGATCGTCTTCTTTTGTTCACTTATTTATTGGCATACGTTTCTAAGTTATTGTGGAGAACAGCCTATTGTTCTATTGTACTCATTTACGGCCGCTTGCAGGTTGCATCATTAGCCAGGCGTGGCGGATTAAAATTACAAACTCATTCTAGGTATTTATATCGACATTGCCGGACGGGCACATTTGCATTTGTGAAGTATAAAACGACGGCCTGATGGAGAGAGGGGTCAGTTAAGATGCAACTGCGATACAGGCGTGACGTGTGTACATTCGGTAATCTAATAGTGACGAACTTTGAGCGTTTTATTAAATTAAGACCATCTGTATTACGTTTGGATTTGTTGTGTTCGGTTATATTTGTACCTGTGTTATACGTGTTTGTATAGTTCTAATAAACTCTATAATAATTCTATCGGCATTTTAATTCGAGTCCCGATCCCGATAACTCGTAGAATTCATAATATGCATATAGTGTCTGAACAGTATTGATCGTGTATTAGCAGAAGGTGATGTCAGGAGCCTTAAGAACAGACAAACGTGCATGACAAGGGCTATGAATGTCAAAGAAGCAAGTGAGGTGTGTAAGAATAAGCCTGAATGGCGCTCTGTCGTTCGTGCCTACCCCGCAAGGGACCTGGCGTGAAGTTATATATGTATGTATGTGTCTGAACAGTTTTCCTGAATCAGTGTAGGTTTCGGGAAATGTTCAAACATTACATGCATCTCTTAGTAAAGCAATCGAAATTTTAGCCTCTGTAGTGCAATTGGGATTGAAACGAAGAACATAATGTAGGGCGAAGCAGACACTTGTCCCAGCGAACAAAGTTAAATTAATTTATATATAATTAATCAGGTCACTCCAAGTTTGTGAATACTCGTTCCCAACGGTCCGGTTCACGTGTGGGGTGTGGGATGAGTGGCAGCGATTGCAAAGGCGATATTTGACGGGGATTTTGGAGGGAAACTTCTTTAGAATAGTTTTGATTCGAAACTCGATAAAACGAAAAAGCGATTCTAAAAAGAGATAAACACATAAATAGAAAAAAACGTGTGCGTCTCAGGACCCCCGACAGAAGTGATAACTTCAACTAATCTAAGTTGAACTTGTTTTATTTGAGAAAAGCTTAGGTTATTACTTAAAATTTATTTATGACTAGGGATGTTAAAATATAATTGATTTTTAGCAAATCGATTATATAAACTGCGTGTTTTTTTTTATTTGATTTATATTTTAGTTTTTGAGACAATAAGTTTGTCATTTTGTTGGGATGCTCATCATTTCATTTTTATTATATTAATAAACGTTTAATAGTACTAAAATTTGTATGAGTAATGCTATTTGGTTTCCTAATTCCTTACCTTGAAATTTTAAAGGATCATTGCCTCCGATTTATTATTATTTTATATTATTGTTATTTTATTTCCTTTTTAATCCGATAAATTGTTAATATGAATCTCTTAGGTTTATTATTGGAATATGACAAGCATGTACTTTTAAATAATACAAAATAATCGATTATTTATTTTTATTAAAATCGATTTATGATAAATCAATTGAATGAAGAAAGATCGATTTTTACTTAATCGATTATTTTTCATTAATCTTACTTAAGACATATCATATATGATAAAATCTTGACCCTTTACTGGTGCAAGACTTCAAAAAACTATACATATTGTATTTTATAGAGGAACCCTCCATGATCGCACACGACCACGGTAAAAGAAACCCTTATGGTGTCTGTCTGTCAATACTCGTGCCTATGTAAAAATATCATTTGTCAATAACCATATAAAAAAACCATACTCTGTAATAAAAACGAACAACGCCATCTAGTTTAAAATATCGTAATCTTTAGTTATAAATCTACTAATATTATCGGAGAAAATTCATGATAAAAATTGGCCAGGAAATTAAGTATTTTAAAATCACCGTAGTATTATGTCACTAGATGGCATCAGCTTTTGCTATATATAGCGTATCATTTTTATTTTATTGCCTGAAGTAGGCAACAGGCAGAGGGCCCACCTGACGGTAAGCAAGTCGACGTCTTACCGTCG
This sequence comes from Dendrolimus pini, assembly GCA_949752895.1. Lineage (NCBI taxonomy): Eukaryota > Metazoa > Arthropoda > Insecta > Lepidoptera > Lasiocampidae > Dendrolimus > Dendrolimus pini. Next base: position 2,816,778 of record OX457148.1, read on the forward strand.
CCATTTTTAATTTTTTTTATTGCAGGAGTTCAGCACATGGCTCACTTGATGGAAAGCGGTTACCATCGTCTATGGACATTTGCAACACCAAAGGTGCTACAAATGCGCTGCTGCTCTCTTAAAGGAGACTGGAACCTGGTCACTAATTCCGAAACACAAGTCAAGGTTGTTATGGTGGCATGCTCTAGACCAGGGGTGGTGGCCATCCAGTCGAGCAAATGCCTACCACCTGGCTATGGGTTGTTTTGTCGCCTCTTACGACAGGTCGCCCGGCCGCAGGAATTATTCTTGCTCTGTTCCTGCTCGGATAAGATTATATTGTTACGAGTTGCAGGACTCGAATTAAAATGCCGTTGGAATTATTATAGAGTTTATTAGAACTATACAAACACGTATAACGCGGGTACAAATATAACTGAACACAACCGTCCAAACGTAATGCACAATTCAATAACACGCGCAAAGTCCGTCACTAAATAGATTACCGAATTTACACACGTCTTGATTCGCTTGTGGTTATCGCTTGACTGCCTCCTCCGTCAATCGAGGCATTACTTTATACTGCACGGATGCAATATGTCTGCTCGGCTGCGTGGACCGAATTGAATCACACCTGGCTAATGACTGCCATAAAAGATTACGATACACAATAAGCTGTTTTTCTAATCACAAATTTTAGACACAAAGTAAACAGAAGAAGTACTAATGCCGAAAAGGTAATAAAATGTGTTTCTACAGGGCTGCAGGTGTGAATTTGTGTTTGTTGTCACTTAGGTCGTAACAACAATGTCACAAGTTACGTTGTCTATGAGACGTGTCGGCCATATTGTCATATTTGAGATAGACAGTTATTCGGACCACACGTTACTCTCATTATAAATTCGTGACGGTGACGTTATTAAGGTGGTAAATGATGGTTCTTCGCATTAAATTATGCCTCAAAGCGCGTTTATACTTTTCGCCGTATTGTGCACGGGAAATTGTGCAAGACTTATTCATAACTCAGGTAACTTCCTCCGCTTTTGGAACGCTCCCATCCCATCCTCTTCGCCAGTTGATAAATATCCAAGCACTAACTATCTTTATCATTTGAGCGCAAATTACAGGAATGAGGTTGATAGAGGAAACTAAGGTAAATGTATAGCTTCTTTATACAGGAATTTCAAGTAGCGGGGTGGTGAAGTGGGGAGGGGGGGGGAGGAATACTTACCTTTACTACAACCCTTAAGGTCCGGCGATCTTGAAATAAACTTTTTTTAATAAACATAACCTCACTTATTTTCACAGATTTTTTCGCTAATGTTGCACTTCTATCATAGGTACGAAATCGAAAAATCCTTTCAAAGTTCAAAAAAAGCCAGTAATCAACATAAAAACAGCCAAAATAACCCAAAAACCAGCTTAATTGGATAAAAATGAAGAAAAAACACAATAGAGCACATTTGTACACAATACAAGAGTAACCATTATAATGGCGACCAATAAAGACGATATTTTTTTTTACGTAATCGCATTAATTTATATTTAACCAATATAAAAAAAAATCAGCAGTGTATTGAAATTGAAATAAAATTGATATCATTAATATATTAATTCATTGTCATATTAAAAGCCAACTTGCTAGTCGTCCACTAAATTGATAAATAAAACAAATGTTTCATATGAAACTTTCAAGGTGTCGTAACTGTCTGTGTGTACAAAAAAATAGTAAATGGTTACAGTCGGTTCTGGCACTCGCCGGCCGCTCCCGCAGCACGCTCGCTTCGCTCGCTCGGCTCGTGCGCTTTGGTCTGAATATCACCTAACATAACCGACTGTTTGTGTATAAATTTCCGATTTCCGAAAATTATATAAAACAATATGTTAATTAATTCTAAATCTTGACCTACAAGATTTCGAATTTCTTAATTACAAATCGATAAGTATTAATGACATATTGATTAATTTATTTTTATAATCACACCTTGTTAGCCAAGCCATTAAAAACAAAAGTGACACTAAAAAATGACACTTTTTAATAAATCGAGGGAGTTTTGGCGGGAACTGAAGGGGGACGTTGTGCTGTGCAGTTTTATTTTCTAAAAATGTATAAAAATACTCTAAAATGAACAATAGTTGTAGGATATTGATAGTTTTTGAGTAATAATTATGTGTTTTTGTGAGAAATGTGAACTGTATAGTCAAATGTGGCCTTTCGAGTTTTCACAAGAACTCCGTTGAATGGCGTCGGTTGTAGCCTACAATACAACTGCGCTACTATACGAAGATTTAATACATCAGACTTAGCTGTATGGACTAAGATTCCTTTGCCTGCCTTTGTGGCGAATTCTACTACTACTTAATCAATCGATTATATGTCTAGCATGAATTTGTATTTATGCGTCAATTAAATTTGAAACTTTATTTCTATATTAAAAACAGTTTTAGTGTTAAAAAAAGTTCTAGTGGTTATACGTAATTCATGAGTACATTCATAAACAATTCGTGCGTACATGCGTAAACTCAAATCACGGTTTTATATTATCAAAAGTGGCACAATTTTACAACAAAAGGAAGTGAGTTTATGATTATAAACTAAAAAAAATTTAAACCCTCCGGACCTTAGGGTTTGTCGTAGGGGTAAGTATACCTCCCCCCTATTCACTACGCCCACCCACAACTTAACATTTGTGTATAAGATTCTTAAGTAGCAGCCGAAACTAAAAAGTTTTGACAGTTACAATCTATGATTTATTTACAAGTTACTTTATTTTTACAAGTTTTTATTTCACTTGCAGTGGATGTATGTATGTAAGTTCAGGTAGGATCTTGCAAGTTAAATTGGACCAACTTCCCGGTTTCCGATTGAGCTGAAATTTTGCACGCATATGTATATGCGTGACAATGCAATAATATGGTACCATGGAGCTGACCTGATGATGGTGGACATAGAAACTCCTGTACTAAACAAGCTAGATCCGTCGTGTTTGGGCTCGTTTTATTTGTCTTGGCTAGCACTCTGCTGCTACATGATATCCAGGATCTCAATAGCTTGTATTTATAAACTTTTAAAAAAAGTTTATTAATCATTATTTCTACGAAACATTCGTAGGCTAAAAGCAAGTAAAACTTGTAAATATTTTTGTCGTGGTTGTAGATTTTTCACAACTCTCCATTTTTGCGTACAAATATTATTTACACATCTCAATATGATTTTTCGCTTTCGGCGATCTATCGGCATCATGTCGCAAACTACCATTTGCATTTGGAAATAGGGCGACATTCAATGGATTTTATATGTGCAAGGTAAATCACATAAATGTCAAATACCGTATTTTTAACAGTGTAAAAATGATTTCATATGTCTTGTTACATGTTTAACTGCATGTCTACTTATATGGTATTTAATGGTGGTGGAAACTGTGTACCATCAAGTATTTTGAATAAAATTTAAGGTTATAGAATAGAATAGAATATACTTTATTGTATAAAAATGGTACATAAAATCAAGAACATTAAATACAAGTAGAATCGGCGGTCTTATCGCCCATGGCGATTTCTTCCAGACAACCTTTGGATGGAATATAGGAAGGACAACAAAAGACGGTAGTTGCTAAACCAGCACTCGTACAATCATTTCCTTTATTAATTAATAAATAAATAGTAATATATATGATAATATACATACAAAAATAAATACACATATTATATTATATACATACAAAAGTAAACAATAACACTATAGCTTGAGGTAGTAATCTTTAACTAATCTGTTAAAAGAAGGTAATGATTGTGTCTGCTTGATGTTTAGTGGTAATGCATTCCAGAGTTGAGATATACATAATTATAAGACTGAAACGTTAGTAATAATTATTAAACCCAAATAAATAATAGGAGTACAAATAAGTATCCGCCGTTTTTTTTTCAAAAAAATAAGATTTATTTTGCAAGAACAATAGTTTCAATTTAATCGAACTATTAGTCCATCAATAGCAATTACTTTTTCCCATTTTTCAGGCAGCATTCGGATTCGGCGTCTGAAGAACATTATCTTTTGAGGTTATCCACGAATCAACCCAATTTTTAGTATCCTCATATGGTGTGAACCGCTGCTCCGACAGAACATATACATAGCATGCATATGTTCTGTCAGAGCATCCGACAGAACATATGCATGGCATGCATATGTTCTAATGTCTGGTGAATACGGCGGGTGGGGTAAGACTTCCCAATCATGGGTACTGGAACACTGTAGTGTAGTATGGAATCCATGCTATCAAGTACATTCTAACCGGATTGAAAGAGTACAAAAAAGATTTATGTATTATTTACCTTACTCAGACAATAAGTGTCGTTCTTTACAATCCTACGATGATCGCATTCAGCACTATAATATTACTCCACTATATGCTCGAAGGAAAATATCAGACATTATAAAGACTTATAATATTATAAATGGAATTGTACATTCTAGTATTACTCTTCAAAATTTAACCATTTGTGTCCCCCGGAACGGCAGTCGTTTAATTAATCGCATTTTTTTTACTTTACCACAAGTAAGAACTAATATAGGTCAACATTCTCCTTTATACAGAATGATGAACTATACTAATTCCGTACGTACAAAAGTCGTATGTCGACTTGTTCGCCGACTGTGCTCCATCTATTAAAAAACGACTCAATACCTACTTTGTTTCAATCCCCTTCTTAACTTTAAACTTTCCTTTACATTTACTACCTCTGCTATATTTTGTTTTTACCACTGTAAAATCATTCATAGTGCGTAGGTAACCAATTATATTAAGGATGCCGTGTTTGCATAAACAGAATATAGTTTAATCTATGAAACAGTTTAATGAAGATGAAAAACAAATGACTATAATCTATATTCAATTTTGCAGACCAATAAAAAAAAATGTTTTTCACCGGTACATGCGGACTAGCACTATCATGTAGAAGAATAATTTTCTCGTGTCTGTAGTATTGCGGACGTTTTTCCTTTAAAGCTCGGCTCAGTCTCATCGATTATGTTCGATAGAGAGTTCCAGTGATTGTTTCGCTTGGATTAAGCAACTCGTAATACACCACACCCAGTTGATCCCACAAAATACATAGCATGAGTTTTTTTCCCCATGAATATTCGATTTTGCTGTGGATGTACGTCAAAGTCACCATTTTTAAACTTTTGAAATCACTCACGATATGTTCTCTCACTCAAGGCATCCTCATTATATGCTTCTACGAGCAATCGATGCGTCTCAGCTGGAGATATTTTAAATTAAAGAAATAAATTATAAGTTCCCGCATATGACACTTGGTTGGCTCAAATTTAGATATTTTTAGATGAAGAATAATATATGATGCTAATGCGAACTTAATAATATTGTTACGTGCGAGCGGTGGTACGCCCTTATGGATTGGAAGAAAACACCAGTTTTTGTCTAAAAGCTTTTATTGACTTACACAGTCGCACGCAATACCTCTCTGCAGGGTTGCCTCTATACGCACGTCCAATGATGCACACGACCAACGATGCACAGTTCCGATGATAAGGTGTCTCGCTCACAATACCGTCACCGATATTGCGTAGACCACCTCCTGCTACTGTAGTGGTCACCTCCGATATTACCATCTGTAGCTTGCTTCTGGTTCTTCCCTCGAACTACGCTACACACCTGCTTCACTTAACTGTCCACTAAACTTGTCACTAAATTCACCACGTAACTCTTCACTGTCTTCTATCAACCTTCTCTTCCGACTCTTTAGTATCGCACTTGTCACTTCGCCGTCTTGAACTCAACTCAACTCTAAACTGCCCGGTAGGCGCGCCATACTCTGCTTATATACCCGGAAGAATCTTCTAGAACCCGTAATTTCGTTATTCTTTTATTTACTATCTGTCCCTTTCTAAACATCTATCTATCTCGGTCTTTTCCTTCCCGAACCTTCTATTTGGGGACTTTCGTTTATCATCCTATCCCTTTCTAACATCTAGGTATCTATCTTTTTCTTCTTCTTCCCGAACTCTCTATTCTAGAACATTCGTTCATCGTCTATCCCTTTCTGAAATATACCCGCCCTTGTTTTTTCCTTCCAGAATTTTCTAACTTTTTCCAAAAGCCTTGCAACCGGTTTACGGTGCCGGAAAGTTCTACTCTCAGTCGCTACAATATGATAGGGTTACGTTGTTCTGGAATGAACAAACTAATTTTCAAGCCGGTTACCATCTGCGAATTCTAACGTATACCTAGTGCCACGCCATCTTTCTCAAAACGGCGGAAACTTATTTGTACACCTAATACTAAAATAAGTATGTGCCTATATAAGTTTCAAAATATGCCCAACTAGCAAAAAACATGTGATGACTATAAAGCCTCGTAATCATGGTAAACATTTGTTTAGCAACAGTTGATCAACATTGTTGATGAACAGCGAGAATGCTGCTGGAAACTTTGTTTAAATCAATATGGGTTGTCCAGAAACGCCAGTCTGCGTTAAAATGTTGCCCGAGTAGTGTTGTTGTGTTCTCTGTATCTGATGTATAAGATTTGTAATAAAAAAAGATGAAAACATGGTGGTGCGAAACTATCTCCTGCAAATAGAGGAATTCGAGATAAATTTGATGAGTGACCTCAGAATGTCAGATGGATCATTTAGTAACTTTACGAGAATGTCGAAAAGTGATTTCGAACATCTTCTAGAAATGATTGGTCCGTCAAGAATCCCATAGTAACGCTTTTGATAATAATTCTATTATCTAGAAATAATTCTATTATTTGTATAATTTATCGTTGCTCCACACTACCGCCATGTTTATAAACAGTTGCAAACACGTCCACACACGTCAACATTTGTTGATAAACTGATGTTTTCGCTCGCCGGGCGTCAACTCTTTTTTTTTTTCTTTTTTTTTATAACGCAGGGTGGTGTCCAAAGACATTCCGTCTTTGGACACCATCCTCGGGTCCTTGGGGGGAAGGGCCAAATGCAGGCATAAGGCCTGCATCGAGGGTGTGTGGGACTCTTAGCGACAGGTTCTCCACGCTCGCTTCTAGAACGAAGCTGTCGCGAGAAACGGCCACCAAACTACCCACTAAACCTAAACCTGCGCCCCATTTATAGCGCTTTTACGGGGCGTCACGGGATCTCGTAGGTACAGAGTAACTGCACCATGACGCCCCTACGCTCTGTAATTGGGTCACCCCGGGGAGCAGGGCGACCCACTTCATACAGCAGGGGGGGGAAGTCCACTGTCACCCCCGTAACAGCGGCCCCCTGTGACGGTATCTATGGGAGGAGGAGATACGCGTAGCGGCGCCTGCGACCGCCGGCTCGCCTCCTGCGGACGGGGTCCGCATATGCGTCCTCCTCCCTCACTCTTTCAGCGGCCTCCTTCTGCGACATGACGGATTCGCAGAAGTAGGAAACCGCAAGCCAAGAATGTTGACCCTGGAGCATCGCTTCGACCATGCTATGAAGTGAGCTCACAGGGCCAACAACGTTCTCTAGGAGGGCCCTCTGGGGCGCCCAAGCGGCGCACTCCACGAGCGTGTGAAACGCCGTGTCTTGGAGTGCGCCGCACTCGTGGCAAGACGGGGAACGTTCCCGCCCCACTATTTGGTGTAGATACTTACCAAAGCAGCCGTGCCCGGTAAGTATCTGCACCATCCTGAACGTCAGGGTCGCGTATTTCCGGGAGACCCAGCGAGCCAAGTGGGGTCGGATCGCCTCCACCGTCACGATTCCAGCTTCTGGGAACTCAGTCAACATGGCGTGATCAACTCCGCAACACAAGTGTTGCCCGCAATATGTTGTCAGCAACTCGGCCAAATGTTTATGCAACCATGTTGCTAAACAAATGTTTACCATGAATACGAGGCTTAAAATAACATGACATATTTGTATAAATACCATCAACAACTTTGGGACAACCTGGAGGATTGCAGGCTAGCCGAGCTGGCAATGCCTCGAGTAAACCTGCGTTCCCTGAGACTAGTTATTAGTGCAGCCACTGGACATGGCAATTTTAACAAACATCTTTACAATATAGGGGTCACCGACAGCCCCCTGTGCAGAGCATGCCTGGAGGCAGAAGAAACAGCTGCCCATGTCCTACTTGAATGCGGAGAGGTGGCCCAATAAAGGGCGAAGTATCTAGACGCCCCAGGTAGCCTCCGAGAAGTCTACAGCAACGTCAAGAAGCTGGTGGACTCCCTGGAGGAGCTGGACTGGATGGCGTAAACGAGTTACGGAAACCGCCCATCGTAGAAGAAGAAAAAGTATAACTACCATGTTTATATGCAATAAATTATTTAATTTGATTTGATTTAAGTTGAAGGCTGTTTATTTTGTGTTTTTTTTTGTTTTTAAACGTATTCAAAGTTCAATTAACTGAACGAGGACGGCACTTCAAAAACTTCTCAGTAAATAAAACTTGATATTAAGGGATCTTTAGTTTTTAAGTCGATCAACGCGATCTTCGGTTCAACTCATCCACTTTGCGGGTAGAGCCGCGAAACTTTTTCAATCTACCCTCCTAAAGTTCAATATTAAACTCATACTCTGATCGGACAATTTCAGAACTTTGAAAGGCTGGTAATGGATAATAAAAACTTTATCAAAATCTAGTTAATGATGAACATATATCACCCAATTTTTTTAAGTGAAACTTCTTTCGAATCGTTGTTGTTTGAAACTCGATGAAACGAAAAAGCGACACTAAATAGAGATAAACACATAAATCTACAGGACTGACTACGCCTGAAAGAGAATAAGATACAAGCTTTACATAGTGCAGTACAGATTAGAGAATCAATAAGACCGATGATTAAACATAGGTCCAATTTGGACCGAAATAAAACTGATAATAATATTTTTTAGACTAAAACAGTGAAAAAATTTAAAGAAGTTTATTTTGAATTACAATATGTTGACGGATGTATGCTAAAGGAATTATATTTATATTAATATTAAAATTACTTACCTGCGAATAACTAAGTATAAATAAATAATATTAATAAGTAATCGGCCTAATATTTTCTTAAGTTTTCGCGACTTGTACACATAATAAAACTACGTTTTAACGGTTTTAAGCGCGGTAATTTATTTGATTTAGGTTTATCCGACGTTAACAAGTTGGCGGTAGGCTGAATAAAAACTTTGACAATACACGTTTGACAAATGTCATCTTTGTCTTCCGTGACCACGGCCACTGAAAAGCGGCCGAAACGTCGGATAAACCTAAATCAAATAAATTACCGCGCTTAAAACCGTTAAAACGTAGTTTTATTAAGTAATCGGCCTACAAACACACACATTGTATATCCCCAAATTAAGTTTGTTACACTTGTGTTATGGGTAATATACAACCCGCTGCAGGGGCCTTCTAGCATCTAGGGAGCAGAGGAGTCTTCACCCCTGTTGACGAAGTGAGTTTGCCTTTCCCGGGGCATTCTCAAGCACTGATGCCCTAAGATCAGCGCGGGCGTTACTACGTTCTAAGTCTCACGCTCTTCCTGCCATAAGCGCGGGGCACATAGGAGGAGGGTGGTTTTAGTGGAGTATTGACTCTTCGAGTCTTCACACAAGCCGGCGATTTGACTCTGATGCTCCATTCGTGGATGTCACCTCTCGCCGCTTGGATCTAATCCCTAGTAAAGGACCCGGTTGTGTGTGAAATGCATTTCACCCAAAAAAAGTGGGTAATATACAACGGACCACTCGGGGGCCAATCTTAGACACGCAGACTACAGATTACCCGGAAAATTCATTTACGAAATTTACCATGCCAGGAATCGAACCCGTAGCCTCTGGATTCTAGAGAGCTCGGCCGGCGTAGACTTAGCCCGCTCAACCACAGAGACCGTCTACATTATATATATTCTCTGAAATTTCTTCTTCACTTCTACTGCGTATGAATTAAAAAATTAAAAAATATGTGTAATTTTTTCAAATTCGAAATCCAATTTAGGACCATAGACCGCGCGAGAGGGAAAGGTCGTGACCCGTGAGTGGAATTCACCAGATCGGCACTAGTACCTCACGTATGAAATGCTATAGCCCTCCGCAGTTAGAGATACCCAATAAAACCTCTATCCGGTCCTCGAACATTCCTAGTCTTGCGCATTAGCTTCCAACCCGGATGGACGACAGCCGGCCCTTATAGGATGGCCCCAAAATTTGCTAACTGGCGAGCCTTTTTTTATTTTATCTTAGGAGTTCAGCAGACAGGCAGACAGCCCACTAGATAGAAAGCGGTTACCATCGCCTAAAGACATTTTCAACACCAAAGGTGTTACAAATGCGCTGCTGCTCTCTTAAGGGAAACTGGAACCTGGTCACTAATGCCGGAACACAACTCCAGCTTGTTACGGCGACATACTTTAAAGCAGTGGTGGTATCCATCCAGTCGGGCAAATGCCCAACTACCTGGCTGTGCGTTGTTTTGTCGCTTCTTACGACAGGCCGCCCGGCCGTAGGAAATTGTATTCTTTCTCCTTTCCTGCACGGATGAACCTGACAGCCGTACATCAAAATTGGTCTAATGACAGTTTTGAAGACGCGAATTTAGTTGTATCATCAGGTAGTATCTTAAGTGCTACAAATGTTCATTGGCAACGGATATGACTTTCTATCAGATGTTCTGTGCTGCGTGTGGCCTATTTGCTGTTCTCACACGTCGTCCTCGCAGCAACGCGAACGAAGTATGACTGGCATTGTAAGTTTTTAATAATAACACACACAGACCTCGGATTCCATTATAACTTGTTTACCACTCAGATAGCTATTTACATGAGCGTGAAATTACTTGTTCGAAAGTTTTATTTTTTCCGAACAACCCCTGGGCCTGACCAAACTTATATTGACTCAATAAACGTATGAAGTTTCTGAACATTCATTATACTATGGATAGCCTTTATTAGACCTTGCAAAAAGGATGACCATGAGTTTATAGTGAGAATTTGAAATAAGTTATATTGCTGTGTAGTAAGTACTGTGGCGAATGATGGAATATAGATAGAACCATCTATTTAGTTTTAGAACTTTTAGAAAAAACTAGAACATGCTAGAAGGAAAAGAAAAGGACGGATATATTTTAGTAAGGGATAGACGATGAACGAAGGCCAGAGATAGATAGATGTTAGAAAGGGATACATGTATAAACGAAAGTTCCCGAACAGAAGGTTCGGGAAGGAAGAGACACAGATTGATAGATGGATTCCAGAAAATTCTTCCGGGTATATAAACAGCGTAAGACGCACTTACCAAGCAGTTTTTAGAGTTGAGTTCAGATAAAGACGGTGAAGCGACAAGTGCGATACGGAAGAGTTGGAAGAGAGGTTTAATAGAAGACAGTGACGAGTAAAGTGGTGAATTTAGTGACAAGTTTTGTGGACAGTTTCGTGAAGGAGGGTGTAGCGTAGTTCGAGAGAAGAACCAGGAGCGAGCTACACGCGGTAATATCGGAGTTGGTCTACGCATTATCGGCGACGGTATTGTGAGTAAGACATCTTATCGTTAGGACAGTACATCGTTAGACGTGCGTATAGGGGCAACCCTGCAAAGAGGTATTACGTGCGGCTGTGTAAGTCAATAAAAGGGTTTAATTAAAAACTGGTGTTTTCTTCCAATCCATAAGTGCGTACCCCCGCTCACACGTAACAGTACTATATCCGTGCAGGAACAGGGAAACAATACAATTTCCTGCGACCAGGCGGCCTAGCGTAAGAGGCTACAAAACATCAACATACAGCCAGGTGGTAAGGTATTTTCCCGTCTGGATGGCTACCACCTGGTCTAGAGTATGCCGCCATAACGACCTTGTTGTGTGTTGCGGCATTAGTTAGTAACAATCAGTTCCGGATGAACATCGCTGCGGAGTGGTCGCAGATGTCCATACTCGTCTCGAATGTTGCAATTTTTCGCGCTTTTTCACCTCTGGAAAGCGATAGATTGTGATAAAGTTGTGTAGTGATAAGTGTACAGTGTTATTTAATTTGATTCCGGTGCGAATCGTAGTTTTTTTCGACTTGGGTGAGTCTTTAAGCTCTTTTCGCTTATTCATTTCGTGCGCCTCTGCGCATGACGCAATAGTAACGGTTATTTCGTGTTGTTAGACACACCGGTGCGCTTCACTGGTCTTGGCGGGAGAGAGGGCATCCAGTAATGGATGCCCGACATCCCAAGTCGCCCCTTGGGCTTTCGGGTGCCCCTTGCAAAAGGGGTCACGTGGAGGCCAAGGACGGTTGGCAGATGGCCGAGATCGGCGAAACGCGGCGGTAGAAAGTCCCGCCTATAATAATAGTTCGACGCAGCAAGTCTGCTGCCGGGCATCGCCCGGGGTGCCAGGCTGCTGCCGCTATCGCGGCGGCAACCAAGGCACCCGATTCGCTAGGGAGGGCGGCGTCGGTGGTGGATCTCACCATGGACACCCCCGAGACTAGGAATAACGCGATGGGGCCACCGGCGGCCCCCGTTGCGCGTAGGCCACCGTCGGGCCGTGCGGCACGTAACAGTGCGGCACGCCCCGACATAGATAGGGAAACGCTGCTCGCGGCAAACACAGCTGTTTGCCTGGCTGTGAGTGCCGCGAGCACCATAGTTGAGTGTGCGTTCGTGACGCCGTCGACCTCTGCGTGGGCTTCACCCGCGCAAGGGGGCGGCGAGCACGAAGAGCAAGCGTATATTCCGCCGTCTGGTAGCGTCCCAGACTCTCTAGAGCACGCGCTCGATGGCGTGATTCGTGCGTTTAACTATTCCCGCCCTGATTCGCCTGCCTGTAGCCAGATGGTATACACGGCGGCCGGAACAGCGACGGCAGGGGGCGGTCGCCCCACGACGACGATGGCGTACAGCGCGCAGGCCTCACCTGTGCCAACGGCATCGGCTTGCGACCTATCGGTGCGCAACGTCGGGGACGGGGGGCGGGACGGGGGGCGCCCCCGCGGAGGCCGATAGCATTCTCGCGGGTGCGGAGGCCTACCTCCGCACCGAGGGGGGGGAGAAGGGGCCCAAGGCGCGTAGGGCCACCGCCGCCAAATTGGCTGCGGCCGCCCAATGCGCCCCCCTGATAGGGGACGTCGCGGCTCTCGGCCCTAGGCAGCTCCGCCTCGCGGCGAGCGCCCAGGTGGCCGAAATTCTTCAAGTTGCCCAGACGTCGGGCAATTTGAAGGGGGGCTACGTGCGACGGCTGAAGGACGCCGCGAACAGGCTGGCGGACATTGTCGACACCCTGGTCACGCGGAATCCGGAGGCCGAGGCATGGAAGCTCGGCAACGAAAATGCGCGTTTGCGCATCGAATTGAGTTCAGTACGGGAGGAAAATCTTTCCTATCGTAAGGAATTTGAGATGCGCAAGGCCCTCAAGGCTTCCGCTGCGGTTGCGGAGCCGGCGCCAGCTGTCGTAGCAGCGCCGACCCCCGCACCCGTCAAGCGGAGGGCTCGGACGGCCGCGGTGGAGGTGGCGGCGGTTTCGGAACCGCCTGCCACGCCCGCTGCGGTTAAAAAACCGCGTCCGGCCCCTGCTGCGGTAGCAGGGCCAAAACCGGTTCACGTCGACGGGACGGAACCGGCCTCGGCGCCCGCCGACGGGGCGGCGCCGACGTCCATCCCGCTCGGGCTCAGCGGCGAGGGGTACGACGCGTTTCTGCGCGTCGTGCTCGACGCCGTCGCGCCATTCGTAGAAGCGAGGATCGCCGCCATCGAGGATAGGCTGAACCCCGCACCGACCCTCCGTCCGCCGCTTGCGGCCGACCGAGGCAAGGCGCCGGCGCCCAGACCGACTCCTCGCGCGTCCGTCGCGGAGGCCACCGGAAGGCCAAAACCGGCCACGGCTGTCGCCGCCGTCCGGCGGGGTCTGGGGGAAGCGAGTACCCCGGTCCCGATGGAGGTGGTGGCGGCCCCGGCCGTCGGGGTGGCAGGCTCCCCACTGCCACCGGCCCCCCAAAAGAAGAAGCACAGGGGGGGCGTAAAGCGAACGCTAAGGAAGCAGCGGAGGGCGGCGCGCGCCGCCGCCGCGGCTTCGGCGGCCTTCGCTTCGGCGCCCGCGCCTGTGGTGCCGGCTCCCAGGCAGCGGGTGGCGGCCGCGGCCGCGACACCGGTGGTCGTGGCGCCCGTCGCCCGCGCCCGCGTCGCCACAAACGTCGCGCCACCGCCGGCGCCCGTGGCCCCCGCCCCCGCCCCCGTTCCCGAGGGGGGGGCGTGGTCCACGGTCGTCAGGCGGAAAAAGGATAAGGGGCGGGGGCCAACGGGCCCCCTACCCCCCCCCAGGCGTAAGCTGTTGCCCCACCGACGGGGTGGAGGCAGCAACCGCGGAAGCAGGCTGCGAAGCCTGCCGTCGTTTTCCGCGAGCCGAAGTCGGCCGCAGTTATTATTAAACTGCTGCCGGTAGCGGCCGCGAAGGGTGTCGGCTATCACGAGGTCTTCGCGAAGGCCTCGACGGTGGTCGACATCACGGCCATGGGCCTCCGCGAGGGGCTGAAGGTGGTGCGGACCGCCAGGGACGCGCGTCTCCTCGAGTTCCAGCCGGGACCCGAGAGCGCGGCCAAGGCGGACCGCGTCGCCGAAGCTCTGCGCGGAGCCCTAGTAGGGATGGCTGAGGTCGTCCGCCCCGTAAAGCGTGGGGAGCTTTACGTCACTGGACTGGATGAATCAGTCACGGTCGATGGGCTTCGTGACGCGATCGCGCGCGCAGGCAACTGCCGGCGCGACGACGTGCTCACGAAGCACATCGGTGCAGGACCGGGCGGATTAGGCGCATCATACGTGTTGTGCCCCGTCGCTGCTGCTAAAACCATCGTCGGGTTGGGCTACCTCCTGGTTGGCTTCACCTCGGCGAGGGTAGAGGCACTGGAAGCCAGACCGATACGTTGTTACAGATGTTTCAACGTCGGTCATGGTACTCAGACCTGTCCGGATACGTGCCCGGACCGGACTAACTTGTGTCTCTGCTGTGGTAAGAGCGGACACAAGATGCCGGACTGCACGGCCCGGAACCCCCACTGCGCGGCGTGCGCGGTGGGGGGACTGAACGCTGCCCACCCCACGTTAGCGAGGTTCTGCCAACCTCCCTACGTAAAAGGCAAATTCGTCCACTCGCGGGCGAGACCTCGCAACGGCAAACCGGGAGTACAGGTAATGGACACCTCCAATGCCCAGTACGCCCGTAACAACGTTTTTCCAAGCCAACGTAAACCACTCCCCCACCGCTCAGGACTTGTGCCTGCAGGCGATGGCGGAGTGGCAAGCGAACTTGGCCGTAATAAGCGAACCTTATTACGTTCCTCCTACCGGTAATTGGGTGGGCGATCTCGACGACATGGTAGCGGTGGTGGCCAGAGCCGGATCCGGCACACCGCTTACGTGTCTCGAAAGAGGAAAGGGCTATGCTGTGGCGCAGAGCGGGAGTATCGTCGTCATAGGCGTTTACTTCTCGCCCAACCGCCCCCTGGCGGAGTTCGAGCTTCACTTGGACGCCATCGGGGCTGCCGTACGCAGACTGTCGCCGATTTTTGTGATGGGCGACTTTAATGCAAAGCACCTATCCTGGGGAAACGTTTTCACGAACCCTAGGGGTCGGGCGGTCGAGGATTGGGCTCTTCAATCCGGCCTAACCATATTGAACCAGGGGTCGGTCCAGACCTGCGTGCGCGCGCGGTGTGGATCGATCATCGACCTGTCATTCGCCACTCATGCGGCCGCCCGCAGAGTTGTCGGATGGAGGGTGCTGGAGGAGGTGGAGTAGCTCTCTGATCATCGGTATATCAGATTTGAGCTTACCACCCCCTCCTCCGGTCCGAGCCCTGTTCATCGCCCCCCTCTCCTCCCGCGTTGGGCCCTTACCAAGCTCGATCCGGAGCAGGCCGAGTAGTGGGCACTCACGGAAAGCTGGGCCTACCCAGCCGATTTCGCGAATTTGGATACACAGGCAGAGCACATGCGCAAAACCCTGACGGGGGTTTGCGACGCGGCGATGCCTCGCGTCTCCAAGCGGCAGCCTCCGTGCAAGAAATCGGTCCACTGGTGGACCGAGGAGTTGGGCGAGATGCGAAAGGCAGTTCGCATCATCAGCCGCAAGCTCAAACGCTGCAGGGCGCGCCGTCCTCCGGACTTCGTCGCGGAAAATGGACTCGTGGACGAGTTTAGGGAGGCCAGAAAGGCCCTTTCGATTGCAATATTGCGATCGAAAGCCCGGGCTCGGGCCGAGCTCCTCGAGACACTCGATCGGGACCCTTGGGGGCGTCCGTACCATGGGGCCCGCAACACGTTGCGGCCTTGCACATCCACGGTCACGGAAACGCTCGAACCTGAGGTGCCCCGGTCGGTTATCGATGGGCTCTTCCCGGATCCGGGGAACTTCACTCCCCCCAGTATGGGTCCACCCATTCCCGACACCCCCACGGACGAGGAGCCTCACTCCATCTCCGAGGACCGGAGATGGACCGGCTCCGGGGCAGGAAGACGGCACCGGGACCCGACGGGGTTCCAGGTCGACTCCTCTTCCTGGCTGCAAAACATCTACGCAGCCAGCTGTGGGATCTCTTCGAAGCCTGTATTCACGCAGGTAGGTTCCCGTCGCAATGGAAAGAGGGGCGTTTGTGCCTAATTCCTAAGGGAGGTCGGCCTCCCAACGATCCGTCCGCCTTCAGGCCCATAGTGCTGCTGAACGAGGTAGCCAAGGTCTTCGAAAAGATCTTGGCGGAGCGGCTCGTGAAGCATCTCGACGCTGTGGAGCCGGGGCTATCAGATACGCAGTTCGGGTTTCGGCGGAGGCGCTCCACGATGGACGCCTTCGAGACGCTGCGAACGTTGACGGACGAAGCCGTCCAGGCGAAGGACGTCGTTCTTGCAATGTCGCTAGACATAGCGAACGCCTTCAACAGCCTCCCTCATGAGACGATCAGGGAGGGGCTCCGCGCGCACGGAGTCCCCCCGTACCTCACGAGGCTGCTGGGCGAGTATCTGCGAGATCGGCATATCCTTTGGGAGGTCGGTGAGTCCGCCAATCACGTGTTAGGTCGGCGACGCGTCGCATGCGGCGTTCCACAGGGGTCGGTCTTCGGGCCGATTCTTTGGAACGTAGGCTATGACTGGATCCTTCGGGTAACGGTCCGGCCCGGGGTAGGGCTGATCTGCTTTGCGGACGACACCCTACTCACGGCACGCGCTGCGTCTTTTGCGGAATCCGTGGACGTCGCCAACGACGGGTTGGTGATCGTCGTAGATCGAATAGCTAGGCTGGGCTTGAAGGTCTCCCTCGCGAAAACGGAGGCCATCATGTTCCATAGGAAATTCCGGAATCCCCCCCGGCCCTGTCCGTTACAGTTCAGGGGGTGGCAGTCAGAGTAGGGCCCAAGATGGAATATCTTGGGCTAGTTCTAGACGGGAAATGGCTGTTCAAAGCGCACTTTGAGCAGCTAGTTCCCAAACTCGTGAATTCCGCGGGCGCACTCTCCAGGCTTCTTCCTAACGTGGGGGGGCCGGGGGGTGCGACGCGGAAACTTTATTCCGGCATCCTGAGGAGTATGGCGCTGTACGGTGTGCCCGTCTGGTCCGATTCGCTTCACCGTCACAACCGAACCCTGCTGCACCGCGCGCAGCGGGTTCTGGCCGTGAGGAACATACGGGGGTATCGCACAGTGTCGTGGACGGCGGCGACTCTCTTAGCAGGCGAGCTGCCCTGGCATCTCCAGGCAGACGTCCTGTCCAGGGTTCGGCGTACCCGGCAGGATGCCCTAGCTAGAGGACTGACCTTCTGTCAAGTCGAATTAGAGACGGTCAGGAAGCGGGAAACCGCTTGCTGCCTCGTTGAATGGTCTCGTGACCTCGAACACCCTGCGGCCGGCGGCTTTACGGTGGATGCAATCAGGCCACAGCTGGAGAGATGGGTCACCCGCACCAGCGGAACCCTGACCTTCAGGACGACACAGATACTGACCGGACACGATTGTTTCGACCAGTATCTGTTTCGCATTGTGGGCTGCTTGCCTTCTCCGGACTTCCTCCAGTGCGGCGCACCCGATACGGCGTTTCACACGCTTGTCGAGTGCGCTGCATGGACGCCGCAGCGTTTCGAGCTCGAGACGCACGTAGGAGCCGTCGGATCGCTTGGCGACTTGGTAACGGCCATGTTGCACAGCGACGACCGCTGGGAGTCTGCGGTTACTTTCTGTGAGGCAGTAATGTCTCTCAAAGAGGCCGCAGAAAGGGACAGGGAACGAAGTCCTGCAGCGCGTGCTAATGTCTCTTCTCGAGGTCGCCGGCCTTCAGCTGGCACCCGGAGAGGCAGGTACGCGCATTACTTCCCTCCCTGAGTTAGGTTCCGGTACGGGGGGCCCTTGCTACTAGGCAACGCAAGGGATTCATCTGCCCCCGTTTCGAAGTGGGGTGTGTTCTCCCAGGGCACACTCCAGGCACTTTATTGCGCTGGATCGACTGTTGCGTAACTATGTTCTATATCTCAGTCTTTCCATCACAAACAAAGCGCAGGGTCGACAGGGAGGAGGGGGTTTTTAGTGGGTATTGAGGTTGCTCGCCCGTGCGGCATCGCTCTGAGTCTTCCACACTCCTCTGTGTCACGCCATCGCGGACGGAGCGCAAACAAAGCACACTATTGCTAGCGTTATCGCCCCCGATGGATGCGTGCCGTTTCCTAGTGACGGCCCAGAGAGTGCGTAAATAGGTCAGCATTTTCCCTCGACTAAAAAAAAAAAAAAAAATTAGTAACAATAGTTCCGGCGGCCAGGTTACAGTCTCCCCTTGTAGAGCAGCAGCGTATTTGTAGGACCTGTGGTGTTGCAAATGTCCATCGGCGATGGTAACTGCTTTTCATTAGGTGGGCCGTCTTCCCATCTGCTGAACCCATTTAAGGAAAGTCGTCTAGAAATGGACAATGATTGGCGAAAGAAGGAGATTTTAACACCTATTCTCTTTTCATTCATCTTCTCCCAATTACTTGGAATCGGCACAATATGTCTTTTCCTTCCATACTCTTCTACTCTAACATATGTCCTCTGTCACATCATAAATCATCATAGGGCTTCATAACAAATGGGTGTATATGACGGCAGCCATACTGTATACCAGCTGCGAGGGACGGCGACTAGATGGCGCTAGTGGAACGTGTACCGGATGCACCATTTGAAAATTATAATTCAGTCATTCAATCAACCAGTGAAATATTCTGACGTCCCCCTCCCTAACAATCGCCTATAAAACGAGCTGCGCAGTTGAGACGGCACGCATTTCAAACGAATGCGTCGTGGTGCACGGACCACTGTCTCTTGACAGTCAGTACTATCCTTATTACGATTATTATTATATTATACTCGGAGTTTTATCCGCTCCCGGCGTGAGTGAGCCGACATTAACGCAAAAATGTCATTTTTTTGTTGTTTACTAAAATCTATGCATGGTACAATTTAGAAAGTCTTACCGGTATGCAAATGTACCTAAATAAAAGGGTATTCCAAATTTCAGCCTTATACAATCAACTAGTTTTGTTTAATTCTCAATTTTGTCCCTTGTGTACGCCCATTTGTTATGAAGCCGTCGATATCATCCTTTACACAATCCATCCATTTCTCTTTTGGTCTACCTTTACCTTTGTGCCAACTAATCTTGCAGTTTAACATTATTTTTATTACGTGACAATTTAACACATGTTCTATTATACATATAAACTAGTGGTCGCCCGTGGTCGAAATTCGACCGTAATTAATTTAAATTATAAGTTTGAACAACACTAAAGTTCTGTTGTCAAAGACTATCCTTGTATAATCCCAAATTTCTCCAACGCCACACTGTTCATTTGAATTTAACAGTAAACAAAAGAGTATATATGCGTGCGTGTGTCAAATACATGATAGTGCATGTATGTATTGTTTTTTAACCGACTTAGAAAAAAGGAGGAGGTTGTCAATTCGGCGGGATCTTTTTTAATTTTTTTTGGTTTTTTTATGTATGTTCGCCGATTACTCCGTGATTTATGATCCGATTTACGTGTTTTTTTTTTGTTCGACGCGGAATAGCTTCCAATTGGTCCCCTAGAAATTTTACATAGTTTGGCCCAGTAGTTTTCATTTTATGAACATTTAACATGAAAATAATTTTCACTCCGTTCCATATGTACACCGATTACTCTGAGATTTATGATTCGATTTACGTGATTCTATTTTTGCTCGACGCGGAATAGCTTCCAATTGGTCCCGTAAAAATTTTACATAGTTTGGCCGAGTAGTTTTCATTTTACGAAAAAATTTTTTGTTCCCGGTTCTTGGGACCTATATTTTTACGAAGCGCGGCACCATTCGTAGGTCCACCCATACATAGCTAGACACTTAGTTTTTTTAGTTTTTGAAGTCGGTTTTTTTAAACGAAGTTTTTTTATTTTATTGATGTAATGTATTTTTATGCATAATTAAAAATCAATATTAGCATTCCGCACTCCATCTATAGACAAACTATAAGTGTGCAAAATTTCATACTCCTCCGTCCGCGCAATTTTCGTAAAAAGGGGTATAAAGTTTTTGCTCTGCTTTTGCTTCACGTATTAGTATCGGCATTTGAACTAATAACATTTTTTTTAAATCTTCTTTTGTTTACTTCGTATTTCAAATTTGTGATAAAAAAACAGCCCATTGTTTTATTGTACTCTTTTATGGCAGACATAAGCCACGTGCGGTGGATTAAGTCGACTTAGAAACGGGACGATTGCATTTGTGCAGTATAAAACGATGACCTGATGGGGAGAGTCATTCGAGCAAGAACAACGAGCGAAGCGAGACTGTGTACTACAATCGGGAATCTAATAAGTGACGAACTTTGCGCGTTATATTGAATTACGACCTTCTGCATTACGTTTTAACTTGTTGTGTTCGGTTATATGAGTACCTGTGTTATACGTGTTTGAATAGTTCTAATAGACTCTATAGTAATTCCAACTTTAATTCGACTCTCGCGACTCGTAACACTATTGTACAACTTGCGTCCAAGTTAATTGGCTCTGAAACGGTATTATTGTGAAAATAATATAACTAAACTACATCAATATTCGAGAACAATTCCGTTTGTACAACATCTGCCCTGCTTGTTAATTACTTACGCTCATTAGCTGCTTGTTCGGGGCACAGACTATTACTCTAGTACAGAAACTTCAGAAAATTATTTGTAATATTTTATACACACAAATTTTATGGACGAATATGATAATAGTAAATTCGCGTAATCGTCAACAAATAACATTTTTTTATATTGCTAAAGCACAGCAGACTGGCTAAGCGCCTATTTATGATGGAAAGCGGTTACCATCGCCTATAGACATTAAAAATACCAGAGGTGTTGCCAGTGTGCTCCCGTCCTCGAAGAGAAACTGGAACCTGGCCGTCGTCGTCGTCGACAGCCATTTATAGTTCACTGCTTGATGTAGGCCTCCCCAAGACGACGCCACTCATCCCTGTCCTCTGTTTTCCTCATCCAGCGCCTACCAGCGACCTTGCATAGGTCGTTGGTCTATCGGGCTGGAGGGCGTCCGACACTACGTTTACCAAGACGCGGTCCCCACTCCAGGACTCGTCTGCTTCAACGGCCATCAGTTCTACGGCAGACGTGACCGGCCCACTGCCACTTCAACTTGCTAATTTTGCGAGCGGTTACCCTGGTTCTTTTACGGATATCCTCATTCCTAATTTTATCCGTAAGAGAAACACCCAACTTAGCTCGCTCGGAACCTGGCCACTAATACCGGAATACATCTCAAGATTGTTATGGCGGCATACTCTAGACCAGCGGTCGTAGCCATCCAGACGGGCAAATACTCTGCCACCTGGCTGTAGGTTACTTCCTCGCTTTTTACGACAGGCCGCCTGGCCGCAGTATTCTTTCTCCGTTCCTACACGGATAAAATACAATAACCATTTGCATGTGGTATTTTTAGTCAATAGCGGATTTCCACATTTGCCGCTAATAGGCTATTCAAAATTCGCCGACCCTGCCGACCTCGCTTCGATAAGTTCACAATCATATAAATTTGAATATTTT
Organism: Dendrolimus pini; assembly: GCA_949752895.1. Lineage (NCBI taxonomy): Eukaryota > Metazoa > Arthropoda > Insecta > Lepidoptera > Lasiocampidae > Dendrolimus > Dendrolimus pini. The sequence continues at coordinate 2,838,792 of OX457148.1, forward strand.
TTGTATTTTTGGTATTACTGGCCAGGTTTCAGTCCCATCTACGACACCAGTAGGACATTAGTAGCACCTTTAGTGTTGCAAATGATCATAGGCGACAGTAACCATTTTGCGTCACAGTTCGGCCGCCAGCCTGACTCCTGTGATTCACCAATAAATAAAAAAGAGTTCGTCGTCGTCAGCCATTTGCAGTCCACTGCTGGACGTAGGCCTCCCCAAGACGGCGCCACTCATCCCTGTTCTCCGATTTCCTCAACCAGCGCCTACCGGCGACCTTGCTTAGGTCGTCGTTCCATCGGGCTGGAGGGCGTCTGACACTACGTTTACCGAGATGCGGTCTCCACTCCAGCACTCGTTTGCTCCATCGGCCATCGGTCCTGCGGCAGACGTGACCAGCCCACTGCCACTTCAACTTGCTAATTTTGCGAGCTATGTCGGTTACCTTGGTTCTCCTACGGATATCCTCATTTCTAATTTTATCCATAAGAGCCAACATAGCTCGCTCCATAGCCCGTTGAGCGACTTGGAACTTGTGGACCAATCCTGCCATCAGTGTCCATGTCTCGGCCCCGTAGGTCAGGAAAAAAGCGTTACTACAAACAAATAAACAGTGCATATACGAAATTTATGTCAGGATTATCTCTAACTTCTTACCTTACTCTGTGCCCACTATACTCTGAATTTTATTAAGCCACTTACATTCAAAGTGCTTGTAGAGAATTAGATATAATGCTCCTTTTGAAAAAGCTGCCATATTAAGCTGTTTGTAACTAAACTCCTCTCAACAAAGGTTTTGAAAACGATGCCATTAAAGCACAAGACGAAAAGAAGAGACGTAAGTTATATATCAACTTCGTTGCAATTTCACACCAAATGTCAATACAATAAAGTACATTTTATATACTCATATTACGGTAGAAACACTAAGAGTGACAATTATAGCGTAGCTCAAAATGTAACCCTAAAAATGCACTAAATTCTTTCTAAGGGTCCGTCTACAAATTACCGTCACACGAATTTCATTATTTTCTGGCACCTTTCCCCGTCTCTTTTGTAGGTCAACAACACTGTGTCTTACTTGACGTGGGTTTGGGATTATTTCGATCAGGTGATCCATTGCTTAGCTTGAATCGCGCCATAAAAGTAACCGCGATATGCCTTCGGCAGTTGTTTTTTTTTAAATAATGAATAGGTTCGCGTTTGAATGACATTGCGCCTGCAGTCAGGTGGAAATGCAGTCTAAGGTAGAGCACGCTTACCTAGAAGATACCAGTTCACGCGAGACTTGAAGACACCTAGATTGTATCTTCAGGAAAAACAGACGACGGTAAAGAGTTCCACTCTTCAGCGGTGCGTATGACAAAAGTGAATTACGTCCGCTTCGTTGGTGTTTCCACCATATATCGGTGGCGTGACTGCGTACTGTTACAACCCTATTCGGTAAGCACTTATTGCTGCGTCGAACAGTTCATTGACATCGGTTTCCAAAATGTCGATCAGCAGTAATTGCCTATAAATACCAAATATTTTCCAATTTCAGAGAGTTCTCTTGGTTATTAGCCACAGCTCTACAGCTACGGACCTGGTTTATGCCTGCCGGCTGGATTGCCTAAACTAATACCATATCGGTCCGGTAGACCTTCGAGGTCCCGTATATTGAAACTCCAAGTCACCTATTATTCGTAATAGTGAAATAAAAAGGGCCCTAATAGCCAAAAGTGTTTTTTAAACATATAAGTGCTCGGTACTAACAGTACGCCTACTTGTCCGGTGTTAACGCCAACCTATTTGGTCACCGCCTCTTTTGTTTCTTTATTCTTCCGCCGCATCTGTCACTATGCAATGTGACATAGTCTACGTTCGACCGCCGAACGCATCGCTGCCGCATAAACCTCGCCGCGTCTTGTGTGTTGTGCCGCTTATTAAACCCGCTATCATCAATCCGCACGTTGGAAGGTGCACGCTGTACCGTTCCAGCTGGTCCACTAAGTCGATGGAACCGCAAGACAAGAAGAAAGGGTCACGAGGAAGAAGTGCCTGACGCTGCGAAGGCGCATCGTTCGTAGCGTGCCTGGTGCGGCGTACCTTATCCTGTAAGTCCTTTCCTTGTCTTTATCCCCGCTCCCGCGCCAACATCCGGTGGTAAACTAGTGAGGGAGGATCCGAAATGTAATTCCATGGCACACTCCCCGAAGTGTATCCTCTGTAGGCTCTGAAGAATCGAATAGTCGGTTATTGCCGATCAGTTCCTAGCTCTTTTGTTTATACGTTGCATATGTTTGTTTGGCATGTATTCAATAATTTTAAGTCGTTTAAAGATGCCTGTGACGTCATTTTGCATCATACATTTCCAGTTTTCAATACTCGGCGCAATGAGACTCGTTAGCTCAGTAGGTGAGAGCGCCGATATAAACTAAGCTTGACCATCGGAGGGCGGAGGTTCAAATCCTTCACGAGTCAGACTTTTTGAACTTTTGAGTATCCTTTTTCAACTTTAAACCCTTCGTAGGTCAGCACTGTGTCTCATTTGGTGTTGGTAATGTTCATACATGTTGGTAGATTATTTCGATCAGATGGACCATTGTTTAGCCTGAATCGCGCCATAAAAATAACTGCGATATGCATTCTGCACTTGCCTATACGTTTCATATATGTATTTGTTTATTGTTTGGCATATATCCAGAGGGTAGGTCTTTTAAAGATGCCTGTGACGTCATTTTGCATCATACGTTTCCAGTTTTCAATACTCAGCGCAACGAGACTCGTTAGCTCAGTAGGTGAGAGCGCCGATATAAACTAAGCTTGACCATCGGAGGGCGGAGGTTCAAATCCTTCACGAGTCAATTGTTTTGCACGCCGTCTACATATAAAACAAAACCTTTGGAAAAAAATATTAATTGTTATATTGTACTTCGAATCGACTACAAGATGTGGATTGTTTTTACTTACTCTCAAAGTCGGTTCTTTTTGCTAGATTTTTTTATAGCAAACACAATTACATCAGCAAATGTCTGGTAACACAATAACTGCACAAATATTCATTTAAAAACGATGTCAGTTGCTAGGTTTTGAAATACACAACTGAGTTGCACTAATATAAAACAAATCTTCTTCAAAATACAAGAGAATAATGGCTTATTTCGATACCTCTGGGCTCAAAGGGCGTATAGCACAAAACAGCTACTGTTCAGGAGAGCCAAAAAACCTAAAAAATAAAACAAAATTAGCTATAACTTTTTTGTCTCAATGATTATATAAAAACAATCTATGAGAAAAATACTTAAATTTTCCTATATTTTAAGTAAATATTATTAAATGAAGTCTAAATATAATAGTTTCCAAAATAGTTTTGCTTTACTACCTTAAAAAAACTACAAAATGTCCTTTAAACCCATTTAAAAACAGCTAAAGTTATTAACTTAGGCAGTAAATATAACCTAGGCTAAAAAAGTTGTACAATATTATGTAGTAAATGATAATAGCAATGTATAATTGTGTTGTAAATCACAAAGTTTGCATTAAAAATTGTACAACTTTCATAATAAAAAGGGTTAAACGGGGTTTTACCCCATCGAGAGAATGTGGAAGTATTAACTTCATCATCAGCACTGGAAGTAATAAACATCTTTGGCTTACAGCATTTCATCAAATTTTCTTCTTCACTATCTTCAATAATTGCGTTATTTTTACTTGGATTATTTGGATCGAGAGGATTACTAACATCATTTAACATACCGGAAGCAATTCGTTCCGTTGATTGTCGATCTGAGCTTTTAATAGGTTGGGGAAAGTCTTTTCGCACATAGTATGTATGAACTTGTAATAAGATCTCTTTGGCTATACCATTTGTATCTGGCTGGTTTTGGTATCATTAAAAAGTTAAATTTTAAAGAAGACAACTCCAAATTAAATTAGGAAAATGTGATTTTCATTTGTTTTTCTTATTGTTAAATTGAGTGAAGCAGCTAATGAAGAAATTCGATACATTTTAAAATTTTACTACAAAAAACGTAAAATGCAACACAAGCCGCGAAAAAATATGTGATGTTATGGATCTAATGCAGTATCTGTGAGAGTAGCGCAAATTTGGTCTAAGCGTTTTCAATCCGGAAATTTTGATATCAAAGATGCACGTCGCTCTAGTCGCCCTGTTACGGACAAAATTGATGCCATTTTTGAAAAAGTGGAGCAAGATCGGCATATTAGTAGTTACGATGTAGCTGGAGAACTGGAAATTGACCACAAAACGGTTTTGGCGCATTTGAAAAAAATTGGGTACACAAAAAAGCTCGATATTTGGGTGCCTCGTGAGCTCACTGAAAGAAACCTAATTAACCGTGTACCCATTTGTAATTCTTTATTACGACGTACTGAAACCGAACTGGTGATGAAAATTGGATCACGTACGACAAGAACGTGCGAAAAAGATCGTGGTCAAAGACCGGTCAGGCTTCACAGACTGTGGCGAAACCCGGGTTAACTCGCAACAAGGTGATGCTGTGTGTATGGTGGGATTGGAAGGGCATTATTCATTATGAGCTGTTACCGTCAGGTAGGACCATCGACTCTGAACGGTACTGCGAACAACTGATGAGATTAAAGCAAAAAGTTGAGAGAAAGCGGCCGGAATTAATCAACAGAAGGGGTGTGGTTTTTCACCATGATAACGCTAGACCTCACACATCTTTAGCCACAGAGTTTGGCTGGAAGCTGTTAATGCATCCGCATATAGTCCTGACCTTGCACCTTCAGATTTTCACCTGTTTCGGTCTCTGCAGAATTCCTTAGGCAGTGTCATGTGAACATCACGAGAGGACTGCCAAAACCACTTGTCGCATTTTTTTGATCAGAAGCCCCAAAATGTTTATAGCAATGGGATCACGTCCCTACCTACAAGATGGCAAAAAGTTATCCAACAAAATGGCACCTTATGTAATAAAAAAACCTTTTGAATTTTTATATAAAATGCGAAGAAACTTTTTCCCCAACCTTATATATTTATTATAATTCTTGAAGAGATATTGTGTGAGTTCTGAAATTGAAATAAGTACAAAAACGATTCAAAATAATATTCCATTGAAATTCAAGTTACCTTCCGGCTGAACTAATATAAATTATGCCCTTTCATTTGATATCCCACTCGAGTGTATTTCCTTTTTTGGGTTGTTACTATAGTAAGATCGTAAACCACAGTCTTAAAACTTAAACACACTTTATACCTACTCGTAAAACTGATATTCATTAAATTATTATTAATCCGAACACGAATTCGAAGAAATTAAATCGAAATTAATAGTTTTTTATTATTATTTTAATACTAAAAACAAAGACAGACAGACATGTTTTTAATAGACACCATAACTACATGAAAATAAGGGCTAAAAATGTTGTATTAGATAGTAAAAGACAAAGTAAACTTTAGTGTGAGGAAGTAAAGAATAAATGAGGCAAACAAAAAAATATGTTTAATTATTTTTTTATGTAGTAAAGTACATTTAAATTGTTATTTTTTTAATATTTAGGGCGCATTACACCCTAAAATCAGGAAATACTTTATGCATTTACAATAGTTTTGAGGTAGTATGGTACAGTTGCTTTTTTTTTTTTTTTTTTTATAGCTGGAGTACAGCAAACAGGCTGACGGCCCACCTGGTGGAAAGCGGTTACCGTCGCCTATGGACGTTTGCAACATCAAAGGTGCTACAAATGCGCTACTGCCGTCTTAAGGGAGACTGGAACCTGGTCACTAATGCCGGAACACTCTCAAGGTTGTAATGGCGACATACTTAAGACCAGGGGTGGTAGCCATCCAGTCGGGCCAATGCGCTCCCACGGTCCCACCTGACTGTGGGTTGTTTTGTCGCTGAAGGAATGCCCGACTAGGTTGGAGGAGCTGCTCCTCCGTCTTAAAGGAAGATCTTCCAGCGAGGCCAGTGTTGTTCCTCGCAGGCCTGTCTGTTATAGTTGAAATTTTGTTTATATTCTTTGTATATTTCGGGAAAAGTTTGTGACATCAATTATTGCACAGCGCCATCTATTGGCTTGTAAGTGTTCCACTACATCGCCTCTTAGGACAGGCCGCCCGGCCGCAGGAAATTATAGTCTTTCTCCGTTCCTGCACGTAGTGTTGCGGCATATCCGCCAGACAAGGAGAGGACAATGGGAGGATATTTCTTTTGCGCGGTTACGTGTATATAGCGCCAACAGATGGCATGACATAATGTCCCACAGTATTTTTATGAATGTCCGTTCACAACACATCCACAGTTTACAATCTCACTAGATTTATCATAAACTAACGGTTTTCACAATTATACGGTAACATATATAAACTAACATTGAATACGGTTCAAGTCAAATAGCGTCTGTCTTACAAGAAAGGTCATCTTTACTAATAAAAAGGGTAAGTACCCTCAAACTTTAATAAGAAATATAATCATCTACAAACTTATTACTAACTTATTATCGCAGGTCGGTAACTTTTTATTAAAATAGATCTAATTTACGAAATAACAAAGAACGGGATTCAGTGCAAACAGAATTTTTTGGGAAAGATTAACATTTCAAAAATTGTAGAGCCATGCTGGATGGAGTCTTGATAACAGTTCTTAGGACCCGCTGGATGAATGTGATACCACTCAACCACGGAATATCAGCATGAAACGGTTAGTTATGAGCTAACCATGTATTATACGATGATTGAGAAGTCCGATGGCCCACTCCTCCTTCCCCCTATTCTACCCCTTCTTTATATGATGACGCAGGGGAATGTCCTTTTTGGGACATCATCCCCTGGCCTGGGAGGGGGGAGGCCCATGCCCAACGTGTCCTTCAGCGGAGGCTCCGGGAATATCGACTTAATGCGCCCCTAACTCACAGGCTGTTACGGGGGCGCTAAAGGAACTAGACCAATAGGTCTACCTACCTACTACATCTTGACGTCCCAATGCATGTCAGATGGACTCAGGACGTTCTGACCTGCGTCCTTTATTTACTGATCCCCAGGCTCCACGCGGCCTCCTGTGCTGGAATCAGGGAGGGAGGAGTTGTTATGCGTAGCGGTGCCTCCTTTTACCTCTAGCCTCCACAGTTATCTGTCAATATTTAACGTCATTAACAACGTTGCATATAAAATAACGCATTAAAATTATCGCCATACCTGCGTGAAAGAGCTTAAATCGGTAACATTATCCCACATGAAGCACCACCTTAACAAAATGCAATATATTATTAACTTACATTTTACTTTACAATGTAATAATGTAACTAATAAAATAGAATATTTAAAACACAACGGTGTGCGGTTAAAAATGCAATTTCGCTCTCAAAACCGTCAGGCTGTCACGTCACTCGTCTTGCATAGATAACGAGTGCATTTACACCGTGGCGTAACATGTTATTACATTCTTATATACAATCATGTTCACGGTGTCACAGTCGCTCAGTACAAAAACGTATCTTACACATCGACCTTTATAAATCTTACATTAGATCCTAAAAAAAATATATTTAGGTTTATGGCTTGGCAGCTAGGCCTTTAAGCCAGATCTTAGATTACAATATAGTTTCTTCATTTTCTAAAGCCTATGTATTATGTATTGTATTATGCTCAGCTGAACTGTAGGTTATCAAATGAAGTCATTCAACGGAGTTCTTGTGACAATTCAAAAGGCCACATTTGACTGTACAGTTAACATTTTTCACAAAAACACATAATTACTACTCAAAAACTATCAATACCCTACAACTATTGTGCATTGTAGATTAATTTTACCTTTTTTAGACAGTAAAACTGCAATGCAACTAGATTTTTGGAGGTTACAGAGAGATTTTTATGTTTATTGTCTATTACCACCGTTCGAAGTTAAACCTTGTCTCTTTGTGTTTGGAAGATGTTCGAAGTAGAACCTCCATGTTTTGTACCATAGTTTTTGATAAGTTGTTGTTTTTATTATTTGTCAATGTATTATATAAATTAGATTCCAAATATAGATGTAAAAATAAAAGACGTGTTTATTGCTCTTCTTCAAAATTATATCTAATTTTCAATAAATAAAGCTTCGAAAGATATTGTTGATCTCGATTTTTTAACAACCACTTTATTATGACATTATAAATAAACAGTATACTTTATATATTCTTTCTATCTTTTATACTTTATACTCTTTACTGATACGCAGTACGAATGAAGAAAGAAATAAAAACATTTATTTTAGGACAAGCATAAAAATAAATTTGCAGCAAAAATCATTAATGGCAGCCAACAAGTTTTCAAAGATTGGCATCCTATTAATTAATGCAACTCGTTAAGAAATCGTGCATGGAGCAGTGTTCTCATCTTTGGGACGTTACTAGTTTGATGTGCGCAGCATTTAATATATATTGTTCTCCGCTGATGGTGTAGGCGATACCCTGGTCATCGTAGGTCAACAAGTTAAACACCGTTAGTGGTGAAAACTTATAATAAATCACTTTTACGTACCAAAAACGTGTGCCCACGGCTACGTCCAAAATGGGATAACAAAGAAAAAACAACAACAGTGTTGCAAGTTTAAAAATAATATTAACTTATGTTCGTGATGCCAACAGGATGCTTTGGAGTCAATTGAGATAAGAGCCAAGAGGTTGGTTAGGAATGACCGTGTATTTAATGCTCGACTGCAGTCTAAAGCAAAGACGCAAGGTTGCGAGGCTATCTGTTTTCTACCGGATACATTTCGGGGAGTGTTCTTTAGTACTAACTGCACGAGATAATGCATCCATCCCCATTTTACCATCGAACAACTAAACGCACCGGTTTGCACCACCGTTACATGGTGGTATCACCGCCAGTCAGGACGAAGCGTTTCGCTTCATATTTTCTGGTGCGCCCTGCCGAAGAGTGGATTAATTTGAGTCCTTTTTCCTTATAAATAAAATCTTAAAGTCTTCAAGAATAGGTATCTTCTAGGTAAACATGCTCCATTCCAGACCGCGTTATCACTCAACATCATGTGAGACAGTAGTCAACATCAAACCTATACGTTCTTTAAAAAGTTTTGTTATTTATTTGTAACTATACAATGGTTATCATTTTATTATACAACATTATTATATGGCAAAAAAATTAAAATACTATAATTTTTGGAATCTTGAATAAATTGACAGAGTGCCAACAGTCAGCCTCGGTTCTTAAATTTATTTGAGGGGGGGGGGCAAAAACTATAAAATGTCGCCCCTGCTCGATAGGATACAAGACAGATGATACATTACAAGACATTGTAACAAAATCCTTAGTGAAATATTAAATTCGCTAGAGAGCTCTCTTGCAGGTGCGGCGCTGCTTGGAATACCTCCCGGTATACCCTGTTATTCTTTAATAATGTTTTAAGGCATCTAAAAAATTAAACTCACAGTCAGCGGGGACACATTCTTGCACGTTTTATCGAAAATTGAGCAATTATTCGATGGTGTTTTTTCGTGTTAAAACAGTCTATGTTATTAGGAATGTACCTTCAATTTCATTGTTTAGGATCAAACTTAAAAAATTCTTAATGCTCATCAAAACGCACAATGCCATCTCAGGCGTGACACAAGTGCTATATGAATTTAGGAATTTATCTATTTTAATTTGGTATATATTATTAGCTATATTATTTATAGATATGTGTTATTTGTTTCGTTGTGCTTGTGACTACACTGATTTTAATTATGTATGTGTTTTAAATTATTGCTTTATTATTTAGTTTTTAGCCTGCAATTCATTTACCTTTATTAAACTGCGTTACTGTATATATCTGTATTTATCCATGCAGGAACGGAGAAAGAATACAATTTCCTGCGGCCGGGCCGCCTGTCGTAAGAGGCGACAAAACAACCCACAGCCAGGTGGTAGGGCATTTTCCCGACTGGATGGCTACCACCCCTCGTCTTAAGTATGTCGCCATAATAACCTTAATTTGTGTTCCGGCATTAGTGACCAGGTTCCAGTCTTCCTTAAGAGAGCAGCAGCGCATTTCTAGCACCTTTGGTGTTGCAAATGTCCATAGGCAATGGTAACCGCTTTCCATCAAGTGGGCCGTCTGTCTATCTGCTGACCTCCTGCAATAAAAAAAAATTGTTGTTGTTATGTGTGTTGTATTGTTCACCGTGACTTCACTTTATGGTCCCAGACGGAACTGCTGCACTGACTGCAGATTAACAGAACTGCAGATGCTGAGACTGGGTCCAGTTTAGGACTTACATTGTTTCTATTCTCTTTTTATTTCTATTTGTATTAACTTAGTTGTGTTCTAAATAATATAATTTTCTTTCTTTCAATTTTAGCTGCATCTGATACTAAAGTCTACTTTCTGTCAAAAAAGTATCGGGAATTGATGATTTGTTTATGGTTCCAAATACAATTTTGTTTTTTTTTTTTTGTTAGATTGGTACAACCGTTTTTCATTTGCCGCGAAGTTTGAGTTGCATCGGTCATTTAGATTAAATACAGTGCTGATTTTAGTTAGATCATATCTAATGTATATTGCAAATTTCATAATAGACAAAAATATCTAACAAAGAGTCGGTCTTAAATTTTGCATCGCAAATGGAATTTCGTGTTCGGAGACACTGAAAATTATACAAAAGGCCAGATTTGTGGAAAGAAAGTTCTCGAATTTTGCACCACGATAATACGCCTTCGCCCAAGGCCATCATTGGGAACAAATATTTGACCAAAAATTCAACACCATCACCACACAAATACCATCGAGCAACCTAACTAATAAATGTCTAGCCATGACGTCGTCTTCAATTATAAACCTCATTATTATTGAATTATTTAACTTTAAAGTGAAGAAATAAATATTTTTTTTAAGTCAGTGCCAAGTAAAACGTAAAAACCAAATTAACCTCTTAACGCCCAGGTTTTGTAACGCTTTCTTGAATTAAATGCCCGAAGTCCTTAAAAAAGGTTTCAATGGTGAAAACCCAAGACTTTGAACTTTAAAAATTGTGCAGTACAGTAAGTAACTTCACAAGTATGATTATTTTCTTGTCTCAGGTGAACGAGGTCAAGAGAAAAAGGACAAAATAGATAACCTTTTCATAGGCCTTTGGGTAAAAACCACATAACATACTTCTTACAACATCAATATTTTCAACTACCTTCAAAAATAAAATTAAACTTTTAAATTAATAGAAATATTTACTTTATTATTATTTATTTAAAACGCTTGAAACAATCATGATAATTCTTCTAATTTCAAAGGTATTAAATTTTGAATAATCGTAAAATAAATTTATAAAATATATTTTTATGATTTACTTTGCACCTACTTCAAGATATTGTACAGATTATTATTATTTTCTGTTTAGTATCTCTTAAAGTTGGTTTCTTTCCTTCTGTAGATTTTCTTTCCTTGTTGATATTACATCCCTAATTTTAAGCTCCCGTTCAAATGATGATTCAGATAATTCGATACAAATTGTTACACGGGTATTTATTTTAGTTTTAAAGTAACAAAGTATTTTATTGTTGATTTTCTTTAAATTTATTTATTTGATTTTTGAACTAAATATTTCAACTAGAATTAGTTTTATTAATTATGTCTCTAGAGACCACGGGCGATAAAAATGGCTCGGACCTTTGGAGGGCTTGCATGGGGCCATGGGAAGGCCAACACGTAGAGGCCCCTTGACAAAATTAATGTAATATAAATGTGGCCAGTGTAGTATTATTGTGGGAATTGAGAACAAAAAGTACCGGGCTATTGGGGTGAACTGCTAGTGGTACTAGGGGTCTGGGAATATGGGGACTATGGCGTCTGCCCGGCGTATTGTTCGGGGAACATGGGCAGACGGTGAGTCGCCACTCCCTGCACGGGCCCCAAAAAATGCCATAGAAGAAAGGGGCAACAAGGGTGTGAGTGGCTTAGGGGAGTAGAGAGGTGGGCTGTAGGTTCACCGAAGCTACTTCTGACGTGATACCATTTATCACTTCCACCCCTGGGTCTTGAGTCTAAGCTCTATCGTTCTCCACTCCGTGCCAGCTGGTTAAGGCAAGCACGGAGGCGGGGGTCTTGCCTTGGCCCCCTGAGTCGGGTCCGAGGTAGGAAAATTGTGTCGTTTTGGTCTTACGCCAAAAAGATAGTGCTCCAACTGAAAATCGTGCGTTCTGTCGGATATTACTATTATTGCAGGAGTTCAGTAGACAGGTAGACGGCCCACTTGATGGATAGCGGTTACCATCGCCTATGGGCATTTGCAACACCAGAGGTGCTCCAAATGCACTGCTGCTCTCTTAAAGGAGACTGGAACCTGGTCACTAATGCCGGAACACAACTATTGGTTGTTATGGCAACATACTTTAGAGCAGTGGTGGTCGCCATCCAGTCGGGCAAATGCCCTACCACCTGGCTGTGGGTTGTTTTGTCACCTCTTACGACAGGTCGCCCGGCCGCAGGAAATTGTATTCTTTCTCCGTTCCTACACGGAAATAATCCAAGTACAGCAATATGCTGAGTGCAGGCAAACTTTGCTTGCTGAAAATACGGCTTACAACTCTCAAAATATACTGTGTATAATAATGTATAAGGAATGTAATTACGTCGCTATTTCTTAAAATAAAATCTTTCTTTCAAATAAAGCCCCAAAGCACTAAGTTTCACCATCTTACCAGACGAGAAACAATGTTCTAAAGTATTACAACGTGGCAACCGCCTCGTACTCCCCGAGGAGCTGTAAGACATCGCGTTAACATAATTCAACATTAATAACCAAGTCCGATAGTAATGGGGTTATAATCCATCAAGCTTGGAGATAGAGGGTGCTGCTTCTGCCTACGAGATCGTCCGCGTGGAATAGTTAAAAACCCCCATCTTGAAAAATTCTTCATTGATGCTCCGCTCTTATTGGTTTTAGCGTGATGATATATAGCGTAGCCTTCCTCGATAAATAGGCTATCTAACACTGAAATAATTTATCAAACCAGACCAGTAGTTCCTGAGATTAGCGCGTTCAAGTAAACAAACAAAAACACAAAAACAAAATCACCGAATTCGCTCCAGGTGATTAGGAGGATTCTAGAACCCGATCTCAGCGCCATCTACCAGTTCCAACGGGATAAAAAGTATCCTATGTCCGTCTCCTGGTTCTAAGCTACCTCCCCACCATTTTTCAGCCAAATCGGTGCGGCCGTTCTTGAGTTATAAATAGTGTAACTAACACGACTTTCTTTTATATATATATATAAGATTTTATATATATATAAGATATATAGCTGATATATCTTAGACTTATATAAGTATAAGAGATATATCTCTCTCTCTCTCACGTGATGCTCTGTTCTGCTCATTATCAGAATCTGCTGGTTCGATTTACCACCCCGGTTTTTTTTCTCTTTTTTCAATTCGTTGTACATTGAAAACTTGTAGTTTCGATAGATACATGAATTTATTAATAATGAAATATAATATAAAATTAATTCAATTAATCTTTTAATTGGTTTAGAGTCGATTTTACAATCATCAGATAAAAGATATCCGTCGATTAAATTATAGTCTGACTAAATGTACCCGTGAAACAGCTCAACTGTCTAATTCATGCAAATGTAATTTTTAAAATATTCATGTTGTATTTTATTCCTTAAATAACTTTTATCTGTTGATTGATAAATCAGCCCTTATAAACGATATAAAAACATCAGTATTCTATAAAAATAAAAATAAACATGTGACTAGGCACATGCAGCGTTCAGCTACTTAATTCCCTTCCTTCTTTTTGACTTTCCATAAGCTCGTATCGAGGTATTTTGAATTAATACGAGCTTTTCTTCGACAGTCTCCGTGACGCCTTCCTTCTTTTGTTACTGCTCGTGGAAACCTGTGGCTCCAGACCTTGGAAGCGATTCTGGAATATTTTAACTAGTGCTTAATAAAGCGGTCATGTATACCCATCACGCTTGTCCAAAGTGAATTGACGGGTTTAATGGCTAACCCATGGGAGACGCGCCGGGTACGAAGGACCGCCCAGTACCACAGCTGGGTCGCAGGCTGTGGCTGCCGTGGTATGAGCTATAAGTCGTACGTAGAAGGTTTGACGGCCTCTGTGGTTGAGCGGGCTAAGCCTTTGCCGGCCTACCTCGCTGCAACGTCCGGGATTGATTCCTGGTTAAGTAAATTTCGGAAACGTATTTTCTCCGTTATTTACTATGGTCTGGGTGTCTGGGATCGACCCCAGGGTAGTCCGTTATATATTACCTATAACACAAGCGTAACTTGCTTAATTTGAGGATTTACAATATGTGTGTTTTTCTGCCGACTATTATTTAAAAAAAAGGTTTGCCTGTTTGACTATTATTAAAAAAAAGGACTTACTTATGCAAAATGACAGTTTTGAGAAAAAGCCATTTGTATTAAAATTTTGCATGCAAAAAAATGACTATTTTGGAGAAACAAAGTTGAATATTGTACATTACATTTTGTCCTGTATATTCAAGTAAACCTTTCAGGTTTTTGGATTACCATGGGTCATGGATCTTGTTAGTTTATTATACTCTTGTTGGTGTTTTGTGTATTACCTACTTTGTGATAAAAATGTTTTATTCTGTAAATATTGTCAGATCTTGTTATGATTCTTGTTCAGTCGATAGAAGGTGCATTTTAAAGCCTTCTGCATCTTTAACCCAATTTTGGCATGTTTGTGGATCGGTTCTGTTTTGCATAAGTAGGTCCAACTAAGAACTATAAAAACCTTCTACGCGCGATTTATATACCATTTTATCTTTACTACAATATATCTATAAATGGTTCGAGTTTGTACAACGCGTATAAAAATGTATAAAATCAGGGAATCTAAATCGTACTACGAGATCCCTAAAAATTTAATTTTTAGAATTTTGTCTGTCCCTCTTTCTGTTTGTCTATCTGGATTGAAATAATACTCGACTCAGAGCAAGCTCATATCCCCATAAATGTCGTCGACTTCGTGGGATAAACAAAAATATCGAAAAAGATGGCACTGCGATCGCATCGTTTCTGAAAACTATTAAACGTATGTGAATGAAATTGGAAGCAGAGCTGGTTTATCCACCCATATTAATATTATAAAAAAAATTAAAACTAGGCATGTTTGCTGAAGAGTTTTTTGAGCCGCTTCTTCTCTTCAAGCCACAACATGTTGTGAAGCGGTGGTACATTAGATTAGGCTCGCATAGAGTAAATAATAACCATAAACAAATTAAAACTAAATAATTAAAATGAACAAGTTGGCGGTAGGCTAAACAAAACTTTAACAATACTCGTTGGACAATTGTCATCTTTGTCGTCCGTGACCACGGCCACTGAAAAGCGGCCGAAACGTCGGAATAACCAAAATCAATTACCGCGCTTAAAATCGTTAAAGCGTAGTTTTATTAATAGATTACAGAAAAAAAACCGGTTTTTTTTTATTGTTCACCCCATTTTACGAGAAAGAGGCGGGCGTTCCAGGGCGATAGTAGTGTGATTAAACACAATATCATGCTCTGTGAAGCGTAATAACTATCTTCTAAAGAAATCAGGTGTAGTGGAAAGTTTTTTCTTCAAAACATCAAGGGAATTGTAAAAAAATAGAAATCACTGTTTTCAATATAGCATTCCCGTTTTCGGCCGTCGTCCCACAGGACTCGTTAGCTCAGTAGGTTAGAGCGCCGATGTGCGCCCCCGGCTCGGTCGTTTCTATCACGTAGAAAGAATTCGCAGCCAGGGATGATTTGGGTTGACGCTCATCGGAGGTCGGAGGTGCAATTCCTTCACGAGTCAATCGCTTTTATATGTTTTATACTATTACCAAGCATTTATTCTACTTTTGACGTTTACACGTCTATCAAGTTATATATTTTTTGACACTAAAGCCCACACGAAACAAATGACATCATTGTCGTAGTTTATTATTGTTGGCGATTTAATAGTAATGTAAATCACAGACTATTCAAACATCGACATAAATAAATCGATTTGAAAGTAAATAAATGTTCGACTTTACTACATTTTTCTTTTTACTTTATTACAAAAATTCCTTATTTATGTAAAATATGCTAATCGATGTCTGGGTATATTTATTACACAATATAGTATTTATACCTAATATATATAGATAAGTTAAATTGATTAAAATATATTTATAAATGAAGTCAATTTTTATAACATTTTTTTCAGCAAACAGTCAAACGGCCCACTTGATAGAAATCGGTAACCATAGCCTATGGAAATTTACAACTCTAAAGGCTACAAATGCGCTGCTGCTCTCTTAAAGGAGACTGAAACCTGGTCACTAATGCCGGAACACCAATCAAGGTTGTTATGGCGACATACTTTAGACCAGAGGTGGTAGTCATCCAGTCGGACATATGCCCTACCACCTGGCTGTGGGTTGTTTTGTCGCCTCTTACAACAGGCCGCCCCAACGCAGGAAAATCTATTATTTCTAAAAAAACAGACAAACACAAACAATCTAAAAAACGGACAAGTGGAAAAACGAATCGCAACGGACAAGTGGAAAAACGAATCGCAACGTACAAGTGAAAAAACTTCAACTGACAAGTGACAAAATGAATCGCAACAAAATTTTAACTTGAAGCTTTACGGGCAGATTGTTAATGTACTTGTCCAATTTGAAAACCTGCCCGTAAAACTACGTTAAAATTTTGTTGCGATTCATTTTGTCACTTGTCAGTTGAAGTTTTTCCACTTGTACAGTCGAGAGCAAAAAGAAAGTAGCAGCCAAGATGGTCAAATAGATAACAACATCGAAAGTGATCATTAGTATCGGTACAACCAATGTGGTCTAATTGTTTGAATCAGTCTTCTTGCCCAAAAACATCGTTACAAGCAGAACGCCATATAGATGAGTTCATTCAAGTCGCCAAAATGATCGACACACTCTAGAAAAATGAACTCTATTCTAAATGTGATTAGAGTCTAATCGAAATTAATTCATACATACAATTTTGATGTACCTAACATCAAAATTGTATTTCGAATATATGTATTTCAAATTGAATTACTTATTAACGCAGCCTGCTAAATTTGCATTGAATAAAAAGCACCTTTCTTTTTTAATCTGAAATAAACGAATGCTGAAAGCGTTTGAGTCAAAAGTTTAAAAAATCCTGATCCCAGCAGTGTTTTTTTATTTTTTTATTGCAGGAGTTCAGCAGACAGGCAGACGGCCCACTTGATGGAAAGCGGTTACCATCGCCTATGGACATTTGCAACATCATAGGTACTACAAATGCGCTGCTGCTCTCTTAAAGGGGACTGGAACCTGGACACTAATGACGGAACACAACATAATGTTGTTATGGCGGCATACTCTAGACCAGGGGTGGTAGCCATCCAGTCGAGCAAATACCCTACCACCTGGCGAAATCTTTAATAACCATAAAGAAGCATTCAAACTTACTTTGACACTCTATGAATAAGAATAAATAATCTATATATATATATATATATATATATATATATATATATATATATATATATAGGAGATCTCGTTTTTGAACTCACTGATCACGATATCTCTGAAGCTATAAGGCCGATTGACTTGAAATTTCGTATGAATACTTCTTTTGCCAAGTAGAGATCAGAACGAGTTTTACAAAATTCCGCCCCCAAAGGGGATTGCGGGGGCGTAAACAATGGAAAATTGATATTTCCGAACTACAGCTCTGACAAACTTAAAATTTTGTAGGAATATCTCTATTTGATACATTATGGTCAACAAAAAACACATTTATGAAATTTTACTTCCAAAGGCGATTGCGGGGGGGGTCGTAATTTCTATATATATAAAGATCAATGCCACTTTTCGTTGTAATTTTATAACTTGAGGACGACTTTACCGATTTTGATGAAATTTTGTGTGTGTGTTTGAGTGGGTCCCGGGATGGTTTAAATCCACAATTAGAACCGGTAGGTGGCGCTGACATCGGGTTCTAGAATCCTCCTAATCACCTGGACCGATTATGGTGATATTGTTTTTGTGTCATGAAACAAAGTCTTTTAGGAATTCAGAAAATATGGCGGTACGAAGTTCGCCGGGTCAGCTAGTAAAAAATATATAAACTATATAAACGATGGAGAATGCGATGCATTTTTTTTTTCTTGTCTGTCAGTCGATTTGTCTGTTTGTTTGGGATTTACTTAAAAACTACTAGGCCGATTTCAATTCGAATTTCGCTGATAAAGAGCTAATTTTCAGACTTAAATTCTGCGCTACCTTTTATCCCGGAATCCCGAGGGAATGTTTTCGGGAACGGTTTAAAGAGGCCAGTATAAAAAATGCTTTCTTATTACATAGATACATAAGCTTTCGCATCGAAATGCGATGATTTTACTCATAGATAGCAAATTTTCTGAAATTAAATCTGTATTTTTTTCCCAGGGATCCAGCTAATTTTCTAAGAAACAGATTAAAGTTGTTAGGACGCATAAAAATTAGCTTATTCCTACACGATTTTTGGCACATTATTTTTTTAATACCGTAATACTTTGTACCCTGGGAATCCCAGGGAAATTTTCACTTGTGATTTAAAGTGCTTAGTATGCATATAAATTAGCTGATTTGGATATTACTTATACTAAAACATAGTACACTTTCTTTTTTCAAACACTGCGGTACTTTGAACCGCATACCCCGCGGGATTTTTCCTGGGAATAGTATAAATTATTTATTTGCATAACAATTATTTGATTCAGATTCAATTGACACTAAAACAACGGTTTACGTTCTTTTCCTGAAGTAATTATTTAACATACTCCTGTATGAAAATTACAAAAAAGAACTTGTTAAAAATATAATAAGAAATATAAATAAAAACAATTTTCAGATAGACGTGTTGTTTAGAGTTTATTGCCGCTTCCTCTCCTTAATAGAAATCACAGGTTGCTAAGTGGTGTATTTATTTTCAATAAACTTTTGAATTTCAAATTCCGAACACTTTGGTATTTTATATCCCGGGAATCCCGCGGAAATTTTTCCGGGAGTGGTTTAAAGTGGTTAGTTAGAATGCATAAAAATTGGCTGATTCCAATAAGATTTTACTAGAACGTTAGCTTAAGAATTACTGGGGTATATTATTTATCCTAGGCATCTCGATTTTTATTGCTGAGTATAGATCACGAGAATTCATATACGTATTTGACATTAAAACAATATCCAAGAAACACCAATTATTCAGTGACAGTAAATAAGTTTTATCTCGAATTTTCGAATTCGAATATCTTGTGTATTGAAACTCTTTAGTAGATATTTTCCCAAACTCACAACACATAGAAAATAAACTCACATATACATACTGTATTACGTCAATTACGTCAAATAAAATGTTAAAATAAGTTAATATTGTAAAATAGCCTTGTCTGTAAATTCAAGTTATTAAAAAATACCAATTGGGATCAAATTGTTTGTTGATTGATGGAAAATTTAAAAAAATGATGTATTTTTTCATAAATATATGTCAATTTCTATGAGTTTTTAACTAATATATAGACATTTATGACTTAAATGCTGAAAAAACTAATACCATGCGAATTCTAGTATAGTTTTTTCGGAAACCGGATTCACTTTTTCCTGTTTTTTACTCCCATATTTTAGTGCTGGAAAGTTCCAAAATTTTCTAGGGAATTATAAGCCTAGAAATAGTATTGTTGTAGAATTCGCATGGTATTAGCTTTTTCAGCATTTAAGTAAAAAAATAGCATGAACACTGGCCGTGTTACTCTTATTACAGCAGTTTGATACTCGGAGAACTCGTGAAATTTCCCGGGATTTCCTTTCACTTTCAAGCCACTAGATCAACTTTGACGTAATGCTCGTAAATCACAAGACTCTGTATTTACATCCTTAGTGGGACATCTGTAGTTGAATAAGTCTTTAGTAAAATTACTAATGTCGGGTTTTATGGAAATATCCAGGATTCATGTGTTCATATTATAAATTCATTAAATTTTAAATATTGATAAAATAACTTTAATCTTTGCCATTTAAGTGATGAAAATGAAGTCGAGGGCAAATACTAGTTACGTTATAAAAACGAAAAGGATTTTTAATTTAATAATACTATTTGAATTTTGATTTAGTATGAAATCATTTCGATTTGACTCTAATCACATTTAGAATAGAGTTCGTTTTCCTAGAGTGTATCGAACATTTTGGCGACTTGAATGAACTCATCTATATGGCGTTCTGCTTGTAACGATGTTTTTGGGCAAGAAGACTGATTCGAACAATTACACCACATTGGTTGTACCGATACTAATGATCACTTTCGATGTTGTTACTATTTGACCATCTTGGCTGCTACTTTCATTCTGCTCTCGACTGTACGTTGTGATTCGTTTTTCCACTTGTCCGTTGCGATTCATTTTTCCACTTATCCGTTGCCAGTCGTTTTTCCACTTGTCCGTTGCGATTCGTTTTTCCACTTGTCCGTTGAAGTTTCACTTGTAATATGTGTCCCAGCACACATTTCGATTTTTCGCAGGTTTACTGCAAATTATGATTTGGTTAGGTTAGTTAGGTACATTTTAATTAATGCATTTTTTATGCAAACATATTTTATTTTATCAAACAAAAAACTGAATTCGATCCTGAACCAAAAAAACCCATAGTCTACTCTAAAATTATACACATACAACGGAACATTAACAAATGCGCATGTTTCGTCATCAATCTTCATTCGAACCTCAAATTATGTTAACAGAAAAATATTTCCAAAAAAATATTTCATTTGCTCAGTTTTGATGAAGAGGCTCCGAAACTACTGAACCGATTTGAAAAATTCTTTCACTGTTGGCAAGCTACGCTATTCCCGGGTGACATAGACTATATTATATATACAAAAAAATAGGGATCCTTACTAAAACTCCAATAATGATACCCAAGGTGAATTTTTTCCTTAAATCGCTTGCGCTGCGAAAAATATTGATGATAGAATAAAATAATGTACTACGACTTTGCAGAACACATCATTATTTACACAAAGTGTCGCGACACTATATATCTAAGTATTATAGTTATGCCACAATAAGTGTTCTTTTATTTTAAAATTTTAATCAAAATGCCACCGCTGGAAAAGGCTCTTTATTTGGATCTTGGTATTAATCCTTATCAAAATAAATTACATCATATTCAACGCTGGTTCAATACCTTTATAAAACTTTTTGAATTATTCAATTCGGACATCCCATTCGAAAGATATCACGAGATTAAAAATGTAAGAATTAGACCACGTGACTGTGACGCTTTTTCGTGAGCGAAAAATCGTAAGACCCCCTCTATATAGAAGTTTCACTTCAAAAAACAAAAGATACACTTTTACAACGTTATCATATTGTTACGAGTTGCGGGACTCGAATTAAAATGCCGTTGGAATGATTATAGAGTTTATTAGAATTATACAAACACGTATAACAAAGGTACAAATATAACAGAACATAACAAATCCAAACGTAATGCAGAAAGTCGTAATTCAATAAAACGTCCAAGTCCGTCACTATTAGATTCCCGATTGTACACACGTCACGCCTTGATCGTAGTTGTCACTAAACTGCCCTCTCACCATCCGGCCGTCGTTTTATACCTCACAATACAAATGTGCCCGTATCGTAGTCGACATAATCCACAACCCCTGGCTAATGATTCAGCCACAAGCGGCAATAAAACAATAGTCTGTTTCCTAGAAACGTATGCCAATAAATAAGTAAACAAAAGAAGACGATCATAAAATACAGTAATTTAGAATAATTTAGCATTACAATTGGTTCAAATGCCGACAGGTGATAAAATGTGTTCTTATACAGATTAGGAGTGGAATTTGTTTTAGTCAGAACCTAAGTTGTAACCATATTATAGATTTTCAACTTCGTCTTACGAGTCCAAAGTATGCATACATACACTCCAACATCTCTTTAAAATCAGCTAGAAACAAACAAAGAAAACCACAGAACTCATTTATAACACTTTACAAGTTCGCAACAATCGTGTGGTTCTTGAGTTTATGTAATCCAACTTAATGCCGAGTGTAGTGTGTAGATGCAAGTTCGATTCCCCGGGGACGCGACGAGACGTTACAAGTGTGCTATCTGTAGTATAAAAAGCACATAAAAATATCTCCCAAGGTTTACTTTTGTAGAGACGGCACTGTTGCACTTATTAAATCTGGAGGAGTTACGGTTTGGGGGTTAATATATACTAGTGGTCGCCCGTGGTATATATAATTAATGTCAAACACTTTATTTCTACAGGCACAGATTTCGCCAAGGCTACACTGTTAATTTAACTTGTACAATAAGCAAAAGAGTATATACCTATATGTGTGTGTGACAAATACATGGTAGTGTGTTTAATGTTTTTTTTATTGATTTCATGTATTTTTTCTTCTTCTCTATATAAACTATATGTGTGCGAAATTTCATACTACAAATTACGTTTAGGTTTTGTTAAAAAAATATTCATTTTATTTACGTTTCGGGCAGTTTTTAAAATGTCAGAATCATTAAAAAAATTAATTCGCGTTAAAAAACGTTATAACATATTTTTAATTATGTGTACCTATTATTCGCGAGAACCTAAGAAAATATACTTCACAAATTATTGCTTTATAATACTAACTTATCTAATCTTTCGCCCAACATCGGCTGCTCTTCGCCGAGAGTGTGGCCGAATATTCGCTATTCAACCAAACCACTATATGTGGCATGTGTACTCCAATCTATAAAAAGTCTGACTCGTGAAGGATTTGAACCTCCGCCCTCCGATGGTCAAGCTTAGTTTATATCGGCGCTCTCACCTACTGAGCTAACGAGTCTCGTTGCGCTGAGTATTGAAAACTGGAAACGTATGATGCAAAATGACGTCACAGGCATCTTTAAACGACCTACCCTCTGGATATATGCCAAACAATAAACAAATACCTTATACGTATACGCAAGTGCAGAATGCATATCGCAGTTATTTTTATGGCGCGATTCAGGCAAAACAATGGTCCACCTGATCGAGATAATCTACCAACATGTATGAAGATTACCAACACCAAACGAGACACAGTCTCCTACGAAGGGTTTACAGCTAATAAGGATACTCAACAGTATAAAAAGTCTGACTCGTGAAGGATTTGAACCTCCGCCCTCCGATGGTCAAGCTTAGTATATATCGGCGCTCTCACCTACTGAGCTAACGAGTCCTGTTATACTGTGAGTCGAAAACTGGGATGATGTGATGCAATATGACGTCACGGGCATAAATAAATGACGTATTGTTTGAATGCGTGCCAAATAGTTATTGCATTTTGTATCTAAAGAAATTATGGCATGCATAAACACTGTTTTATAACAATCTGAAAGAAGCCCCTGTGAATCATTACTGCAGACGAGTATAAATTCATACCACGATTACTAAAAGTGTTAAAATAAAGTGGAACTTTAAGCTATGCTTTACAACTACCAGTAAATCTAGACACGTGTCAATTTCACTGAGGGTTCTCCAAAAGGGGCTGCTTTAGGCCCCCTGCAAGTAAGATGATTCGCTCGAAGATTTGCGTCTTCATGCGCTGCTGAATGATTAACGTAAACTCAAGTCGAACTATTATTTCTCTTGCTACCTCAAACGAACAAAAGAGATAGACCGAGCATTCAGCTCTTTCTTAATCCCGCTGGCTAAAAGAATCCGATTTAGGAATAGGAAGCCAGTCGCCGTAATTATGAGAACAGTATTAAATGATCTAATTAGTACGAATGAAGGCGGAATAATTTCCATTGCATATATTTCTATTAGCCACACAGACGCAAACCATGTGTATACTACACAAGTTTGTGAAAAATGCTTCATTTATTTATTTTGACGCTTCTATTCACGTAGGCTCCGTCTATACATTTATCAATCTGAGCTTACTAAAAAGTAGGTAACTTTTTAAGGGGGGTAAATTCCATAATGCCCTAGGAACTTTTATATTTAACCTTAGCTAAAACATCTTGTTCAGTTGGATTAAACCCGGCTGTTTGCTTGCTCCTGGCAGTTTAGCTTGCCCATCAGGATCTCCTGTCCAAGGTATACACATACTTGTACTAGCTGTGCTCGCGATCTCATTCGCCCTAATGGACTTATCTTTAGATTATTGTAAAATTTCATAGCAATCCGTTTAGTAGGCATTCTTTGTGTCATAGATCTCGAACTTTCTCATTTATGATATTGATAGAATAATAATAAAGTAGGGGCCCATGCAGTGAGTGGCGAGTCACCGTCTGCCCATTGTTCCATATTCCCCGAACATTGCGACGGGCCGTCTCAATAGTCCCCATAACCCAGGTCCCTAGTTCCACTAGCAGTTCATCCCAATAGCCCGGTAGCTTTTGTTCTCACTAACCGGAGCTCGTCCTTGGGTGCACATTTATATGTAGATAGGGATAATCGCCGGTCAGTGTCACGGCACAATTAGCTTAAATTTGTCAAGAGGTCTCTACGTGTTGGCCTTCATGTGGCCCACGCAAACCCTCCAAAAGTCCGGGTCCGTTTTATGGCCCGTAGTCTCTAAGACATACAATAATAAAGTAGTAAGATAATAATATGATACTACTAGTACTATATAAGAATAGTGTTGCGAGTGCGGGACTCCAATTAAAAATGCCTTTGGAAATACCATAGAATTTATTAGCACTATACAAACACGTATAGCACAGGTACAAATATAACAAGACGCAACCAGTACAAACTGCACGATTCAATAACACGCGCAAAGTCCGTCACTATATAGCTTATCGAATGTACACGTCTTGCTCGTATCGTAATCGTCGTTTGACTGCCTTACCCCTCCGTTCGGGCATTGTTTTATACTAAACTATTCAATACAACAATCGACTGCGTCGACTGAATTTTCCAAGAAAACGTAATCTGCACACCTGCGGGTAAACGAGTACAGTAACAATAGGATGTTTTTTTAAATTACAAATTTTAAACACATAGCAAACAAAAGAAGTCCAAATGCGGGAACTGCATTCACTTTATCGGCGTGTAACAATATATTATACGAGTGATCAGTACAAGATTAGCTTACAGTGACATTCCGTCGCACGATGATGGAAACGCCTCCGCCCCTCCCCGGCTTCGATCCAGAGGGCCTGGGCACCCTCCCCACAAAGCATCTATCGAGGCTCCGGATAGGCTCACTGTCCTCTTCCTCTTCGGAAGCTGTTGATGAGTAAACAGAAAATGGTTAGATAGATAACACATTATTGCTCACCAGATAAACAATTACAAAAAATGTACATAGTAAAAATAATAGGTGACCTTGTCGCTCAAAGCAATCTCTTCCAGGCAGCTTAATTTAAAGAATAAAAATGAAAAATTAGTTCATTTAGGTGAGGCAGAAGAAAAAAATATGTTTTTCCTAAAGCTAAGAACTAAAACAAAATATTAAAAGTAAAGTCTGACTCGTGAAGGATTTGAACCCCCGCCCTCCGATGGTCAAGCTTAGTATATATCGGCGCTCTCACGTACTGAGCTAACGAGTCTAGTTATATTGAACGTCGAAAACTGGAAACGCATAATGCAAAATGACGTCACAGGCATCTGTAAAAGACCTACCATCTGGATATATGCCAAACAATAAATATATACGTGCATGCATTTTTATGGCGCGATTCAGGCTAGACAATGGTCCACCTGTTCGAAATCATCTACCAACATGTATGAACATTACCAACACCAAACGAGACACAGTGCTGACCTACGAAGGGTTTAAAGTTAATAAAGATACTCAAAAGTGTAAGAGTCTGACACGTGAAGGATTTGAACCTCCGCCCTCCGATGGTCAAGCTTAGTTTATATCGGCGCTCTCACCTACTGAGCTAACGAGTCTTATTAAAACGCATCGAAAATTGTAGAGATTTGTCGCAGAATGACGTCAGACTGATTCATAGAGTAAAGCTGCACGTTGTATAACAGATTTGAATGTATCATCTGTATGTAAGTTTCAAGAAGTTCATAATATTCGTATAAAATTACTGTTTGTTACACGTTAGTCATTGTTTCACGCAGATGCAGCAATAGGTTAATGCGTTATTTGTGATGCGATATTAGTATTAATTGTTAATGACGTTAAACATTGACAAATAACATAATGTGTATGTTATGTTAACAGAGTTATTTTTAACGCTATAAAAAAGAGCATTTGGCCACAGTCACTAACACTAACATTATCCTAGAAGGAGCACGGACATTAAAATAACTTTTATCCTTTATAAACTTGTTGAATTGAAAACGTTTATTGATCTTCTTTCGCGTAAATATGGCGCTAGCATCCTTGACTGTTCAAGTCTTAGAATAATTTTCAAGAAAAAGCTTCAGTCAAATAATAGCTTTCCTATTATCTTAGTATCTATATTTTTGGTAAACAATTGATACTTTCAAGATGAACAAAGAAATTTTGTTTAATAATAATTCATATCCTGCGACTATCATTCATTTATGACCGCCATTATAGATTTTTTGAAAATAGATCTTTGTTCGCGGTAACAGCCGCTTTCCTGCTATTAATCCCACGGTGTTATTGTTTTGTCCACTTAAAAATTATAACTGTAGCAAGAGACATTGGTATAATTTATTTGAAAATGTTTTACAGTTGGAAAATAATTAGACTTATCCACACTCAGAGTTTAAATGACAATTAACTTTTTAAACTTATCCGTTGTTGTAAAATGAAGATATTTCTTTATTTTAAATACTCACATTCTCTTTCACGATCGTACTTGAGTATGCCCCTTGGTTTGAATTTTGACCTAATACTGCTTTTACTTCTACTACGATAATCTGAATCGTCAGGCTCTGATTTTGTATGGAGCTTACATTTCTTCTTCTTCACATTGCCACTCGAGCGTTTTAGGATACTGTAGAAAAACATCATTATATCTTTTGCGGCACATTACAGCAACCATATTTTTTTTTTATGGAAGTATAGGTTTGCGTTTGACTACTGTCTCACCTGATGTTGAGTGATGACGCAGTCTAAGATGGAGCACGCTTACCTAGAAGATACCTATTCACTCGTGACTTGAAGATTTCAAGATTGTATTTGTCAGGATATATTGATTAAATTGAACACAGTTAAAGACTATTATCAATACATGAACGTGATGCTATGTAAATACAGATATTTGTAATAGTTCATAAGAAAAGAATCCCTTAACTGGTATTGACTAACATGGTCCTTGTATCGTATAAAGCTATAAACCACGAGACAACTACCTATAATACCAAAATCCAATAGTTAAGTAAATTGTAATAATTATACATAAAAATGTTTGGCAAATACAAACAAAACAAAATTGTAATAGTTAGAAGAATTGTAACCAACCAAGTACTAAGAAAATAAAATAAATAAACAAAAATACCACTCACCAATCCGAAATCCTATCAAGTATTAACCCATCCACCAACATAAACACTCGATCCAAATTGCGTAGATGTCTATAGTTATGTAAAATAATGCTTTATATATATATATACCTTTACAAAATTCGGACAAATTCGGACATTCCATTCGAAAGATAACACGAGTTTAAAAATGTAAGTGTTAGAAAAAAGTTGCTTGGTCGCCGCTCACCTTGCTCGGCTAGCTAAGTAGCACCTTATGCGATGTAGGCGTCACTGGGGTACGGGCCGTACGGGAGGGGAAATATTTTGAATTCGCTTAGTAGGTAATTAACCTCAACAAAAAGTTTATTTTAGATACCCGTGCGAAGCCAGGACGGACCTCTAGTATATATATATATATATATATATATATATATATATATATATATATATATATATATATATATATTAGGGTGGTCGTTAAAAATTAAATTCTTTCAGACGCCCAAAAAAATCCTTCCTTTTGACGAAAAACTACGGGAAAAATTTTGCTTTTTGATTTTTAAGAAAAATAACACGTGCCGGCGGCCAATTTAAGTTTATTTTTCGATAAAATTATAGTTTTTTGGAATATTTGTTAATATCGAATATAACTTGGTAGTCATTAACTTAATCTCTATAAATGAATAATTGTATATAAAATTTACTAAATTGTTAATATTTCAAGAAAAATAAAGTTTTTAGTGCTAAAATAAATGATTTAATAAAGTTAATAAGTTTACCAATGAGATTATCTCGATGGATATGAACTTCATCTAAAAACAAAAGAAACCCTTTTGTAGAGAATTTGATTTCCTATAAGCATATTTTCATGTTTTTTTATCAAAATTTAAATAATGTAACAAATATTCCAAAAAACTATAATTTTATCGAAAAATGAACTTAAATTGGCCGCCGGCACGTGTTATTTTTCTTAAAAATCAAAAAGCAAAATTAAAGGAAGGATTTTTTTGGGCGTCTGAAAGAATTTAATTTTTAACGACCACCCTAATATATATATATATATATATATACAATATTACAATAATGGACACTGAATTTTACGAAAGTCAAGTTTAGGGGTATACATACGTCTTATATATAGACACTAGACCTCTTATTTGGGCTAGGAAACAAGTTTTTAGGGTCCACCAACAAGTTTTGAATGAATAATGGGAAAAACAAAAATACGTTTGATAAACAAGGTTATGTCACTTTTGTTGAAAAAAACTTTGATTTGTCTTTAGGAATACACTTACACATGATATATAAACACTAAAACCGTTTTTTAGTTTAGTAAACAAGTTTTGAATTAGTTATTATAAGTTTAAAGTACATAATAATAAATCACAGTACTGTAACTTTTTTTCACTTTACGACGATAAATAAATGTTACCAAATCAGTATGTCAATAATATCGATTTTTTAATTCGAATATCATTCGATATTCCAATAATATCCATTTTGAAATACGAAAATTATTGTTATTGTTTATATATTACGAGTTTGAATGAGTAGTATTTGTAATCGATTTATTTTTATTACAAACATCGATGCATTAGGCGGCACTATGAATATTTTGCCGCCTTTTTATTTTTTAATAATGAGCGACTACGAACTGGTGCAAGGACAGTGTTTCTCGCGACCAGTAACTTAAACGGTGAGTTGGTTGGGTTGGGTTAGTGTTTAGATCAAAGCGCACGAGCCGAGCGAGCGAAGCGAGCGTGCCGCGGCAGCGGCCGGCGAGTGCCAGAACCGACTGGTCACCATTTATTTATTGATAACTATTTAAATGGTGGTTACAAATCAGTTGTGACATTTGTTGACCGCTGTCATGGCACATTTGCTTTGCTCGATAGGCTTGTGGGCTTTAGTCCGCGTTTTTAGACTGTATTAAATGTTTTTTACATTGATCACTAACTTTTCTTCTGCATTTCTCGTCTTTAGACACAAGAAATACGTACACCATTTTGAAAAAAATTAGTAAATTTATGTTTACAAAAAAAAATATCTTAAAAACTACACGTCTCCTAGACATGGGGGTTGCAGGAAGGAGAAGTACTCATCCCCCCCTTCCCCCTCCCCCCCTCCACTACTTAAAATTCAGTGTCCATTATTGTAAAGTTGAACCATATATATATATATATATATATATATATGCCAATTTGGCAGGAACCTGTGTATGATTTTAAAGTATGTAGGTATATTTTGTGTCTTTATACAATCCATGTTTTTATGCAAATAAAATAACAAAGGTCAACCAAATATTCTATTCTACGTACGATAATTTCTTTTTTTTCTTCGTGTTTTCCACTGAACTGGCAGAAGTAGCTTCGGTCTCTTCCGAGTCGGTGTAGTAAGGAAACTTGCCCATTGTTGAGAATCGAATCAATTTGACGGTTAAATGTTTGGAAAGTAACAATGAATGGTTTTTGGAATTGGTTCTTAGGGAATTACATTTTGTAGTGGATGGTTTTACGGCTATCTCGAGGAGGCGATTAAAATTATTTTTGCTTCCAAGGCATTATTATATCTTTCAACTTCGTTGACAATGTTACATAGACAAGAAAAGGATAGACGCTGTCATCTTTAACATATTTAAGTGGTTTTGTACAGCACATCTTTTTTTACTCTTCTAAAATCATTACTCCTTTGTAGTATTTCTCCTTTGTATTACTGCGCTATAATCTCTTATCTACCTATATGTATAAAAGAAAGTCGTGTTAGTTACACTATTTATAACTCAAGAACGGCTGTACCGATTTGGCTGTAAATTGATGGTGAGGCAGCTTAGAACCAGGAGACGAACATAGGAAATTGTTTACCCCGTTGGAACCGGTAGGTGGCGCTGAGATCGGGTTCTAGAATCCTCCTAATGACCTGGAGCGATTTTGGTGATTTTGTTTTTGTGTGTTTGAGTGGGTCCCCGGATGGTTTAAATCCACAATTGGATCCGCTGCGGGCGCTGGGATCGGGTCCGAGATTTTTATTTTTTCAGAGCAGGACTACGTCTGCTGGGGCCGCTAGTTTATAGATAAACTAGCTGTGCCCCGGACGTCGTCCGCGTGGAATTTGTTTTCAAAGCCCCACGATTTTGAAACTTTCTTCATTGGTGCTCCGCTCCTATTGGTTTTAGCATAATGATATATAGCCTATAGCCTTCTTCGATAAATGGGCTATCTAACACTGAAAGAATTATTCAAATCAGACCACTAGTTCCTGAGATTAACGCGTTCAAACAAACAAACTCTTCAGCTTTATATAATAGTAAGTATACGATTATAGCGCAGAATTATATAAAATGCGTTATAACTTGTGTATCAACAAATACTTAGAAATTCCAAATGAAAATTATATTAGAACAACACGTAGCCCCCAAATTTCGAATATAATACAAAACAAGACTTCGCCAAACGGTACACAAAAGCCTAATTGCAATACTAGTGTTCGCCTTTGGGTTTGATCAATTCATTAGAATCTATACATCTATACATACATATAATAAAATTGAAGTCGACGGCCTCTGTGGTTGAGCGGGCTAAGCCTTTGGCGGCCTACCTCACTGCAATCCAGAGGTTCCGGGTTCAATTCCCGGTATAGTAAAGTTCAGAAACGTAATTTCTCCGTTATTTACCATGGTCTGGGTGTCTGGGATCGGCCCCAGAGTGGTCCGTTGTATATTACCCATAACACAAGCGTAACTTGCTTAATTCGGGGATATACAATGTGCGTGTTTGTAAGCCGTTATTAAAAAAAAAAATTTGAAGTGTCAGTTTGCTTGGTACTTATATCAAAAAATCACTTTTTAATTTTTTGTCTATCTGTCTAAATGTATTGTATTACTAATATCACGGGACTTTCATTGGCAAATAGAAGATATTATAAGAAGTAACTTAAGCTACTTTTCTTTGGGATTCCGCGAAAAAATTCCAAATAGTCGAAGACGCAAGTAAAGCTAGTAATTTTAAATTAAATTATTCATTCTGTAATTGTTTAATTGTTGAACAATGAAGTGTTTACTATTCTATTGTATTCCACTAAAGCCATGTAACAAACGCTATACGCAAATAGATACTGGTGTACCAAGTTATCTTTGAAATGGCAGAAAATGAAACTACAAACAGCCGCCATCTTGAATTGATTCAGTTCTAGCATTTTCCAATATTATATATTATGTAGTTCATACAACCAGAAACATTTTTATGGAATCGATTATTGTTAATAATTAGAAATAATCATCAACCGTTTATCAACTCATGATATGCGTGGCATATGGCATTTATCTCTTGACTTATCAAATCGATGTCATCTGTCAGATGCCATCCACGCCGTCCTGTTTGAAATAGACCTTAGCAACCCTCTTTTGTTAACGCAGTGTTAATACATTTCGTAGGTACCATGGCCATACTGCAGAGATCACCGCTGTGAGCATGGCTTCAACCAAGCCCCCCAACGAACTATTGGGCTCTACTTATAGCCTCGAGCTCGAACCTCTGTAGTGACCATGCAGCGCATTTGACGTAGGGATGAACTGCTTCCACTGAATCAATGTCGGCGTCAGGCGATTCTAAATCTCTGCCAGTTTTGGATCATGGTCGCGGTTTCCCGCGTCCTGCCGGCAATATACCAGGCCTCTAGCACGGGCATGCTGTCGGGAGCGTCGTGCCTAGGCAAACACCTCCGTCTGGAGATTCCAGGGCTGATCACCCGCGGCCTTAGCGACCCTGCGTCAATGTTCAAGCCTCTAAAATGAAAATAAAAACTGAGAACACATAAACAAACTGACTTAGTATTATATTATAGTTCCATACGCCTACCTACTACTATCTAGAACAGCAAAACATTTCCAATTAAAGTCCATTCACTGCCTAATTATTAATTAATTCATTCCATGTTCCAGCTTCAGTGTTGCCAAATTAATAAATTCAATTGAGCTAAAATAACTGTAGGCTGGTATCACTTACTTTCCCGCTAAAATGAATTGCGGCCAATTAAAACGCAGTACACTGTGTTTGAATTTCGAATGGGCGGTCCGTTTTTATGGAATTAAATCAAAAATGTGGCCATGAGATATGTTGATTGCAAGATAAAAAGTTCAAAAAACTCTAAATAGACTACTGAAGAAAGAGAGAAAGAAATATTTTATGTATGACAAAAACAATACAGAGTATTATGAAACAGTAAAATAATAGAAACAGAATACTTACGTCTTAAAATTGGACACAGTCTCAGCATATGCTGAACAATTAAGACCAGCGCTGTTCTTCCGCCTGGGACCAGCAAGTGAAGTCACGAAGGACAATACAACACGCATAATAATAGATAATGTACAATTCAGTTAAATGATATAACTATAACGTAATTAAAAACAAACTATCATAATAAATAAAATACATTACTATACACTATACAATACTGCAAAAAGTAAAGATTATGGATAAGTTGACAATAAGTTTTGAAACAATGTTCACGCGCATGTCCGCGTGCTGTATTACACAAACACTATTATATAATTTATATACTATACTGTCCCATTTTATTATAAACTCGACGTCGATTCCACCGAAGGAGAACTAAAAACAGCAGGAAAAACAATGATGTTTCCTCATTGGAATCTATTACTGGAATGAAGTGCGCTACCCTTTTTTTTGGCCAGGGGAAATCCGTTTGAGGACTAAGCCGCGACAGGCAGAGAAGCCTGGGGGAATGTTCACGACCCGTGTGAGTGTGGGATTCGCCAGATCGGGGGTGGCACCAGCGTGCCCAGTCAGAACCGGAGCCACGCTATTACCACTCCCCAGTTAGGGATACCCACTAAAACCCCTGGGAGTTCCGTCCTGCGCCTTATACCAGGAATACGTGTATGCGGTTTTCCCAACTCTGCGTGCCCTGGCAGGCGTGGGCCCCGCTCACTGGGCCTCTTCCAATGCCAGGGGACTAAGCCCCTGGCCACAATTAGGTATTTTCCGACGTGGGGCGGTCTGTAACTCGCCCCACGGGAAGAGAGATGAGCGCGCGCGGAACACGGCATGTGCGGGTGAGTGAGAACCCCTATACCCCTAGGGGCCCCACCCGCGCCGCCCGCTTACGGCGGCCGAAGGTCACTATCCGACCTCCGGCGTCGGCGCGTCCTCCTTTGTCAGGAGCGGAGCAGGGAATTACGCTCACGCTCCCGTTCCGCCTCCTCCTTCGCAAACATGACTTGCTCGCAGAAGGAAAAGAAGTGCGCTACCCTAATCTAAGCAAGTCGCGCGGCTGTAGTAATAAAAAGGCACAGGCTGCTGTTGCGCTGCTGCCGCATTGCCTACGACCTAATGTAAAGGTGCTTTTTACTCTCCTTTTGGCCTTAGTCGGGTAACCTTCATGTTCCGTCTACATATTAAGTGCTTGATCAGGACAGTATGAAAATTTTAATAAACTCATTGTCACCCCACTGGACAAAGTTTTCGAATATCACATTTATAATAAAATGACGGATAAATTTTCATGATTAGGGACGCATTTATTAGGTATTCAAATTAAACGAATTTGATTAATTGAAAGCTTTTTGTTTTGAATTTCGGCTCTGATGGTATCTGTGGTATATTTTATATGTTTAAGAATGTTTTATGGTCCTAGCTACAAGGCCTTTTGAGCCAAATTTATTAAAAAATTTGTATTTCGCTAAGTTAGGGTAACAAATAGGTTTCTATAAATCCTGACAAATATTATAAATGCAAAGGTGAGTTTGTCTATTTGTGACGTTTTCACGACTTAACTACGCAATGGATCGTCACAAAATTTTGCATATATGTTATCAGGGGGTGTATACATAGGGGACATAGGGTACTTTCATCTAGACTTTTCTTTATCGATGTAGGTACAGAGAAAGAATAGAATTCTGTCGCATCTTACGACAGGCAGCCCGGCCGTATGAAATTGTATTCTTTCTTCATTCCTACACGGATACAATTTAGGATTTATCTAGCAATCTTGGAGCATAGTTCAGCACAGTATTGTAGTATGGCATTCATAAGAGAGTTGTTGACCTAACTTGTATCATATATGTCGGAGGAGGTACCTCCGTAGTGTTTATAAAGAGTGTGTGTCAGCAATGCCGACGTCACGAATGTTGGCTTCTTGGTGACGACCCATATTTGAGTCCTCGAAATAGAATTTCAAGAGTACTCGGCGGTGTATATTGCAAGAGCCTTACGACTTCCCAGAGAGGTCCGTCCCGTTCGGTAGCTCGAACAATAATGATTCAGTGTCGACAGTGCTGCCGTATTTATAGGGCACGGTGCACGTGTCGACGCATGTGCACGTGATCACGAACTTTTAGGTTAAGTATTGAAATTACAATAAAATCTTGTTGTTTTACGTTAATTTCACATTACAATAAACTCACATAAATTAAATAAATGAATATTGGTTTTGTAACACGTTAATTGTTGTATTTGCGCCGACATATACAATTTTAATAGAAAATTGTATAGAAATTTTATAGGACTGTGCGTAAAATTTTTATAGGATTCAACATATAATGGTCGATCGCAGCTGTCATTTTAGTCCAGGTAATTAAAAATCACAGTATAGTAGTATAAATATGGTAAACTCTTTACATAATGTAACATGTACCGGAAGTTCAATTTACTCGATAACTAAACTTGCTAACTTGAACGTAACTTGCTAATAACTTTTGAATAACTTATTTTAAGTTTTAGTTAGACACTAAAAAGTTACATTTATGGCAGCTTCAAGAGGGTCAAAGTTTGATTCCCAGAGGAGTTGTTGTGCAGTTCTTAATTTGGTTAAGGAAAACTCGACACTTGGTTTCTTAAGCAATTAACATAAGGTGCTAAGGGGTTTCGAATGATACCCTGTCCCACAAATGGCGTCGTAGACAATAAATTTGAAATTTTTATAAGTATTCACAGCAGAGTATTGTTACGAGTTATGCGGGACTCGAATTAAAATGCCGTTAGAATTACTATAGAGTTTATTAGAACTATACAAACACGTATAACACAGGTATAAATATAACCGAACACAACAAATCCAAACGCTATGCAGGAGGTCGTAATTCAATAAAACGCGCGAAGTCCGTCACTATTAGATTCCCGAATGTAAACACGTCACGCCCGTATCGTAGTCGTAGCTTGACTGCTCCTTCTCTCCATCAGGCCGTCGCTTTATAATTTACAAATACAAAAAAAAACCGCAACACCTGGCTAATGACGCTAATGAGTGAGTACAATAGGACAATAGGCTATTCTCCACAATACTTAGAAACGTATGCCAATAAATAAGTGAAGAAAAGAAGACGATCACAAAAGGATTACGACAGTATTATAAACTACATACATACATATTGTCATGCCTGTTTTCCGCTGGGGTAGGGGTAGGCAGAGACGTTGGATTTCCACCTGCTACGATCCTCACGAACACTAGTCTTGTTTCGTTTCTTGATATTAAAAACACTAGTTATAATTTTATATTTTAGTTTTATGTACTTTACATGAACTCCTATTATTATTAAAAAAACTTCGTTTACAAAACCGACTTCAAAAACTAAAAAGTATAAAATAACTAATAAATATAATATATATTAATAATAATAGCTTTAGAAGTAAATTATTTTATACTGAAAAGTGTCCGAAACGTCGGAATAACAAAAAACAAATAAATTACCGCACTTTAAACCGTTAAAACGTAGTTTTATTATGTATACTAATCGCGAAAACTTAAGAAAATATTAAAGTCTTTCTTTCAAATACACATGTGTATTAAAAGAAACTACCTAGTATTTATTTTGAAATACATTCCTAGACTTCATTGAAAAAAAAGAGAATGTAGGTGAAAAGTCAGCGTGGGGATCCACACAACTTCGAGTATTGTAACCAAAGTTTTAATTTGGAGCATATATTTTTTCATTGCTCCAAAATTACCACCCATATTTATGACATTTTACCTGCAAATTGTGATCGTGGTGTGAATGTCCCTTACCTGTTAACTCTTGTCCATTCTAAATGACGGGAGACCGGAAGGCTAAAGCTTACCTCGCTCAAAGGATTAGCCTCTGTATCCAGGGAGATAATGCTGCCAGCCTTCTAGATACAATGCCCAGCGACAGTGGCCTGGTGGGGCTGGGCAGGCTTTGATATAGATTTTTTTGCTATTGTTTAAATATTTTAAAGTTAGGTTTATTTATAGGATTGTTTAATTTTTGTTAATAGTTCTTAAATTTAGATAATTATTTAAATAATAAAGTCATTGTTATTCTAAATTCAATTCAAATTAAAAAATATATATGTTAACGCCGACCTATTTGGTCGCCGTCTTTTTTGTTTCTTTTTTCTTCCGCCGCATCTGTCACTATGCAATGTGACATAGTCTACGTTCGACCGCTGAACGCACCGCTGCTCTCGCATAAACCTCGCCGCGTCTTGTGTGTTGTGCCGCTTATTAAACCCGCTATCATCAACCCGCACGTTGGAAGGTGCACGCTGTACCGTTCCAGCTGGTCCATTAAGTCGAAGGAACCGCAAGACAAGAAGAAAGGATCAAGAGGACGAAGTGCCTGCCGCTGCGAAGACGCATCGTTCGTAGCGTGTCTGGTGCGGCGACCTTATCCTGTAAGTCCTTTCCTTGCCTTTATCCCCGCTCCCGCGCCAACATATATTGTTTTTTTTATGTAAATTTTTATATAAAGAAGAAAGAAAGAAAGAAAATATTTATTGACGTGAATGAATGCACGTAAAACTTAATAATAAACTAAATTAACAGAATATAACGTAGTTAGTCTAATACAATTAATGTTTTGTGTTTTTCTTAGGTCATCAGAAAACGCTCTCCACCGCTCAGTTGTCATTTTAAATTAATTTCTGATCACCCAGCACCTGTCATTTTTATATAGTCACTCGCAAAACCAAAGTCACTCCGACATTGGCAAAATCAACGCACATTAAAAGCGTTGGAGCCATCGACGAACAAAATAGAATAGAAAAGTTTTAATTTACAACTAACTTCGCAAAGCCACAAATGTTTGCGGTGTGGGGTGTAAGCATCTGTAGTGTTTTGTTACTGAACATATAAAACTACCTAACAATGGCGGATTTACCAATAGGCTGAGTAGGCTGGAGCATAGGGCGGCCGATTTTGAAGGGCGGCAAATTTGAGACCAATATTTTTTTGTCTTACTTAAATTCTAAGACTTAATAAGATAATTTTTATTAAGCCCACACAAAATATTCCACATGTAATATGTTTTAATATTAAGATATTTTCTATAATTTGAAAACTCTTTTTGCTGTGGTCGAAACAAACCCATCCCCTGTTTCACAGTTTACTAATTACGAGGAAAAAATGTTGTGTAGCTAAAATGATAGTGCAGAAATCATAAAGATTTCATTGACAAGATAAAAGTAATTCATAGGACTGTCAATTAGTGTATCGATTTCTAGGGTGTAGAGGTCGGTAGAGGTGACTAAATTTGAGTAGCCTGCAGGCGGCCAATGTCTAAATACGCCCTGCTACCTAATATGATATAACTAACAATTCACCACAAAAAAAAAACTCAATTGTTTCAGGATTTTCTACGACATAACTTAAAAATAACACAGTGCACAACTTTCACAAGTTTAGGAGTAAGTTAATATAAGGCCAAATATACTCTTTTACTGAGTTTTGAACTCTTTTTTTCGCAAACCGTACTCTTTTCAAATCCTGTACTCTGAAAGTACTCATTTGTATATTAATTAAATATTTAAAGTTTTAATAGAAATTTCCTTATGTTGGCCAGGCACTAATGCTGCTGTTGAAAGGGTATTATCACTAGGGATTATTGGAGCAGTGAGAAGTCGCAACTTTCTGTAAAAACATTATCTGCCGTCTTAACAGTCAAATTTTATGCAAAATGAATGTTCGGATGTGGCTACATTATTAGACGACCATCCTCATTTAGCAAAAAAATCCACTCCGAGGAAAAGTATGTTTTAAAAAGAAAATAAAGCTTTTATCGTTTTTTTCTTCTTTTTTTTCACCTATGCAATACTTGCAAAGTGTACTCTTTTTGAACAAAAAATAGTTGGTCAACTTAGTTAATAATATCTTGATTAAGTTTAAAGGAACATTAATAACTAGCAATACTGCACAACTACTAATACACTATTCTAATAATAGCTCCAGTAACAATATTTTTGACATATTAAAGAAGTTATAAAGACCATGGTTAAAATTTTTGAACAACTGAAAGTTAACTCTGAAGCTATCACTAATCTTTATTTATTTATTCACGAAGCAGAACCCTATTTTATTTAATAAAAAAGAGTAAATAACTGTAGTGGCGGAACTCCATACACTTCTCATTTGAACTTACTCCACTAACGGAATTAACTTGACTATAATTATTTTGGTTACGCCATTTTTCAAAATTGTTTAATTTTAGTTACAATTCGTTATTCGACGAAAATCTTATCGTAGCACATATAAACTGAAGTTACATACTGAAACATGAAGGGTTTTGTTCTAAGCCATCCGAATTCTGTTAGAGCATTGAGATAGACTGGGGACGATCTCCAATTGATTGATATGAAGTTGTCCTATGTGTTCAGGGATTAGCTAAAGCGTCGCTAAAGATTTTAAATTGGATTTCATTGTAAAAGATTTTTTTGTTGTTTCAAGAGAGATTATTATGATTTGTAAAATCGATTTATATATTTGTAGGAATCGTACATGTTATTATAAAGTAACCATATGACAGAAGTAGTCAAATGTAGTAATCGGAAGTCGTATAACCGGATGTCAATGTAGAAGCAGTTATTATCAAGCTAACGGATATCGGAAATGGAGTAACCGGAAGTTGGAAATTATACAGATGGCGGAAGTTGGTTTCATGAAGGAAGTGTAACTGAAGTGGCGCCACAACATTAACAGATATTGTCACTACAGCGCGCTACGAGGACCTTAAATACGCGGTGTTCGGGCAGAGAAGGGGCAGTCTTAAACCGACAGTCTCAGAGTCTTCGACCAGCAGTCTGGAACCGTCATTCTATGTTCATTGGTTGAACAGAGCCGAAGCTCTGTTGGACAAGAGGCGCATAGTATATTATGGTCGATAATTACTGCTCGATAATCGCAGTATTCTTTGAGGGCAGATTGCTGCTCGACACCTGACAAGCGTGGAGACAACTTTTGCAGTTGTCCTAATATTTATGTGTATTTTTGTGCTGTATTTTATATTGTAATAATAATTGTATTAGTTCAAGTGTAATAAACTCTGATTATAACATTTCAGATTATAATTGTATTATACTCCGAGTGGCATCCGCTTTCGGCGTGAGCGAGCCGACATATTTGTTAAATAGATGAAACTTATTTACATAATAACAGAAATAATAACAACTTCTTACAGAAGTCTAACTAACTGCTAATAAATTTGATTTCATTTGCCGAATTCGGGCCTTCATTTATAGGAGAACGGACAGTATACTAGCCACGCTTATTCAACGTGGATTAAAGGGTTACAAATACTTCGGCTATATATGTATATTTTTTTACAGGTAAGCGGTTACCATTCATTACCTATGCACATTTGCAACTCCAAAGACGCTACAAATCCGCTGCTGTTCTCTTGAGGGAGTCTAGAACCTGGCCACTAATGCCGGAACACAACTCAGGGTGGTTATAGTGGCATATTAATATGTGGATATTCGTGGCACTGTCGTTAGTCGCACCACATCACTCCTCGCGTTGAGTCATACGTACTAAATTAAAGTCGGTTATATAACTTAACCTTTTATTTAATTTAATCTCCATCTGCCCGACACACCATAATTGGAGTCAGATGAGGAATCACATATACAGTCAAAGCAAACCTCAGTGGCGTAACAAATAACAGTAGTGACTTTAGATCGAAATTACGAACAGTATTCTTCTTTATTAGTAGTAGGTAACACGAGATACTCGAAACATAGCAATAGCTACGCTTTACCGCCTAGGACACGATAACCTACCAACCAGCGTTCATTGTGAGCTCTGATCTAATATATCGGAGGCATACACAATGTCTCTTGAGGGACTGGCCGTAGCTAATCGATATCACATTGAAACTCGATATCTATTCAGTTGATCTCAAACTGATTCGGTACCTGTAAAATATTTATGCGAATGTACGGCTATTGTTCTAATTTCTAGAACACGATGTTATTGTGGTGTATCCACATCACTAGTTTGTAAGTTAATAGAGATAGAAATAGACAACATTTCATTGTTCACCAAAACAAAAATTACAAAAAAACCTGAAATTCTTAAATTATCTATAATTATTATAATGTATGTCTTTGACGACCACGGGCCATAAAAATGGCCCGGACATTTGGAGGGCTTGCGCGAGAAGGCCAAAACGGGGCCATGGGAAGGCCAAAACGTAGAGTTAAGAGTGATCTCTTCCAGACAACCCGGGCTGCGAATTTAATGATCAGAGACATTTGTGAACTAAATGAAAACACCTATATTAATTAAATAGCTGTTATTATCTATGGATGTCTGCAATGCCACCAGTTCCAGGAATTTTTGGCGGGAACTGAACGGAGATGTTGTGCTGTGCTGTTTTATTTTCTAAAAATGTGTAAAATTACTCTAAAATAAACAATAGTTGTAGGATATTGATAGTTTATGAGTAGTAATTATGTGTTAGTTACCTATAGTTCAGCTGTGCTACACATAGGCTTAAGAAACTATATATCGTAAACTAAGATCTGGCTTAAAGGGCTAGCTGCTAAGCCATAAGCCTAAATAAAGACCACCAGTTCCACAAGAGACTCACAACAACTAGAATTCCAAAATGTCGATCAGCAGTAATTGCCTATAAATACCAAATCTTTTTCCAAGTTCTCTTGGTTATTAGCCACAGCTCTACAGCTACGGACCTGGTTTATGCCTGCCGGCTGGATTGCCTAAACTGATACCATATCGGTCCGGTAGAACTTTTAGGTCCCGTATATTGAGACTCCAAGTAACCCATTATTCGTAATAGTGAAATAAAAAGGGTCGTAATAGCCAAAAGTGTTTTTTTTTACATATAACTGCGCGGGACTAACAGGACGTTACAATCATAAACTCTAGTGGAACGAATTATTAGGCGTTGATGCGTCTACGCGTCTACACATAGTCATAGAAATATTTAGGTACATGCCAATCTAAAAAGTGTAAAAAAAAGTGCAGACCGGTCTTTAACATAAAAATCTATATATATATATATATATATATATATATATATATATATATATGTATATATATACATATATATATGTATATATATATATACATATATATATATATATATATATATATATAACTCTTGTGGGAAATGAGAACAAAAAGTACCGGGCTATTGGGGTGAACTGCTAGTGGTACTAGGGGTCTGAGACTATGGGGACTGTGGCGTTATTTATTTTATGTCTTTCAAGACCACGGGCCATAAAAATGGCCCAGACTTTTGGAGGGCTTGCGTGGGGCCATGGGAAGGCCAACACGTAGATGCCCCTTGACAAAATTTAATGTAAATATGTGGCGTGACACTGACTGGCGATTATCCCTGTCTACACCATACAATAATGCACCCAAGGACAAGCCCCGGCCAGTGTAGGACTATTGTGGGAAATGAAGACAAAAAGTATACCGGGCTATTGGGGTGAACTAGTTAGTGGTACTAGCGGTCTGGGAATATGGGGACTATGGCGTCTGCCCGTCGCAATGTTCGGGGAACATGGAAAAATGGGCAGACGGTGACTCGCCACTCCCTGCATGGGCCCCAAAAAATGCCATAAAAGGCAGGGGCAACATGGGTATGAGTGGCTAAGGGGTGTAGAGAGGTGGGCTGCAGGTTCACCGAAGCTACTTCCGACATTAGGCCATTTATCACTTCCACCCCTGGAGCTTGAGTCTTAGCTCTAGCGATCTCCACTCCGTGCCGGCTGGCTAAGGCAAGCACGGAGGCGGGGGCCTTGTCTTGGCCCCCGGAGTCAGGTACGAGGTGTCGCCACTCACCTAAGGCTTCGCCACAAAGCCCCCCCTGCGGGTTTATTATTATTATTATTTTAGGAAGTCTTACAGTCTAATAAATACAAAATATAGAAACAATAGTATTTAAAAAAATGCTGATAATAAGCCTCCGCCTATTGGTAGAAAAAAAGAACATATAAAAAAGACATAAAAACATAAAAACAAACGACATGTGCATACACAATATTAAGGGATATTATTGTAACAAATTTTTAACTATTTATTGCATCGAAGAAATTTTTTGCCAAATTGCGCTTAACAGAATTTATGGGCGTGCAATACAAGTCGAGTTTTGAGTCTACTACTATTTCATTGAAGGAATTTGAGCTTCGTATGATAAACGAATTTTGTCTGTAGTTGCTATTTACGATAGGTGTGTGGAGTAATCCTCTCTGCCTAAGGCCAAGTTGATTAGTCCGTAATGATACTTTTGAGATATTGAATTTGAAGATATTGAACTTTATTTACATGGGAAATGGCAGGTTGTTACTCGCTAGGCATTCTTACCTCTGTTCCGCTTACACGTCGATTCGTACATTGTAGCGCACTACTAAATTTAGTCTACATCCGTAGAGTATTTTACTAGTATTTTTTCTTGATAATAGTAATGTGTAATTATTTATTAAAGTAAGCAATATATTAAATTATATAAAGCTATTTAATAACCGAAAGAGAAAACGTTCTACGTATCCAAACAAATACGGTGGCTACGTACTGAGAGGAACGTATGCATATCAATGGGGGTCTACTATAGAATAATTTCGTTCTGGTAAACTTCGAGTACATTTTGGCGACCGAGATAAAAAACGACCTAGTAACGTAAGTCGGTTTTAAGAGTCTTAGAAAAATGTGGAATACAGAGGAAGGAAAAGTGCAGATACATTTCTGAAAATATATATATTTTTAACTCAACGAGACTCAAAGTGTCAACGACTTTGTGTGGCCGAAACTAAACTAGTGACCACTCTCA
Organism: Dendrolimus pini; assembly: GCA_949752895.1. NCBI lineage: Eukaryota > Metazoa > Arthropoda > Insecta > Lepidoptera > Lasiocampidae > Dendrolimus > Dendrolimus pini. Next base: position 2,882,188 of record OX457148.1, read on the forward strand.
AATTTAGGGGTTACCGAAATCGATTTAACAGTTCATTTGACAGCTAAATTGTGTTGTGTTCCAGTATATGATATTTGCACTGAATGGCATTTGAAGGCCACTTAATTTTAGCAGCTCCTATTTTCAATGGACACTTAAAATGATCTTTTGAGAATTAGAAGTTTAGGAGCTGCTCAAATATTTAAAACGCCGTCAAATATAAAATTACCATTGAATATAAACTGAAATCTCAATGACATTTTTGTATGATTTTAACTCTCACTTATGAAAATTTTGAACGTTTACGTTATTAATCATTAAAAAAAAATATGAATGAAAACACTGTATTAGACTTTTATTTATTGCTTGAGTTCAGCAGACAGGCAGACGGCCCACTTGATGGAAAGCGGTTACCATCGCCTATGGACATTTGCAACACCAAAGGTGCTACAAATGCCGGAATCTGGTCACTAATGCCGGAGATAACTCAAGGTTGTTATGGCGACATACGATAAGACCAGAGATGGTAGCCATCCGGTCGGGCAAATGCCCTACCACCTGGCTGTGGGTTGTTTTGTCGCCTCTTACGACAGGTCGCCCGGCCGCAGGAAATTGTATTCTTTCTCCGTTCCTGCACGATAAATTAAAATAAGGCTCTTAAAAACTAAATACAATATAGATTGAACAAAGCTTAACATTAGCGTTCAAAACAAGATCTTACCGGCAACCCTTTAGAATTAGAATCCTTTTATCAAATCAGAATTAAAATTGATAATGAATATCCAATAAACCAGTGATTTTCTTTTGTAATAGTTAAGTAGCAAGTTAATTTACGATATTGGCGAGTTCAGCTCTCAACATGGTAATAGAAATTCACCAGTTAAGTAATAAGTTGTCGATTAAGTATATGTCTATCCCAACGACGATAATCCCAACCCGCCAGTTTGCAAGTTTACTAGTTTCTTAACCAATGGCAAAGTTTATCAGGCTTTAGCAATAGAAGCTTACTACCTAACATACTGGCAAATTATGTGGGTTCATTCGAAACCTGTACAAGAAATATGATAACTTAAGACAGTTTTCTAATATAATGTGCATATCGTTACAATTAATCTATGCTGGCATTGAAGATAAACACTATGATGACATCTACATATCAAAATAACTACCGATGAAACTTATTAATCTCTCTTGGCCTCGTGTTGCAGGTTTGTATGTTTATAAGCTGATATTATTATTTAACCATTCATCTTTTGATTTCATCCAACTGACAGCGATTTCAGACTTGTATATTCAATGTAATTTTGTTCCTTTACTCCTTCACAGTGTGGGCTGTCAAACTCTGGAATGGGTTGCCTCTTTCTGTCAGAGAGACCAAAACTTTGCCTGTATTTAAGAACTCACTCAGAAAACATTACTTTTCCTTAAATAATTATGCTTAATTCTTTTTATACTGTGATCTATTAAAATATATATTTCATAAATATGTTTGTAATGTAATTTAATTTATAAAGTAAATTAAGTACTTATTAAGTTACTTACTTTAAGTTATATCCTAAATAATGCCCTGCACCACCTAAATCGCCAGATTAGTATAAAATTAAGTTAGGTTACCTGGAAGAGTTGCCTTGTTTTTACCATGACAATATTGTAATCACACATTTTTAGTTTTTATAATTGTTTATTTGGTTTCTATCTATCTATCGTGTTTATGTTTAATTTTATTTTATAAATAGTATATATTTTAGAGGTCGACTTACATTTGTTAAAAAAATAAAGACTGACTTCCAAAGTAATAAAATGTAACCATGCATTCATTTCGATTTAGAATCACTTTTCGACTGAACTGGGTTCTCATAGTAGACCCTCTTAGCAGTTGTCATAACAGTGTCTGAGGCAACACCGCAATAACACACTGGAATCTCGGAATATGACATTGTTTGCTTTGTTTATTAAAATAACTTTTAGACTTCGCGGTATGAGTAGGGGTGGTACGTTTACTTTAGAAAGTTCATTAGCATTTTAATGAATTCTAGAATATTGAGTAATTTAATTATATACAAATATCATCTCGCCGTGACAGTTAATTAAATATTAATGCTCAGTGGCGGATTTGCAGTCTTGGCCGCCCTAGGCCCCAGGCCATGTAGTAAGTACCAGCCACCCCTTTCTCAGAACCCATCATATTGAGTATACATAATGAATTTACTTTTTTGCCAACTTTTATTGAAATCGATTCATGCGTGAGCCTTTAGAATATTTACGTACTATGAGTTATTTCTTGTTATCATCAGTGAATTTTTTGACACGATTGGCCGCCCCTAATATCTAGCCGCCCTAGGCCCGGGCCTCCTGGGCCTTAGGGCAAATCCACCACTGTTAATGCTTATAGGAAGGAATGTAGACACATATTACAATATCGAACATGTTACAGAAAAACATCTGAAGTATCAGATATTTTTTTAAGTCATACTTCTTTATAATCGTTTTGATTTGAAACACGCTGAAACAACAGAGCGGCACTAAAAAGAGATAAATACAAAAAAATCAACCTTATTTAATTCGAAATAAAACACATTTTTCACTCAATTTTTTACTTATATATTTATATTATTTTGTAAGTATAGGTTTATTTATTTTTAGAAAGAAATTAATAAATTGAATAAAATAATTAAAATTAAAAAAACACATTTCTCTTTACCAGTTAGTAGTCATTTTCACATTAAATAAAACTAAAAAGATTTAAAATAAATTTTAACTGTATATATTATTATCCGCAAGAGTTAACTTGAGCGGATGTGCGCTCCCCTCCCGAGCGGTAAGGCGGGGGGCCTTCTTACCGCTCTCGCCATCGACGCGTACGATCGAGTCAGTATCTCGCGCTTACGCCATCCGTGCGAAGTCTCTAGTTTGATGTCAAGTTGTAAGTCTCAACTCTTGCGGATTGTATTTAATTTAAAAATTTACACTGGCTTAAAGGCCTAGTTGCCAAGCCATAAATATTAAAAAAAATAAAAAATTTACAAATATTCTTTTGTACGTAGGTTAACAGATACGTAGATAAAGTAAGCTCTCCGGGTCGATATGTTACTTCTTACATTTCAATATAAAAGAACTGTCGTAATAAAACAACAATTATTTTTATCATCTTACCTTTGAAATATTATAAAATCATCATTATCAAATTAGGACATCATCCTACGCTCGTGCTAAATCTATGAGGCTGCGACATTTTGTAAGATGATAACAAGTCATCATCATAATCCGAGCGTTAAATGCCGCTTGAGTTCGGAGCATCTTGGCCGATTTAATTAGTGATCAATCAAATTTTATCAATTTTTTTCACTTTCAGGCCTTAGTCATTATTACAATACGCATAATAAATCAGAAAATTACTTAAACGGCGCTCGCTTCAGGACTTCAGGAATAAAACGTAAATGCGTTACCCGCTAAGCTACTACGACTTACCAAAAAATAATCCTTCGAAAACGTGTATTTTCTTAACGAAAACACGTCTAAACAAATCCCTAAGTAGGCCCCCGAATTCCCCTAGTACAGACACCAACAATAATTCGATTTACGTGGAACTAAATGATTTTACGAACAATTTACTCGAGTAACAAAGTTAGGGAAAAGGTTTGAGCGTCCCTTCAGAATTATAGATTTCAAGGACTACTTCCGTATTATTAACAGCGAGTATAGTACTCTTGGCAATCATTTTACACGTGCCATTTGTGACCCAGAAATGTTGGTGAAATTAAAATGACAGGTCTATAAATCCATCATTAGATCTGCCCTTTTATATGGCAGTGAAGCGTGGCTCGTAATTGAGCAACACAAATAAGTGCTGCGTGCCACGGAGATGAATATGTTGCGATGAATGTGTGGAGGATATAAAATTCTTGGAAATGTCGAACTTATTCATTCAAAGTTACTGTGACTGTGTGAGCGCGATCAAGCAAACAAACAAACAAAATCCTCAGCTTTATATATTGGTACTAGCGACTCCGGCACACGTTGTCCTGCTCTGAAAAAATAAAAAATTTGGACCCGATCTCAGCGCCACCTACCGGTTCTAATTGCGGATCTAAACCATCCTCGAATCCACTTGAACACACACAAAAAAAATCATTAAAATCGGTCCAGCCGTTTAGGAGGAGTTCCTTGTCAACACACGTACAGAAGAATTAAATAAAGATAAGATAAGAAAACGTGTAGGTAGTTATTCAATTATTATAAAGTTATAAAATAATAAAAACAAACCGAGTCTTTTCGGTCCTTGTTTATATTTCAGCCTCACTCGCATTATTTTTAGCGCTTCCTTTAAGATTTATTTTATGGTACCGCAGCACCACCCATATTATCCGTGTGTTGACGGACACTTTTTAACCGACTTCGAAAAAAGGAGGAGGTTCTCAATTCGTCAGGATCTTTTTTTTTTTGCTTTTTTTTATGTATGTTCGCCGATAACTCCGTGATTTATGATCCGATTTACGTGATTCTTTTTTTGTTCGACGCGGAATAGCTTCCAATTGGTCCCCTAAAAATTTTACATAGTTTGGCCCAGTAGTTTTCATTTTATGAACATTTTTCATGGAAATAATTTTCACTCCGTTTCATATGTTCGCCGATAACTCCGTGATTTATGATCCGATTTACGTGATTCTTTTTTTGTTCGACGCGGAATAGCTGCCATGTGGTCCCCTAAAAATTTGACATAGTTTGGCCCAGTAGTTTTCATTTTATGAACATTTTTTTGTTCCCGGTTCTTGGGACCTATATTTTTTAAGAAGCGCGGCACCATTCGTGGGTCCACCCATACATAGGTAGACACTAAAAAGTAACAAATAAAATTTAAGAACTTCGTTTAAAAAAACCGACTTCAAAAACTAAAAAACTAAAATGTATAAAATAATTTATTTCTTAAGCTATTATTATTAATATATATTATCTAAAACATCTTGAAGTCGGTGCAAAGTAAAACATAAAAATTACTATATTTAGAAAATTACTAAGCACCGACTTTAAGATGTTTTAGATAATATATATTAATAATAATAGCTTAAGTAATAAATTATTTTATACATTTTAGTTTTTGAAGTCGGTTTTTTTAAACGAAGTTTTTAAATTTTTCAACACAGACGATATTATGGAACTTCCCTCATTATTATTTATTTTTTAAATAGTAGTAGTAGAATTCGCCACAAAGGCAGGCAAAGGAATCTTTAGTCCATACAGCCAAATCTGATGTATAAGTATTCGTATAGTAGCGCAGTTGTATTGTAGGCTGCAACTAACGCCATCCAAGGGAGTTATTGTGAAAACTCGAAAGGCCACATTTGACTATACAGTTCACATTTCTCACAAAAACACATAATTATTACTCAAAAACTATCAATATCCTACAACTATTGTTCATTTTAGAGTGATTTTATACATTTTTACAAAATCAAACTGCACAACACAACGTTCCCTTTCAGTTCCCGCCAAAAACTCCTCATTTTTTTTAAACTGACAGTTGGGAGCACTGGTCACAGATTAAAAAACACAATATCTCAACTTAGAACAGAAGTTAATGAAATTAGGCCCGATATTGACAGGGCAGATCCGTTTTGCAAGTTAGAATTGCTGACTTTTATTATTGTCGACGGGACACAGGCTGATTTGTGCACCCAGGCCCCAATACAATTAAGACGGCCCTGAGGCGTAAAACGTTTAGGGGCCCAAATGTTGTTACTGTCTTGCAAAACTGCCGGACACTGTTTCGTAGGTTTCATTGGTTCCTCTTTCTGTGACCATTCTAAACGATCAGGAAAAGGTGACAGGAAAGAGATAAAATAAAAAACTATATAACGTAACAATAATTATTTTATTGTAATGGTCCGGATACACCAGCGTTAGTGTTAAAGATTTAGGACCGCTTGCATAAGGTTCCTTGAATTTATTTCAGATATATTGAACGCATTTAACACCCTTAAATACGATTAGCGTCTTGCACAACACAAAATTTGTCGCTTAATATGTTTAAAGAACTGTCAATACATATTGTGTAAAACGTATATAGGCTGTTTAATATGATTAAACTAATTTTATTTAAAGTTTATTTTGTTATAATGCTCGCATTTACGAGCTTAAAACATGAATCCATGAAAAGTGAAGTGAGGTTATTGTTTTGCACAATTTCCAAATTTGAGGGATAGCAATCGAAGATAGACTCTGAATTCAAATACTAACAAGATTATTTACATATTGTATAAATAGTCTATTTAAATTTGAGGGTTGCCATACTAAAATAATATATTTACTAGCCGCACTTTTACATTCTCTAATTTTATTGGCCAGACTAACTATAATCACTCAATAATACTTCTTCACACCTCACACACTTATCGCTGTCAGCATTAAACTTCCTACATCTAGAACATTGACTCTTTTCAGTCGGAACCAACTCGATTTCCCATCTCCCGCCATTACTAACCTCCAAATTAACATTTGACACTTCCAAAATTTCACACAAAACACTATCATTAACACCATCATTACTATTTAAAACAATACATTTATCAAATAAATCTTTATTTAATTTAATATTAGCAGAAAGCCTCTTTAAATTTTCATTCTTTGCTAAAACACAGACTTCCTTCTTCATATCCAATATGGCTTCCATTAGCAAACTGTCAATGTCAAAATTTGACAATTGTGACACGTTTTGAGTGTAGAAAAAAGGTTGTTCGTACAATGGATGATATTTCCACGCTTCTTCGACTAAATGTGGTAAAATAGGTCCTAATGCTTTACAGAGAGAGACTAGAATCATGTGAATAACTATCTGTGCGCTTAATCTTTGCTCCGAATGCTTTTTTGAACAGTATAATCTATCTTTAATACAATGACAATACAAACCAGATACTTTATTACTGATAAAATATAAAATTAACTGAGCAACATGATTATATCGAAAATTGTTATAATGGTCGTAGATTTGATTCGAAAATTCATACGTTTCTTTAACCATATATTGGTCAAAGTAATTTAATTTTGGTTTAGCATCAAAATGTGTTTTTTCTAAATCTTTTATGACACCTAATAAATATTTTAGGATATTTCGTATTCTAATAACTTCTGTTTGGCAATCATCGAGCAATTTCTTGCTGATTACAATTTGTGAGTGCTGCGTTGAATGGCTTGCTACCCACCATCTGTTGACACAAAAAATATAAAACTAAATAATTTATTACAGGAGTTTAGGAAACAGGCAGACGACCCACTTGATGGAAAGCGGTTACCATCGCCTATGGACATTTGCAACACCAAAGGTGCTACAAATGCTGCTCTCTTAAGGGAGACTGGAACCTGGTCAATGCCGGAACACAACTCAAGGTTGTTATGGCGACATACTTTAGACCAGGGGTGGTAGCCATCCAGTCAGGAAAAATGCCCTACCACCTGGAGATGGATATACCTCTCCTCAGGGGTTGCCATGGCGAAAATTCACGTGAAAGAGGGCCTTACTCAGATCTAGCCCTAAAGCTCCAAGTGACCTCGTTTTGTTCCCTCATCTAAAAATTGCACTCTGAGGACAGAGATTTTCGTCAAATGTCAGAGGCAATCACCTTCGTGAACAATTATTTTGCAGTGAAAAGCGCCGAATACTATTTGGACTGGTTACAGAGATGGGAGCATCCCTAGTTGAAGTGTGTAGAGTTACAAGGTAAAACATACGTCTATGTTGAAATATTTTTTTTTGTACATTTGGGAGTTTTTGGCGGGAACTGAAAGGTGATGTTGTGCTGTGCAGTTTTATTTTCTAGAAATGTGTAAAATTACTCTGAAATGAACAATAGTTGTAGGATATTGACAGTTTTTGAGTAGTGATTATGTGTTTTGTGAGAAATGTGAACTGCATAGTCAAATGTGGCCTTTTGAGTTGTCACAAGAACTCCGTTGAATGGCACCAGCTGATTACCTACAGTTCAGCTGTGCTACACATAGGCTTAAGAAAATGAAGAAACTAAATGTATATTAAACTAAGATCTGGCTTAAAGGCCTAGTTGCCAAGCCATAAATATAATAAAATAAATTTTGTACATTTGTTAGGTCGGAAACGTTTCTTCTTTTTTCTTTTCTTTCTCGTTCGGAAACTTCTAGTATTATAGATTTTTCATTTCAATTTAAAGTTAAGGCTATTTTTAAGTACTACGACCACTATGTTTGTAGTTCGGCACCAAAAGTAGGCAAAGACACTAAGTTATACAGCCTAGCCAGATATAACAATTACACTGTTTCCGAGAGTATATTTTACTTTTACCTTATTTGGCTTCATATCAAGTGGGCGTACAGACAAAAGAGGAGTTTTACACAAGGGACAAAATTGTTAAGAACATAAAGCTAGTTGGTTGTATAAGACTGACATTTGGAATACCCTTTTTTTAGGTACACTTGCATACCAGTAAGACTTCCTAAATATTAATATGTATATATAGTTTTTAGTATATGTCAGGAAGCCCTCGACATATTTCTTGACTGTAAAGCCTCTTAGTGAAGTAAGTAAACGTTTCTCTTTCTTTCTTACCTTAAAGTATCAACTCCATAAGCTGGCTGGCTGTTCTTGTTACTCCCGCCATTGATAATGGTCATTGGGTCAATGACGTTCCCTATGGACTTTGACATCTTACGTTTTTTCTCATCGACTACGAAGCCGTGGACGAATATTGACCTTCAAAATAAAACAAGTTATAAATTACGTTTTAACGGTTTTAAGCGCGGTAATTTATTTGATTTAGGTTTATCCGACGTTTCGGCCGCTTTTCAGTGGCCGTGGTCACGGAAGACAAAGATGACATTTGTCAAACGTGTATTGTTGAAGTTTTTATTCAGCCTACCGCCAACTTGTTCATTGTTAAGTTGGCGGTAGGCTGAATAAAAACTTTGACAATACACGTTTGACAAATGTCATCTTTGTCTTCCGTGACCACGGCCACTGAAAAGCGGCCGAAACGTCGGATAAACCTAAATCAAATAAATTACCGCGCTTAAAACCGTTAAAACGTAGTTTTATTATGTGTACAAGTCGCGAAAACTTAAGAAAATATTAAGTTATAAATTATTCATGACTAACTGCGCTTGCGACTTTTTTCGCGGAACCCTAAAAACAAGTTTCCTAAGTTACTCCTTATAACATCAGCTGTCTGCCAGTGAAAATTCCATCAAAATCGGTCCAGCCGTTTCATAGATTAGCCGGAACATCCGAACAGACAAAAATTCTAAAAAATGCATTTGCGAAATCTCCTAATACGAATTATTTTTAACATTTTAATTTTGACATTACTTACAGACACTTCAATTTATTTAGCCCTTTTAGGCACCTTACCCATAGAAGCGGTGATCTGGGTTCATTATTATTATAGTCTTAAGGGGCTATAGGTAGAATACAATGCAAATAAGTTAAGTTTTACTATATAGTGCTATAGTTTATTATACTTTTGACTGTAATCTGTTGTCCATGTATGTCATTTTTATTTAAAAAAAAAATTATTTTATTGTATTAAATTATAATTATAGATAATTTAAGATTTCCTTTTAAGTCAGGTTGCCTGGAAGAGATCGCTTTTAGCGATAAGGCCGCCTTTTGTTTTACCAAGTAACTATTGTCTTGTGCATTTTTTTTTTTCGTAATTTTTGTTATGGTGAACAATAAAGTGTTGTCTATGTCTATGTCTATGTCTTTTCTGTTACTGTATTCTATTATTTATGGTATTATAAATTCATTATATTACAATTTTATTCATCTCGATAGATTATCGACAGTTTCAGTTACAAATAAGTTGGGCAACAATATTGTTACGATTTGCAGGACTCGAATTGAAATGCCGTTGGAATTACTATAGAATTTTAATTTATTAGAACTATACAAACACGTATAACACAGGTACAAATATAACTGAACACAACCAGTACAAATTCAATAACACGCGTAAAGTCCGTCACTAAATAGTATTATTATTTATTTAGGTTTATGGCTTGGCAGCTAGACCTTTAAGCCAGATCTTCGTTTACAATATAATTTCTTCATTTTCTTAACCCTATGTGTAGCACAGCTGAACTGTAGGTAATCAGCTGGTGCCATTCAACGGAGTTCTTGTGACAACTCAAAAGGCCACATTTGACTATGCAGTTCACATTTCTCACAAAACACATAACTACTACTCAAAAACTATCAATATCCTACAACTGTTGTTCATTTTAGAGTAATTTTACACAGTTTTAGAAAATAAAACTGCACAGCACAACATCACCTTTCAGTTCCCGCCAAAAACTCCCGTCACTAAATAGATTATCGAATGTACACACGTTTTGCCACGCTTGTGGTAATCGCTTGACTGCAATCTCTCCATTGGGGCATTGCTTTATACTGCACAATTATAATATGTGTCTCGGCCAAGCAGACCGAATTTCTTAGAATCACACCTGGCTAATGACTACCATAAAAGATTACAATACACAGTGGGCTGTTTTTCTAATTGCAAATTTTAAAAAATAAGTCCAAATGCCGAAAAGGTAATAAACTGCAGGTGTGAATTGGTCTTTGTCGGTCGTAATAATAACAATTCAAAGCACTTTTGGCGATGACACTCACTTATAAGGCGCCTTGTCGTTCAAAGCTATAGAGGTCAACAAACTGGTCTGGAACCAACCGGTCAGCTGGTCTACCCCCTCGGAATATAGGTCTGCTATTCTACCCCCCAAAGTCGACCAGGTCAGACCTGAGTCCAGCCAGATATCCATTATGTCCTGGTGGAAAGAAGCATATAGGTTAAATGCCAAGAGTGACAACATCTCTTAACCAAACTGCTAAAATAAGAATATTAGGTAAAGAAGTAGTATTAGCAATCAATAAGCAGAATTTTTTTAAGTTACTTTGATATTTATTTTTTTATAATTAGTAATAAGCTATATTTACAATGATTTAAATGACTTTGATTAGTCATGAATAAATAAATCTAAATAAGCTTTTTTTAAGGTTTTTAAATACAAGCTGTTGAGATGCTAGATATCATGTAGCAGTAGAGTGTTAGGCAAGACAAGTAAAACGAGCCCAAACACGACGGGTCTATCTTGTTTAGTACAGGAGTTCCTATGGCCACCTTCCGACTCCATCAGATCAGCTCCATGGTACCATATTATTGCATTGACACGCGATATACATATGCGTGCAAATTTTCAGCTCAATCGGAAACCGGGAAGTTGGTCAAATTTAACTTGCAAGATTCCACCCGAACTTATATACATAGGACATCCATTGCAAGTTAAATAAAAGTTTGTGAAAAATCTATAAACACTAACTATCACACAAACCTGTCACTTGGTAAATATATCCCGGGAAGTAATAAACAGAAGTAAAAAGAAGATGACCTAACCTTCCCTTTTTGAACTTCTTTATTTTTCAATCTGTGATCTTCGACAACTTCCTTCGGCAGCAGTTCAGATACTTCGCAAGTCCACCATACATCAGGTCCATCGTTGTCAATGAGATCGCATAATTTTTCAATTACACGCCTGAAGTTCAAAAAAAGTATGCTTGATTAACTAAACCTAAAAATAAATTAACCCTTAAAAGGGGCCAAATTTAATATTATTTTTGTCCATAATCAGCCTGGCATCAAAATTGCCGCGCCAAAACCTAGAGAATTATATCGTCTCTTTTACTCTAATACATATTCTATGTAGTTAGAGGGAGAGAGCATAAGTTCAACGTTCGTTTCAATTATCTTTATTTGACCACTTTGTGGTGCTTCCCAATTAGCCGTGTGTGACAGTTCGGCAACAATTTTGTGGTGGTTCCGTCTTACAAGGTTACACACCAAAAATAAAATATACATATCGCCTCTCTGCTTCATTAACGTGATCTTGCTAGGTGGTATGGTATTTGTCCATCGGGATGGCTACCACCCCTGGTCTGGAGTATGCCGCCATAACAACTTTGAGTACTTTCTGGCTGTAGGGGTCTGGTTCCAGTCTCCCTTTCGAGAGGGACAGCACATTAATACCACCTTTTGGTAGCACCTTTGGTGTTTTTTTTTTATTAACAACTCAAAGGACTCGAGTTCCGTACCCTTTTTTACAACTTAATTTCTAGATTTAATTTTTAGAATTTAACACGCTTATTACTTATTTTAGTTGTTGTGTGCGACATTAATTTAGTGAGTTTTGTGTTGAAGTGTATGTATCTTACGAATAACTTCTTATATTAATTTATTCTAATTTTAATACTAAACTTATACTAATGTAGAGTGTACCTGTTACGTGCACCTTAGAAATGTCCATAGGCGATGGTAACCGCTTTCCATCAGGTAGGCCGTATGCCTGTCTCCTGAACTCATGGAATAAAAAAATGTTTAAAATCTTTTTTAACCTTTAAAAGACCGAACAACTTTTTTCTGTCAATATTGCAATGTATTTTAAAAAATAAGATAAATTTATTTTTCGATAAATAAAACTCATGTCTAAAATTTAAAAATAACACATTATTGTAGAAAAGAGGCGATATTCAAATTCAAACACGAAAGTTGGAAACGGCATAATAATTCATGCATTTTATTAGATAAAATTAGATTTAAAAAAATAATCTGGCCATTTTAAATAATTCCCAGAAAAATTCCCAGGTTAAAAGTAGCACAGATTTTAAGGTCTTTCTTTGCTGCTGATCACCGAAAACCGCATCGAAATCAGCCTAGTAGTTTTTACGTGAATCCCGAATATACAAACAGAAGAAAAAAATCATCGTGTTTTGCATATAAGTAGTGTATTCCAGTAATTGGTTTTTTTAATTTGCTTCGATGTACAGACACGGCATGTTTAGAATTTACGGCCTCTATGGTTGAGCGGGCTAAGCCTTTGCCGGCCTAGCTCAGAGGTTCCGGATTCGATTCCTGGTATGGTAAATTGTGGAAACGTATTTTCTCCGTTATTTCTGGTCTGGGTGTCTGAGATTGGCCCCAGGGTAGTCCGTTGTATCACCCAATATGTTTTTGTCTGTCTATCTATTACAATGGTCTACACTGGTTTTTGTTGCCGTAGATATGAAAATGATTTTGGGTCCATTTATGCACACTATTCACGAAACTATCAATGATTTTATTAGATTTGCTCTGTTTTTTTTTAAATTTATTTTCATTTTACATTACAAAAATAAAAAACAAATATATTTATAATTTCAGTAATATTTTGAGAAATTAGGATACATCGAAGTAAATAAAGAGGAAAATATATTTTATATTTCCATAAAACGCCTTTTATGAGCTTTTCTCTTTCAGGGCACAATCTCTTTTCAAAGACCAGCAGTAATTAATTGTTCTAAATATAAGCAAAAATCATAAAAATACGAGCACATTGAGAACTTTCAAGAATATATTCGTAATCTGGGCACTTGATAACGTAAAAATTTGCGACGATATCCAGGGCAACAAAACAAAACTTTTTTTTGTAGAGCTGTGTTATTTATTTAAATAATTTTATAGATATACGTGTATTTTGATACAAAAAAAGGTTGGTTTAATAAAAGAAGTCTGACTCGTGAAGGATTTGAACCTCCGCCCTCCGATGGTCAAGCTTAGTTTATATCGGCGCTCTCACCTACTGAGCTAACGAGTCTCGTTAGTAGCTTACCGAAAACTGGCACGATATCACGCAGAATGACGTCATAGTGACGTAGTACCCAATTCTTGAACAGATCAAGAATTTCAAACATTCGAATTTATTAGCCGTTGCTTTTAAGCTAAAAGGTCATAAGTGCCATAAGACATTACGGACCTTCTGTGACCACGTTAAAGTTGTTTTTAGAACACATTTACTTGCAATTGATGAAGAAGGTTACAACTGATATCACATGTAATGAATTATGGACCTAAAAACAATATGTTAAGGTTGGTTTTAGAACAAAGTATGTTATTTATTTACAATTTGGTGAATTTGATCTATAAAAAAGGTCCGAAGTGATATCGCGTGTATAGATAGTTCAATCCACGAAGACGCGCCCCACTTTTTTCCCGTATCACTGATAGCGCAAGTGTGCGAAGCAATTATCAATGTGTTTGTTCTATCATTATGCACTTATTAGCGATGTAGTCTCACGCACACAAAAATAAAATTAGCACATAAATCAGCTGTCAAGCTGATCATCTGGAAAGATGCTCTACTTAAATATTTTAGAAAGAAACAAAAGTATTTATTTAGAACAAGGAAAATAATACTAAACAGTAAAAGTAGTAAGAAACAAATTAATGTGTATACACATTAATTAAAACATTACAATTGAATTATTTAAAATTGTATATGTATAAACAAAAAAAAAGTTAGTGTTAAAGTTTTTAGTTCGATCCATTAGCAGTTCGTCTTAATAGCCCAGTCCTTTTTGTTTCCATTTTCTTTTCAAAAGTCCTACACTCACAAATATTTAAAAAGGAAGTAATTATAAATAAAAATCGATGTCTTCAAATATAAAAGAAGATATTTATTCAAGATTATTCAGTATCTTCACTTATTTCAGAGTCCGAAGTATCACCGATATTTATAACAAAATTAAAGTCTAAATCAAAGTATTTTAGATATTCGTTTTCTATATCTTCTACATGCCGACATGTATTTGCCCAAACATCATTAGTTATTTGTTGAAAAGCTTCATTTAACATAGGCATTAGTGTGGTATAATTTTGATCGACATTGCGGCTAGCAACGTAATTTTTTGCTATGCCCCAAATATTTTCTATTGGATTAAGTTCTGGGTGATATGGTGGGAGACGTAATACTGTAAAATTATGTTCTTTTAATAAATCATCGACTTTATACTTGCGAAAATTTTCTTTATTTTTTAATATTAAATCGTATAATTCTACTTTTTTAAATGTCGGTTCAAATGTGATATTTTTTGCGGTGAGCCAACTTTGCATTTCAGATTTGTTAGAGTTAGACGTCGGTATTTTTTCCGAAGTAGAGTTGTGATAGGCTGCGTTATCCAAAACTACCACAGCATCCTTCGGAAGATTAGGTATTAATTTTTCTTTTAACCATTTTAAATAATTCTCTGTGTTCATGTTATCGTGGTAGTCGCCTGTTTTAATCTCTGCCCTGTACGTTAGCAACGCATTTGGTATAAATCCTGCAACACTTCCGGCGTGTATCATAATTATACGCACTCCTTTAGACAGTTTTCGTTTTATTCCCATATTTGAATCTTTTCTAGACCATGATTTATTTTGCACATGGTCGGAATGTACATATGATTCATCAGTATAAACAATAGGCTTACCTTCATTGCGCAAAGATTTCACCTGTTTTAGGTATTTTAGTCGTAATAATTGAATTTCATGTCTTTCTGTTAGCGTCTTTCTGTTATTCTCAGTTTTGCACCATTTATATCCTAGTTTAATTAACAAAGTTCTTAAGGTTGTTTTACATCCATTGAATTGTATACGATCTCTTAAAATACTTTGTAATCGCAATAATATTGGAAACTGATGGTGCTCTCTATGAAAGTCTTCTATGCTTTTTCTGACTACTCCTATATCAAAATCATCTAAATTTATTTTTCTTGGTTGTATCTTTCTTTTTTTCATAGGTGACGTAAACACTACCGTACTTGTTTTCGCAAAGTTTGAGTGTGACGTAGTTGCCTCATTTGCAACACATTCAACATTTTCCTCATCCAAAGAAGCTGCGACCTCCCCTTGAGCCTTTTTTTCTCTTAAAATTCTAGTCACTGTGCTTTCAGAAACACCAACAGCCTGCGCTGTTCGCCAACGTGCATCGGTTATTCTTTCTGCTTTGTTATTATTCGCTTCTTTTTTCATAAATTCATATACTTTTGAGATTATATCTCTTGCCTGAAAAAAAACTTGATTCGTGTATAAGGAAGGTAGTTTTATATTCTAATACTGTGCGATAAAATATTATTCATACCTGGCTCTTCAGTACAGTCCGCTGCGTTTTTTTAGACATTTTAAATATAATGTAAGTAGAGCAACTTGCAATTCAAGTCTGAGAGAGAGAGCGATATAATTCAGAGATAGTCGTGTACACCGAACGGGAGTTGGCTCGAGACTGCTGTCCGGGCTTAAAGCCCCTCACCCCGCGCCTTCCCTTTACAGAATGTAGTGGGGCGCGTCTTCGTGGATTGAACTATCTATATTATAGACCTACTGAAGACACGTTAAGGTTGGTTTTAGAACAAATTGTGGTTATTTATTTACATTTGGTGATTTCGACCGATAAATAAGGTTCCAATTGTTCTCATATTTATGAAATTATAGAACTACGGATAATTTAGCTTCGAGACGTTTTTGCGTTTGTAGTACGGTACGGTCAGCACATTAATAAATTAAGACTAATGCTTTTTATATAATATAATATTTGTAATGGCAGGTACTCAATATGAAATTAATAATATGAAACGATATTAAAATAATAAATATTAATATGAAACAATTTTTAATACTATTTTTTTTCAACTCCAGACATTTCGTGCAGGAAAGGACAAAGAATACAATTTCATACAGCAGCATGTTGGTGTCAAATGCCCGTGGGCGATGGTAACCGCTTTCCATCAGGTGGGCCGTCTGCTTCTTCGCTGAACTTAATAAAAAATGAGTTTTTTACAGATACAAACCTGTCAACGATGACGTCATCGTCCGCATACAGCACCGGTATAGGGACCCCCCAGGCTCTCTGCCTCGATATACACCAGTACGGTCGCTTCTCTATCTGCGCTTTGAACCCTTGGCGATACTGTTCACTACTCGACGGTGGTAGGATCTCTATTTCGAATAATGCTTCCTGAAATATATTTACGGAAGCTACATACGTCTAGTCATCACAGCGGGCAACGCACTACGTCATTGTCGATAAAAACTCATTCTTATCAAAGAAACATTATTTTACTTATAAAAAGCATTATTATCTATTTTGCTGTTAATTTTAAACTTAGATATAAGTATTTATATTTATTTTTAATATAACTTGTTACATTCTAAACTTTTGTACTTATAGTTTTTTAATACATAGATACCTAATTAATAATTTATTTCAAATCATTATTACTCTCATTTTAATAAATACGTTGTTTTATCTAATTTTTTTCTTTCATTTATATCACTAACCCACAAAATGACAAAACTAAATACACTTATCGATAACGCTTATCGACAACAATAATGCGTATCACTATGCCTGCCCATAAGGCCCATGAGTAGAAGAGAGAGCGAAATAGTCGCTTCACCGCTCCGATTATTTATGACCCAAACTGCACGGAGAAAATAATTCTACTATAGCTGTACGACTTGTTAATATTTGTACTTAAGGTTACTGTTTCCAAAATAAATGAGTTCACTTCACATCAGCACTCAACAGTGAATACCACTATATACCATCTGAAGTATTATTTAATCTCTACTCTCTATTTACATATAGCGACTAACTGGCTTAAAGGCCTAGCTGCCAAGCCATAAACCTAAATAAAATAAAATATAGCGACTAAGCTACCTAAGCTTTTTTTCTCCAATATACTCCATTCCGTTTTGTTCCATTACATTTCATTCCACTCCATTCCGTTCTATTCCTTTCCATTGCATTCTGTTCTATTCTAAAATCTAATCTTACCAAAGCCTTCTCCTTTAGAGCAGCTGTATCGATGAACCACTGGTGACTTGCCCTGACGATGACTGGCTTTTTGGTCCTCCAGTCTAAGGGATAGGAGTGGATATACACCCCCTGGTATAACACTGAAGACCCCAAACGGGATATGATAGTGTCCTGGCCTTCGGATAGTACTGGTAGACCATTGAGATCAGGGTCTATGTTGATATATCGACCTGATTCGTCAACATTACATTCCTGAAATAAAGAGGATAATTTAATAATCATAACATCCTTCCTATTCTATCCATCCCCATCCCATCTATCCAATACCTTTTCTCCCATCCCCCCGATTCCATCTCCTATATCTCACCTCTGTATCGCATGTACCATTTTGTTAACGAGGGGAAATCCGTTTTTGTTTTTTATTATCCAGCACTCGTATTCCCAGGCGAACAAGATATGCCCGCGCGTACATACGAGTACATCACTATTCAGAGTAGGTCACTTATAACTATGTCTATACATACCTGTTAAAAAAAATACATATAAAATAATGCATTACTTATATACTATAGTATTATGTTCTTTCCCACTGTGGACAAACGCGGCCCTCCCCCAGACCCAGGCTGAGGGGTGGCCGCGTTCCGTCACAGGAGGGAGGACATGTTTTTACAATCTTATTTCAGATTTTATATTTCCCTTTTTACATTATAAACATGGACTTGTATTTTATTCTTCTAACTTACTATTTAACAAAGACAATTGGCTTATTATCATATTTCTAATTTTTATTTGTTCTGTAATTTATTATATATTTTATATATACTTATAATACATATCTACTTATATAATACATATTAATATTTTAAGGCCTACTTCGTTACTCTTGTTCCTATTTATTGCTATCTTACTATTATTGGCATGTATTTGGGGAAATCCGTTGGAGGACTACCTACGTGGGGACAACCCCGAATCGACCTAACTTTTTTTTTATCTGCTCATGTTTAGCGGACAGGCAGACGGCCCACTTGATGGAAAGCGGTTACCATCGCCTATGGAAATTTGCAACACCAAATGTGGTGTAAAAAATATTTAAATACAGGGTGGCGCAATAGAACGTGCATATTTAAAATATTGATTAAAAAATAAATACAAAAGGTATAGTTAAAATAAAACTGAGGTATTATTAAGAAATAACTGAAGTTTATTTTTTAAAAATAACATCGTCTAAATGATGACCCTCTCTACGACGACACTCCTCTAATCGCAAACGGAAGTTATTGAAAACTTTCTTCAGTAATGCTGGTGTAATTGCTGCCATTTCACCACGGATATTCTCCTTGAGCTGATCGATGTTTTTCGGATTATTGCTGTATACTTTGTTCTTGAGGTATCCTCACAAAAAGCCAGGAGGCGTCACGTCTGGACTACGTGGGGGCCATGGGATATCACCTCTTTTCGAAATCAGTCTGCCATGGAACATCTGTTTCACAACCGCCATGGAGTCATTTGATGTGTGACAGGTAGCTCCGTCTTGTTGAAACCAAGTCCTAGAATTCACTATTCTTGAATTTTCAAGCTCTGGATCCAAAAAACCTTCCAACATCGCAACATAGCGTTCGGTATTAACAGTGACGTTTTGCCCCCGCGCATTTTCAAAGAAAAACGGTCCAATTATTCCTCTACCAGAGATTGCTGCCCATACTGTCACTTTAGGACTATGCAGTGGTTTCTGGTGCTTGAGTTTGGGATTCTCACTGTTCCAGTAACGACAATTTTGATGGTTTACGAACCCATTGATATGGAAGTGGGCCTCATCTGAGAAAAGGATATTGTCAAAATTGGAAAATCGATTAAGCATTTCATTAGCAAATGCGAGCCTTGCTCCGAAGTCAGACTCTTTCAATTCTTGTGTTAACTGCAGCTTGTAAGGATGCAGTTTAAGATCCAAGTTTAAAATTCGTTGCAAACTTCGTCGCGATAAGTGTAAGACAGACGATCTCTTCTCGAGTAGACATTTGTGGATCTCCTCGTACAGACTGCATAACTCTCTCAATATTGTCGTCGGTCCTAGATGTTCTTGGACGACCTTTTGCTTGTGGTTTAAACGTTGAACCAGTCTCTTCAAAACGCTGTACCCATATTTTAATTAAATTAGCACTCGGAGCTTCACTAATTTGCCGTAGTCCATATTCAGAACAATATAAACGCCTAGTAACGATGTATGAACGAGAGTTCTCGTAAAATGCGCGACGCTTCCCGTCGAAGTGACTCATAGTGACTAAAACTCCATGAGCCCGCCTACCCAACGATGCAGGCTCCCCCCGCCCGCGCACTTTCTACCCCGCGAAAAAAGATGATGCAATATGCACGTTCTATTGCGCCATCCTGTATAACTTGACATCTGAGGTGCCAGTGACAAGTTACTGACCTCATTTTATCACTTTGAGATGTAGAACCGTTTTATTGGTTTGATTATTTACTAGCTTCTGCCTGCAACTTCGTCCGCGTGGGATAGTTAAAAAAAACTAATTTTAATATACCCCCCGAGTTCGAAACATTCTTCATTAGTGCTCCGCTCCTATTGGTCTTAGCGTGATGATATATAGGCTATAGCCTTCCCCGATAAATGGGCTATCTAACAAGACTGAAAGAATTTTTCAAATCAGACCAGTAGTTCCAGAGATTAGCGCATTCAAACAAACAAACTCTTCAGCTTTATAATATTAGTATAGATAAGATGACAAGTGTAATGATGACATCCTCTGTGTTTCTGATGATTAAAGCCATTGTTAATCTCAGTGTCTGCCATTGTCAACATTGCAATTTTCTTTTTTCTTTCGGTATTTTACAAACGTAACATTTGTTAAAATGTTGGCAGTACTGTTTCTTGTACACGTGGAAGCAAAAGTCGACTTTAAGGTGACGAATCTTCTCATACCGCGACTGTACTTACATAGATATATGGGTAAATTAAGGCAGATAATGCTCTTTAACTGTAATAAAACTACGTTTTAACAGATTTAAGCGCGATAATTTATTTGATTGTGGTTATTCCGACGTTACGGCCGCTTTTCAGTGGCCGTGGTCACGGAAGACAAAGATGACAATCGTCAACGAGTATTGTTAAAGTTTTATTTAGCCTACCGCCAACTTGTTCATTTTATTTATTTAGTTTTAATTTTGTTTATGGTTATTATTTACACTATGGGAGCCTAATCTAATTTACCACCGCTTCACAACATGTTATGGCTTGAAGAGAAGAAGCGGCTCAAAAAACTCTTCAGCAAACATGCCTAGCTCTAAATGTTTTAATATAATATTAAAATGGCTGGAAGGAAAAATCAAACTATTCTTCATTTTATTAATTTAACTCTTCTTTTAAAGACTTACCACTGGCATATTATTCCTCAACGCGATTAGGAAATCGTCAGGGCCGTGCGCAGGCGCAGTGTGCACCAGTCCGGTGCCTTTGCTCTCTGTCACGTGATCACCTTCTAAGAACGGCAGCGTTCCGTTCAGTAGTGGGTGCTTGTATGTCGTGCCTTCGAGATGACGACCTAATAATAGAGAGTATTTGGTGGAGCTCGGAGAAGTTACCGTTAACATATTTATAGTATTGTTACGTATGAGCGGGGGTACGCACCTATCGATTGGAAGAAAACACCAGTTTTTAACTAAAAGCTTTTATTGACTTACACAGCCGCACGTAGTACCTCTCTGCAGGGTTGCCCCTATACGCACGACCAACGATGCACAGTCCCGACGATAAGTTGTCACACCCTCAATACCGTCGCCGATATTGCGCGGACCACCTCCGATATTATCGCGTGTAGCTCGCTTTTGGTTTCCCTCTCGAACTACGCTACATACCTCCTTCGCGTAACTGTCCACCAAACTTGTCACTAAATTCACCACTTAATTCGTCTCTATCCTCTATTAACCTTCTCTAATAACTCTTTAGTATCGCACTTGTCGTTTCACCGTCTTGGACTGAACTCAACTTTAAAACGCCCGGTAGGCGCGCCTTACACGGTTTATATACCCGGAAGAATTTTCTAGAACCCATCTTTCTATCTCCGTCTCTTCCTTCCCGAACCTTCTGTTCGGGAACTTTCGTTTATACATCCATCCCTTTCTAACATCTATCTATCTCTTTCTTTTGTTCATTGTCTATCTCTTTCTAACATCTATCTACATGTCTTTTCTCTTCCTTCTAGATTTTGATTCTGATTCAAAAGTTCTAAAACTAACTAGATGGTTCCACCATCGTTCGCCACAGTATTTATTAAAATTTATTAATTTCTTTTACGTATTAAAGTATTATTATTAAGTGTTACATAAGTAAAATTAGTTTTATTAATTATTATTTCTTATTTTATTAACCAAATTGGGTCGTTTTTCGTCTTACGTCAAAAGGGAGGGTTTGCACTGAAAATCAGCGTTGTGTCGGATATAGTCGGCACAGCAATATGCTGAGTGCAAACCTTGTTTGCTGAAGATGCGGCGTACAGATTTTCAAAATATGCTCTGTGTATAAAAATGTATAAGAAATGTAATTGCGTCGCTATTTTTGCAAATAAAGTTTCTTTCTTTTTTTCTTCCTCCAGAAGTAAATAACGCGTACAAGCCGTGTACGAGTAGGAATTACACAAACAAACTATCTATGGTATTATAAAACTAGGATTCGCCCGCGACGTCGTCTGCATCTGACTATATAAGCTATTTTTTATACGTGTCCTAACAATTTTAAAGACGGGAAAATTTTTAGTGTTTTCCACGCGGCATAGACGCGGATAAACCGCTAGTAATATTATAAAATTGTAATCTTTTGTTTTTTAGATTTTTTGTATTTGTCTGTTTATTCGGGATTCACGTAAAAACAACTCGGCCGATTTCGATGCGATTTCTGCGGATCGATAGCAAGTTGCCGGCCTTAAACGCTGCAGTATTTTAAATCCAGAGAATCTCACGGGATTTTTCCCGGGAGTGGTTTTAAGTTGTTAAGAAACATATAAATTAATGTATTCATAAGATACTGATTCGATAGTGAGAATAATGCAACATACCCCCGTTATTATCAAATTTTTTGTCCATCCAAAGGTTGTCTGGAAGAAATCGCTAATAGCGATAAGAGCGCCTATTGTATTGTAAAATTTTGCTTCTGTTAACTATATCTTTACAACACAATAAAGCATATTCATAAATTAACTTATTCCGTCCAATGTGGACGAAGTCGCGCGAATTCTAGCGGCCCGGCAGACGTTGACCTGTTCTAAAAATTAAAATCTAAGTCCCGACTGCAGCGCCACGTGATGGGTCCAATTGTGGAATTACACCTTGTCTGCACTCAAATAAACACAAAAAATCGTCAAAATCCTGGAACCCGATTCCATCCCAACCTACCGGGTCCAAACCATTCTCGAATCCACTTGAACACACACAAAAAATTTCATCAAAATCGGTCCAAATAAAATATAATAACCCGGTCACGTATGAGCACCTTCCCTTACCAAGTAGACTACCCACAAGCAAGCATGCAAGCAAACATGAAGACGCAACTTACCGTCAAACTCAAAAACTTGTTCGATTTCTACGTTTAAAATCTTCTCCAACTCCTTTATAAGTCCACTACCAACGACAAAGAGTCCAGATTTTGAACTCAATGTGACAAGACTGTATTTCAAGTCTGGATTGTAACATATAGCTCTATTGGCTATCAGAGTCCATGGGGTCGTAGTCCAGATCAAAGCTGATAAAGTATTTCTGGAAGGTGCATTTGGACTATCAAAAGATGGATTAAGACACCCATTGACCTGTCACCTCACATGTTACATGAGAGATTAGTAACTGTACTATTTCAAAACGTTTATTTTACTTTAGACGTTTGCACATCTATCATGTTACACAATTCTTGACAGCCCACGAGAAAAAAAATACATAATTGTCGTACTTCATTGTTGTTGGGTAAACTAGGCAAAAAAAATTAACAGTGGTAATGAGTTCTTACAAAGCTATAACAGCTTAGTGAGTAATGTTATCGAGTTTCAAATTACATAATATACTAGCATATGCTCGCGACTTCGTCCACGATTAAATAGAAATTCCCGCGGGATTCCCGGGATAAAAAAATAACACACATTTTATTACATTAAATTTGCTAGCGATCAGGAAAAAAATCAATATTGGATTCGATTTTTTTTAATGTGGCCATTTTAAATCATTCCCAGAAAAATTCCCGCGGGAAAAAGAGGCGCAAAGTTGATCTCCAAGAGTTGGCTGTCGATAAGCGAAAACCGTATCGAAATCGGCCCAGCAGTTATTACGTGAATCCCGAACAATAAGATAAGAAATCCAAAAAAATGCATCATGTCCTCCGTCGTTTTTATACTCAATTCCAGTTTTTTTTAATAGCATCAATGTACAGACACGGCATTTTTAGAATTGTATAATATTGTTACGAATTTGTTAGATATAAATTCAAAAGTGCCGTTGGAATTATCACAAAGTATATTAGAAATACACACACGTAATTCATAGTCCACAAGTATACCCGAGTACAACAAAACCAAACCGTAGGGCAGAAAATCGTTATCACATTAATCACGCAAACTTCATCATTATAAGATTTTCGTTTCGAAAGTATACTTGGTAACGCCTCGTTCGCAGTCAGAACACGACTGGTACATTTCCCGAATGACCGACCCTCATCCATTTGTAAACTAGACACGGCCTTCTAGCAACATGCCGCCCACTGGTTCTTGAAATCGTTAAACGATCGGCTTTATGGCTTTACAGCAGTGTTTTTCAACCTGTGGGTCGCGACCCCCAGGGGGGTCGCAGAGCCTTGTTCGGGGGGTCGCCGACAAAAGGGCAAAGGCTATTTAAATTTATACCTCGTACTTAGGTACATTCTAAGCTCAGCAGCTTTTTGAATAGTATAGGTCCTAATAATGAATATAGGTAACAAATTAGAGAAAAACATAAACGTAATATTTTAAATTAATATATAATATAAAATTAAAACTAACTTTTTATCTGTCTATGACCCAAGGGGGTCGCCGAAATTTTGCAACCTGTAAAGGGGTCGCGTATTCAAAAAGATTGAAAACCACTGCTTTACAGAATTAGCATGAAGTACCAACAGAGGACAGAAGGTTTTATGACGTCTTACGACGGCGTGAACAAAGAGTAGATCAATCAAATTCAAAGGAGTAATAAAACAACTGCAAGGGCCGGTTTGCATCAATATTGTTACAACTCAGGTCCCGACAAAAACAAAACCGACCTGCTTATCTGAAACTAACACATTTTATTACCTATCGGCATTTGAACTAATTGTAATTCTTTTATGATTGTCTTTTTGTTTACTTATTGATTGGCATACGAAAACAGTCCATTGTTTTATTGTACTAATTTATGGATCATTAGCCAGGTGTCTTTGCGCGTATTACTGAATTACGACCTTCTACATTACGTTTGGATTTGTTGTGTTCGGTTATATTTGTACCTGTGTTATACGTGTTTGTGTAGTTCTAATAAACTCTATAATAATTCCAACTTTTATGTCGGAAGATATTATAATTAAATATACATATAAAGACAAGAAAATTTATTTTAGATATTTACTTGGTTAAAGTTAGAAAGCTACTGTCTGTCTGTACGTCAGACAAGTAGAATAAATATTTGAATACATTATTCTTACGCTGCCATGTCTTCTCATTGTATCATCACGTAGGTCGAACACCAACATATTTTAAATATACTTTTGAATAACTAACATAGGTACCTTTTTACATGGCTTTTTAAAATATCAGGTACATTTTGAATGGAAAATGTAACGTAGACTTCCCTGCTCTTGTATTGCGGATCATATTCTAACTCCGCTTCGGCTAGTGCTGTCCTGAAATATAGAGAATTTTACATAAAATTAATATAGTATTAAATTCCTAGTTTCTTTTTAACAGACTTCGAAAAAGGAGGAGGTTCTCAATTCGTCGGGATCTTTGTTTTTTTTTTTGCTTTTTTTATGTATGTTTATTACAACTCCGTGATTTATGATCCGATTTACGTGATTCTTTTTTTGTTCGACGCGGAATAGCTTCTAATTGGTCCCCTAAAAATTTTACATACTTTGGCCCAGTAGTTTTCATTTTATAAAAAAATTTCATGAAAATAATTTTCACTCCGTTCCATATGTACACCGATTACTCTGAGATTTATGATTCTATTTACGTGATCCTTTTTTTTCGACGCGGAATAGCTGCCACTTGGTCCCCTAAAAATTTGACATAGTTTGGCCCAGTAGTTTTCATTTTATGAACATTTTTTTGTTTCCGGTTCGTGGGACCTATATTTTTTAAGAAGCGCTAACTAAAAAGCAACAAATAAAAAATAAAAACTTCGTTTAAAAATACCGACTTCAAAAACTAAAAAACTAAAATTTATAAAATAACTTATTTGTAAAGCTATTATTATTAATATATATTATCTAAAACATCTTGAAGTCGGTGCAAAGCAAAACATAAAAATTACTATATTTTGAAAATTACTAAGCACCGACTTTAAGATGTTTTAGATAATATATATTAATAATAATAGCTTTAGAAATAAGTTATTTTATACATTTTAGTTTTTTAGTTTTTGAAGTCGGTTTTTTTAAACGAAGTTTTTATTTTTTATCAGCATGACCATTTCTTCTCGATCTGTAAACTCTTAAACTACAATATAAAGGCGTAACAATATTTAATTGTTTTTATCGAAAAAGAACACAATACAATTATAAAATGTAATTCACAATAAATAATATTTATAATTATATATATATATATATATATATATTAGGGCGGGTCAAATTGTATGGAACGATTTTTTTTGATGAAGCGTATAGCAAAAACGTAATTACGTGATTCTAAGAAATTTTGCTCAAGAGACCATAGCTCTAATTCGGATTGGGATTTGAACAATTTAATTAAATTCGTCATAAAATCGGATAGAATTATAGTAGATTTCTTAATCTGGGCTTGTTTGAAAGGTATTTTTATCACCTTTCAGAATCTGTATTGATACCTTTAGAATAAGTCGTCAATGGCAGCATTGTTCAATTGAACAACTTTGTAACACTGAATAATGGCGTTACAAAATAATGACGTTTACTAACATTAAACGTTGCCAAGCTTGCTTTTCCTTCTTCCTTAATCGTTCATCGTGCAATGCGCACGCAGTTTGCCAAAATAGTTAAATAAAAACTCGGTTATCACAATACCAATTTTTTTTATTTCAGTGTGTCACAATCAAAGAGTGCAGTGATAATATCAAAGTTATTATGGATAATGAAGAACCATCAACATCGTCTGCGGTATCTTCGCAAATGGAAGCAACAACATCAACAAGTTTTGACTCTAGATTGACTAACATGCCTCATCAAGATATTGTTGTTTTTGGTTTATCAAGTGATTTAAATGATCTTAGTTTGCCTACTAAATGTGACATTTTAAAATATATTTTAAGTGATCGTGCTAAATTTGAAAACAAAAAATTTTCGACAAAAAATTCCTAATATCTCTACTCAAAAAAAAAAGGGTATCAATACAGATTCTAAATGGTAATAAAAATACCTTTCAAACAAGCCCAGATTGAGAAATCTACTATAATTCTATCCGATTTTATGACGAATTTAATTTATTATTCTATGTATATATGAAAAAAATCTATTTTGAAATTTTGGGGGGCTCCAAATCCGACTTTGAGCTATGGTCTCTTGAGCAAAATTTCTCAGAATCACCTATATATTACGTTTCTGCTATACGCTTTATCAAAAAAAAATTAACCCGCCCTAATATATATATATGTCGCAGAACGGCCTCGTTCTCACGACATCTTTAGTTATGTCAGGTTTAGTGGGCGTCATCAGGATGAAATGCGAGCATAAAACACAATAGCCACGGTTTATACACTTTTAGATTTGATTAACATTATGACATAGTTTAGACCGAGCAGCGGGTTCAGGGCACCCGCTCATACTTCTAACTTAAAACACTTTCTTTAAAATACTCTAAGGTCCAACTCGACCTGCTGCCATCAACTCAATGCGCCACAAAAACTCCTCAGTCTACCGAAATAGATACTACTCAAAGTATAGAGGGCGTCCGACCCCGCTCCGCCATAAGCTCTGCTCTGATTGGTCGTTTATTAAATTACAATATTCATAACTTTTATTAGGTTAGAACGATCTTGAAGTTATAGAAACATTAACAAATCTAATTAAATTACATTAAGAATTTTAGAAGTGATTATAATGTAAATAAATGATATTGTGCGTTATACATCCTGTCAACAATACATCGTCATGTCGTCATAGTCATAGCTTCCCTCCGACACGGCCTTCCTGACGTATTACACGCCCTCGTGTAATAGGCCGCCCATTATGGATTATCTGCAAAAAGAAAGAGATATTATAGTTCGGCCACTCCTGACCAAGGACATCGTGTACATTTTCATTCTGGATTTTTTTTCTGAGATCCGAGTCCTAACAGACTCCAGACTACACACCAAATCAATTCAGCAGTATCGAAACTGCCACCTCGTCGCCCATCGAGCTACGCATTTTGGGTCAAACATCAAAACACAAATCAAAACATCAAACACAAAAATATCCAAATAGTATACAGTCTCTCATTCTATCGATACCACTTTTCAATCGATACGTCGCCTCTCATTCCACCGATTTCACTTTTCAATAGCCACCCCGCCTTTTATTCCACTTTGTAATGGCCACCTCGCCTCTATTTCACTGGCCACCTCGCCTCTATTTCACTGGCCACCTCGCCTCTGTTTCACTGGCCACCTCGCCTCTGTTTCACTGGCCACCTCGCCTCTATTTCACTGGTCACCTCGCCTCTATTTCACTGGCCACCTCGCCTCTATTTCACTGGCCACCGCGCCCGCTACAAAGCTTAAATAAACCCAAACAAGCACTCTGCTACCCCTGAGCACTAATGACTACTTCAACATCCAAGTCAAAATAAACTTTCAAAATTTCCAACAACTATTATTTCAAGAACAACCATCATCATCAACCATTAACTCATTATCTCTACGTACCAACTCATTTTAAGTATAGTAACTTAAAAAATACCTAGGAATAGTAGAACTACTGTTCAGGTTTCAAAAACTTAAAAAAAACCTAGTTCACTCTCAGGCTTCAAAAACTCTTAAGAAAAACCCAGTTCACTCTATATGTACCTCTGAATTAAAAAAACTACACGTTATAATAGTCAACTGCATTTACTAACTTTAATAATAATTGAAATTGCATTATTTCAAATTCAAACAAAAACCTTGTGAATGCATCAATCATCCATCCCGCTAACAACACCTCTCAATCAGTCAATCAACCCAATATACATCTAAATGAGTGATGTACTCTCAACCAACCCCCGCTGAGCGTGGTACGGATGACACTTTTTGACCAGAATATACAATCAGAGCAACCAAGGTTATCACTCTACGGGCTCCAGGGTCGACAACTTATGAAAATTCATTATAATAGAGGAACAAACAAACTCAAAATAATTTTCCGATTTAAAATGCGTTCAATAACTAGGGTATTCACCCTAATTCGAATTCGAAACTATCACAAAAATAATCTTAAAAATCAACTTACCAAAGTGTCTACTAACGTAAATACCCCCTGAGTACCTTATAGTGGCTTTCAAACTTCTTCATAGCCACACTTTCTTCACGGTAAAATTATTATCATCTGAATCAAAAATGTCTTTCATATAACGCCTGCAAACTTACTTTTACAGGAAAGAAAATCTTAATCATAAAACCAGCGGAATACATTGCATAGGAATAATGTGTCAAAACAAAATGTCCACCATACATAATCTAAAATAACTCAAAAACTAGATCCGATTTTCACATACAAATTATTGGAAGGTAAACTTGAAAAGACAATGAATTTCATGCACATCGTTTATAACATACAGAAGTTTTCTTATCTTAATCAGAAAACCAAGGAAAACATCGCATAGGAATTATATGTCAAAGTCAACTTTCTACCATACATAATCCAAGTAAAATAATTTAAAAAACTAGACCCGATTTTCACATTATAAAAACTCTTGGAAGGTAGACTTGAAAAGACAATGAATACACGCACATCGTTTATAACGAACACAAATTTCTTGTAAGTAACCAACTCCCAAAAATAATGATGAAAAAGTAAACTACCTACGTAATTTGTTCGTTTTCCATTTTTTGGCAACCATGTCGTAATTTTTCGTACACGAAAAATATCACTCAAATATGAGGGTAGTAAAATTGTCTACCACAAACGATGAACTATAATTTTTTTACATTAAAATTCTTAATTTTCAGAATTCACACTAAAATAATAATTAAAAATTACCATACCTCCTGTGCCAGGTAGAATAGGCACGTAATTTTTATCTTACCCTGCACGATCAATAAAATTGCACTTCCACTCGCTGTACTAACGTGAATTTGAACCATGCCGGCACATAGTAAGCCCAACGGTGACCAACCATGCATAGGCCGACACACCGCCGCTCCACAGGCACATTCAGGACGTCACCACTACGTCGCCGCTATTGCCGCCGATGGCCCCGACATGTCAATCGTCCTCAAATGCTTTTGCTTCCATTGTGGGCATCCTTCAATCCATCAGCACGCCTTCTTATACTGGCAAGGCTTCGCAGTCATAGCTTTCATTGTGGGCACAGGCTGAGATCCCACTTCTGATGTCGCAGAACGGCCTCGTTCTCACGACATCTTTAGTTATGTCAGGTTTAGTGGGCGTCATCAGGATGAAATGCGAGCATAAAACACAATAGCCACGGTTTATACACTTTTAGATTTGATTAACATTATGACATAGTTTAGACCGAGCAGCGGGTTCAGGGCACCCGCTCATACTTCTAACTTAAAACACTTTCTTTAAAATACTCTAAGGTCCAACTCGACCTGCTGCCATCAACTCAATGCGCCACAAAAACTCCTCAGTCTACCGAAATAGATACTACTCAAAGTATAGAGGGCGTCCGACCCCGCTCCGCCATAAGCTCTGCTCTGATTGGTCGTTTATTAAATTACAATATTCATAACTTTTATTAGGTTAGAACGATCTTGAAGTTATAGAAACATTAACAAATCTAATTAAATTACATTAAGAATTTTAGAAGTGATTATAATGTAAATAAATGATATTGTGCGTTATACATCCTGTCAACAATACATCGTCATGTCGTCATAGTCATAGCTTCCCTCCGACATATATATATATTAGGGCGGGTTAATCTAATTTAAAAAAAAAATATAATTTTAAAACTGTTGTATGACAGAATTAAGGACAAACTGTAATGCTGATATTAGACAGATCAACCAAATTGAATCAACTGAAATGAATCAATTTAATTGAATAAGTTTAAATGAATCAATGTAATTGAATCAACTCAAATGAATCAATTTAATTGAATCAATTTAAATGAATATATTTAATTGAATCAATTTAAATGAATCTATTAAATTTAATCAATTTTAATCAATCAATTTAAATGAATCTATTAAATTTAATCAATTTTAAACAATCAATTTAAATGAATCAATTAAATTGAATAAATTTAAATGACTCAATTTAAATTAATCAACTTAATTTAATCATTTTAATTGAAAGGCACAGAACTGATAGAAATGCCGGCCGGTATTCAATGATATTGAATGATAACTTGAGACAATTCATCAAAAAAAGACAGAAATCAACCATCTTATATTGGCTTAAGATAAAAAAGAGATGAAATACACTCACTTTGAAGACGGTGACCAATAGACTGGCTTCAAAGCTCTATACACCAGTCCCTTCTTGTACATATCATAGAATTTTCTTAATTGGTTCTGTACGTAACCTTTGTTCAATGTAAGATAGTACTGTTCACTCCAATCAGCCATAACACCCCAACTCTCGAAAGCCGATTTCTGCTTTTCCACCGTCTCCAATGCAAACGTTCTCGCAGTTTGCCTTAGTGTAAAAGAGATCAAAAGTTAGTTTACAGTGGATTTCGGTGATCACGACGACGAATGGATCACTAGAATTCTGTTGCAATATCCGGAAGCCGCTATATACTTAGATAGATACTTATATAAAATAATTACATTTTAATTAATAATCTCATTAAGCGATTGTAAAAAAATCTGTGTTAAGGAAGACGGATTTCTTTTTTCAATTAATATAAGTGAGAAATATTAAATTACTTTTTTGCACACCATGAAAATGGTAGATTGTATATAGGACATCAACTTATCATTGTAAAAACTTTTGTACTGCATTCTGGCAAATAAAGATTATTATTATTATTATATTATATTATTATAGAAAAAAAATATATCTATTGCCAGGCAATACATTATCTGTGCAGGAATGGAGAAAGAATACAATTTCCTGCGTTGGGGCGGCCTGTCGTAAGAGGCGACAAAACAATCCACAGCCAGGTGGTACGGTATTTGCCC
This sequence comes from Dendrolimus pini, assembly GCA_949752895.1. Taxonomy (NCBI): domain Eukaryota; kingdom Metazoa; phylum Arthropoda; class Insecta; order Lepidoptera; family Lasiocampidae; genus Dendrolimus; species Dendrolimus pini. The sequence continues at coordinate 2,914,324 of OX457148.1, forward strand.
AACTGGATGGCTACCACCCTTAATTTGGAGTATGTCGCCATAACATAATTAAGTTGTAATCCGGCATTAGAACCGGCAGCACATTGGTAGTACCTCTGGTGTTATAAATCTTCATAAGCGATGGTAACCACTTTTGATCAGGCATTTGCCTGACTGGATGGCTACCACCCTTGATTTGGAGTATGTCGCCATAACAAAATTAAGTTGTAATCCGGCATTAGAACCGGCAGCACATTGGCAGTACCTCTGGTGTTATAAATCTTCATAAGCGATGGTAACCACTTTTGATCAGGCATTTGCCCGACTGGATGGCTACCACCCCTGGTCTAAAGTTTGTCGCCACAACAACCTTGAGTTGTGTTGCGGCATTAGTGACCAGGTTCCAGTGTCCTTTAAGGGAGCAGCAACACATTTGTATGATGAATAAAATAAGTAAAAAAAATACAACAAAATTACTGACGCAGCATAAGACATCAGACAAAAAACAGACTTCTCTCCATTTGAAAACAAGACAAGAAACTCTCTATAACACCATAAAATGCACAGTCCCTTCAGTGCCATTATATAGAGTATACACTGTATAGTTAAAACTACTTAAAACATTACCTAATATTAACTGGTTCTGTGAATTCATCTTTATTTTTCTTGGCTTTGTGCAGGGCTTTAAGTTCTATTGGTAACCCATGGCAGTCCCAACCTGGTATATAATGTACTCTGTTGCCTTGAAGCAACTGACTGCGGTTATTTATGTCTTTAATTATCTGAAATCAATAACAAAGGCATGTTAATCATGCCCATTTGCCTATTTATATACCACAGATTCATTTCTTCGCTACTTGCTAGAAAAGACAATAAGTATAATATTTTCTTATGTTTTATTGATAGCAACACAGTAAAAATATTGTAACAAGTTTGCAGGACTCAAATTAAAATGCCTTATTATAGATTTTATTAGAACTATACAAACACATATAACACAGGTACAAATATAATCGAACTCAACAAATCCAAACGTAATGCAGATGTTTGTAATTCAATAAAACGCGCAACATCACTATTTAGATTCGCGAATGTACACGCGTCACGCCTAGATCGTAGTTGTAGCTCAACTGATCCACTCTCTGAAACAGGTCATCGTTTTATACTTCACAAATGCAAACGTGACCGCCTAGCAACATCAACATAATTTTCTAGAAATGGCTTGTACTTATACACATGGCTAATGATGCTCCTGAGCAGCCTTAAAGGAGTATAATAGGACAATAGTCTGTTCTCCACAATAACTAATAACACTCCATAATAACACAACAAAGAAACATATGCCAATAAATAAGTTAACAAAAGAAGACGATCATAAAAGGATTAGAATTAGTTCAAATGCGGACAGGTAATAAAATGTGCTTTTACAGATCTGAATGTGGAATTTGTCTTTGTCGGAGCCTAAGTTATAACAATATTATACTTATTGAATTTGGTTTATTTTATTTATGAGTAACAATCATAAAACTAAAATAAAGTACTTACTTTGTTAACAGCATGACCCATATGCAAATCCCCATTTGCATATGGTGGTCCATCATGTAACACAAATTCTGGACCTTTCAGATTATCTCTTTGCCATTGGTATAAATCTGAAAACTGAGCTGCCTGAAATGAAATTACAAAAAAATTATAAATATAAACAGAAAGTACAGCATAGTAAAAACTAAAAAAAAAATGTTTTTATTTTCTTGCTTCCCGAGATCAAACATAAATAAACATATGCTCGAAGCGTGATAGAAAGAGAGAGATATAAACTAGAATGTCAAAGACACAATTGCACTACACTCACCTACTTAGAAATGGCAAAATGATTTCCAAAGGCGTTGGAGCCAGCAACAACAAAGATAGAATAATATAGACACCTACTTAGAGTGTAGTGCGATTGTATCTTGAACCTTCAATTGGTCCTACACCTAGCTTCTAACTGTGCGAGCTACAGGTGCAAGGGAGATGTGTGGTGTGGGGAGGAGTGACATGACGGGTGGCCCGTGAGGCGCTCCTTGTCTATATAAATTTATCACACAGCATATAAAATTATCAAACAGCAATTAGGATTTGTTTATGTAGTCTTAAGTTTAATGTGAACCTTTTTGAGGGTACAGAGTTAATATTATTTTTGTCGAAATCTGCCAGCTGCCATTAAAATTGCCACACCAAAACCAAGAGAATTATATTGTCTCTTTTAGTCTAGCACAAATTCTATGTAGTTAGAGGGAAAAAACATCAGTTCAACGTTCATCTCCATTATCTGTATTTAACCATTTTGTGGTGCTTCCCAAATTGTGGTGTGCGCCACTAGAGAACAAATTTGTGGTGGTTCCGTTTTACAGGGTTAAACTAATTAAGCAACAATTTAACAAGTTTTACATTTTCTTGAAACAGGGATTGCAGAAGGGGTAAAGATGCCTCCCTGCCCTCTCCACCCACTACACACCTCTCTTTACTTAAAATAAAGGTGCCTTATATCTATACCACATCCTGATTATACATAACTCTAGGCTATTGCCAAGATCTACCTTCCTACGTAATCTTAGCAACAACAACAATATGTTCTTTATTGTACACCAACATAAAAATAGTATCACATTTTGTTGTCTTACGATTACAAGGTAGCCAACCTTCTCAGTTGTCAATTAAGCTTAGAAAAATATCTCTTACCAACTTAATGCCTAATATTCAAGGTTCTATATATTTGTTTTGTTTACATTTAAAACGTATTATAACGATACATACTAAAACGCGAGAATATCTCATGATTATAACAAAGCTTTTCGTAGTTATTTCAATTTAATTTACCTTCTGAATACTATCTTTAATAGCGTTACTAGACCGAGCCGGAAAATCAGTCTTTGGTGTAAGAATAGTGTGTGAATAAGTTTTAGTTTTTGGTTTAGCCGAACTTTTCATACGCATACATATTATACAAGACCAATTTGTAATTATTTTTCTATAATTTAAACGGAAAACTATAGAGTTGGTTGATAATATCATATTTTGGTTTGAACTTTGAGGTTAACTTTTTTTATTTATTTTATTTATTCATGACCATAGAAATAAAGTCTTTCAGTCGGAAACATGTTAATTAATAGGTCTTCGTATAGTAGCGCAGTTGTATTGCAGGTTACAACCGACGCCATTCAATGGAGTTCTTGTGAAAACTCGAAAGATCACATCTGACTATACAGTTCACATTTCTCACAAAAACACATAATTTCTACTCAAAAACTATCAATATCCTGCAACTATTGTTCATTTTAGAGTAATTATACACATTTTTAGAAAATAAAACTGCACAGCACAACGTCTCCTTTCAGTTCCCGCCAAAAACTCCTGAGGTTAACTTTGTTTTCCAGTGTTGCCAGATGACCATTCGAATGAACCCAATTTTATCTGTGCAGGAACGGAGAAAGGATACAATTTCCTGCGGCCGGGCGGCCTGTCGTAAGAGGCGACAAAACAACCCACAGCCAGGTGGTAGGGTATTTGCCCGACTGGATGGCTACCACCCCTGGTTTAAAGTACGTCGCCATAACAACCCTGTGTTGTGTTCTGGCATTAGTGACCAGCTTCCAGTCTCCCTTAAGAGCGCAGCGGCGCATTTGTAGCACCTTTGGTGTTGCAAATGTCCATATGCGATGGTAACCGCTTTCCATTAAGTGGGCCGTCTGCCTGACTGCTGAACTCCCGCAATAAAAATAAATAAAAAAAACCCCAATTTTTTTTCAAAAACCCAAATAATACTCTTTTTGAGAAAAAAGTTTTTACTTATTTTAAAGAAGAAATGAAAAAGCAAAACCACCGTCGTAGCGAAAACGTCACTAATGACGTCATCATTTTCGCTCACGGGGCGCTCACAATGACCCGTGTCAATAGGTGGGTTAAATAACCATTCCACTTGAGTTTACGATTGGGACGCCAGGAAATAAGTGGAACGGGAAAAACCGCGGTTGTGAACGTGATCATTGTAAGTCTCTAACGGAAAGTAGCCTGTGAGATACGTCGCATACGAATAGAGACGGCATAATAAATAAACAACTTAAATGAACGAACGAATGAATTGAATTATTAAAATGAACTATTGAATTGAAGTATAATTCACTAGTGGAGTATAATTCTAAGATAAAGTAATAATACCGTATTGTGACTTAGATATAATAATTGTAGTGATGAGAATTGTGTTTGTAGATGAATTATTGATACTTAAAATATCTCTCCAAAATTTCTCACAACAAAATATTACCCCCAAATGTTCCCCAAAGAATCCTTACCCCCGAATTTCCCCCCCAACGTCAAAAAATCCCTAATTTACAGTGAATCCCCCCCATCTGGCAACAATGTTGTTTTCTTTATTTTGACAGTAACAGTAAGTTTAGTAAGTTTTATAGTAGTCGTAGAATTCGCCACAAAGGAAGGCAAAGGAATCTTAGCCCATACAGCCAATTCTTATGTTTAAGTCTCCGTAAGCGCAGTTCTATTGCAAGCTATAACCGACGCCATAGTTCTTATGACAACTCGAATCTATATCTATATTTTTATAAACAGGGGACTAGATAAAATGAAACAACATTTTTTCTTTACGTTCGAATCGCAACCAATTCGATTTCTTTTTAACCGACTTCGAAAAAGGAGGAGGTTCTCAATTCGTCGGGATCTTTGTTTTATAGTATTTATTCACAACACATAGATACTACTTATAATATATAAAAGTATTATCATCAGAACACTCATACACTACGTTCCACAAGAGATTTACAATGACCACATTCTCGACCGCGATCTTACCCGTTCCACTTACTTGCAGGCGTTACTATTATAAACTTCAGTGGAACGGATTATGGAGCGTTAATGTTATGAACGAGGAAATACAGAAATGTCATTGGTTGATTTGAAAATCGCGCCTCTTTCAATGTTAATCGATAGAGAGAATTAATGACCTGTGGTCAATCAACGCCCACTTCACCCCACCTCTTGAGATAGGTCGTTGTGAGCGCTGTGTGATCGAAAATGATGACGCTATTAGTGACGTTTTCGCCACGACCATAACGACCGTGGTCGCCATGTGGAACGGCTGACGGAGCATTTTGGGTGTGGTGAGCTAAAAACGGAACGCGTCAAAAGATATTTCTATATTATATTCAATGTACTCTTTGTTTTAGATTGAGAAGAACACTTAGACAAAGAGTACATTGTATATTGCACTCATAGACCTATATAATACATACTTCAGTGATTGCACTTAAACACTAAACATGGCAGATATATTTTCTTGCTTCAAATTCAAACATAAATATCATTCTAAAAAGTTCAGGAAAAAGGACTCAGAAATCAAAGCATCAGAAACTCCTGTTTGTGAACTTAACAGGTTAGTTAGACTTTATAATAATTATATTCTTTAAAAAAAAAATATAACCTGAGTGTAATTATAACTATTTAATTAATTCACTGTACGTGGAAACAACTGTATTTAAAAAAAAGTAATTTTGCACAAAGTTCTTATTCAGGTACATACATAAAGGATATATTTTTTATTATTATTTATAGACTAAGATGATTTCATCATTGTTGAAAATTTCAGTTCTATAGTGTGTGATAAATGATCAATACTAATAATAATAAAATTATTGATTTATTTTAAAATGTTTTGTAAATCAATGTCATCAAATTATTGTAAATTTCGTTCACCAGGTAATTTGTCGTGTCACCACAGGGCTTGCCATAATATGATTCTCCGTGACGCCTGGACGCAATTAGACAAATTGTCCTGATAGGGTACCTTTAGGACCAGATCAATGGCTTACTGGCGGGTGGGGGAGTCCTACGATCATCCGGTTCCATTACGTCAATGTGAGAGCATGATTGTAGTGACATCTTCTACCTCCCATTCGCCGTGTGCGACGGGTATCCACTCGTTCATTCTTTTCTCTCTGTCTTTCGGCACCCTCGTCTGCAGCTGATTGCGTTGCATTTCACCCACTACACTGCAAAACAAGAGGTTACGATCTATGACGGCCGTGAGCTCGAACCAAACACATCCTCATGCAGGACATTCCTCCATTGTACGAGTCTTCTAGCGCGCTACATTCGTAGCGGACCGCGGTTGCCTCCCGCCCCCTAATCTGAAATAGATATGTACTTATCGAATTAACCATATCCGATATCTGTCCCATTCTAAACATCAGTCCTTCGTTTTTGGGGGACCCAACCAGACAGCTGGGGGTGTATTGCTTCCACCATCTCCTGACCTATAACAGCTATTAATAACCACAGTGGGACAAACGCAGTAGCTCGTATGGGTCTTGACATGTTGAGGTGGCACTAGCACCTCTATGGAATACTCTTGCCGCCCGAATTGGGGATATCCACTAAAACCCCTCTGTGTTCCGTGCTTCACCTTAATCCTAGGGCCACGGGTATTTGATACTTTAATATAAATAATGCAAACATACTCAGTCTATGACAACAAACTTATCGTACATACTTATATTTCAACAAAAGGTCTTACAAGCAAAACTGCAAATGTCTTGTCTGAATCATAAAAAGTCTCCTGAACTTTCTTGAACTGCTTTTTGACACTTGAGATTTTCCTGGACTAATTTTATTTTCCAATTGAGTGGTAGGGGCAGCTTCACTGTTATTATGTATTATTGTGACTCTATAAGTAAGATGAACCTTGCTGGGGAGGATTATCCCTTTCAGTAATATAAAGGCGACTGTTTGCTGACCTTCATTCATCTATGACTGAAAGGATGTAATTTATTGGGATAAATAGAATTCTACGTACTTGGAATATAAACTAGCTCTATATCGAGTTTCAATTAAATTCGTTTAAAAGTTTTCATGTTATGATCTAACACACAGACAATAGTCGTAAAAGTTGTATTTTCCACGTCTGCTCGTCGAATTAAACACCCTGATAATTTTCCCTTTTAAAAATAGTAATTTGTACATTACATACATAGTTTATTTATTGACGAACCAAAATTATCAACAACAACGCGAGCTCTAAAGTACCTATTTCCTGCTCAAATAACTCCTATTGTATTTATCTACTCATTACTAGTTTATATTATTTTTATCCTCCTGCTTATTAAAATAATTCTGTTAGTAATAAACCTTGCATTGTTTTTAACTTTACTGCCTATATTTTGTTTATATAAAAATGTTATTACCTTAGTACTCGTCCGAATATTGACTATAACTAACGTTGAAGGGAAATCTTGAGAAAGTGTACAGTAAGACAATTTACTCTGTGGGCAGATTATGCAGATGCCTATGGACCTAAATACTTAATGACAAGTGATTACCATCGCCTATGGAGTATTGCAACGCCAGGACTGTCGACAATAACTCGCTGGGGACTAAGAAATTTTGTGCCGTCCTTCTTAAAGAACCTCGTTTTATAGCGCAGAGAGAGAACTTTGGCGAGAACTCTTCTCTCAGCTGTTATTTTACACGGAATATATGCTTTAGAAAACCACTCGAGGAAATGAAGGTCAATATTCCGCCGTTAGCGGATGATTCAATTGTAATGTAGCCGCAGACGTCCGATCACCACGGCGGCCGCTCACAATCACAAATGATCGGCAAGCGCGTAGCGCGCTACCCCTGTCGGGCCCCCCGTGTTTCCCTCCGCGCATACCTCGCCTCACCTCACCACGACACGTGGCAACTCTCGAGTGCGCGTATTATTATTATTAAATATTATATTTTGTTTAGCAGCTAAATGTGTGTTCTATTGTAAAATATTAATCGGTATTTTTACCAAATAAATATGCATTGCTGAACTGCAATTCAAACACACAACATTCTTTCATTTATACCCGAAGACCTCCAAAGTAAAAATGAGGCATTGGCACCTAATCAAACAGTTCTTCGTAACACTGTTCTTTACACATATAGTAAAATACGTAGATATAATCTTGTCTATCCATAAAACAATTCTAAATCATCTGTTATTATAGGATCGTTGTAAGCCCAGATTTTATTATCCGTTTCTTATTATCCGTTCATTTGCTTTATTAGACTTTTATCCAGTAAGAATTAGATTAAATTTGATATAAACTCAAGTACACAACAGTACCAACCACAGAACTGTACCAAACTTCTCCGTAAGGCGTGGAGCTATATGTACCTATAGGTAACCCGGCAGACGTATAGTTCCCAGCAAGGATTTTGAGTGGTCATGGCAATAGTCACCAATTTAATGCAATTTACCAACATATCGACCTTGTCCACCACCTGCATAATTGTAAACAAAGCGCAGTTTATTGCCTGCCCACATCTCGACTTCTTTTGTTCACTTTGTGTTGAATATTTGTAATTAGAAGAGCCGCCTATTGTGTATTGTAACCCGTTTATGGTAGGCAGTGGCCAGGTGTGATTCTAGGAAACCGTTGTTTACACGGTCGTGACATATTGTAAGCTGAGTGGATGCCCGAACGGAGAATGAGCAGTCAAGCGAGGATTACGATACGAGCAAGACGTACATTCGATAAGCGATATAGTGACGGACTTTAAGCGTGTTATTGAATTGTGCAGTTTGTACTGGTTGCGTCTAGTTATATTTGTACTTGTGTTATACGTCTTTGTATAGTTATAACAAATTCTATAGTAATTCCAACGGCATTTTAAATTCGAGTCCCGCACTATCATCATACATTACAGTATCATCATGTAATTCAAAGAGGACCAAACATTTTATTGTGCTTAGCCAAATTTCTTCATTTCAAGAATTGTGCCGCGACTATATCATTTAATATTGATTTTGTTTTTTTTTTAGGATAGACTTCATTCATCTACCTGAAGAAATAATTATGCTGATAATTCTGTATTTGGACATATCATCAATCCAATGCTTGTATGATACCGGAAATGAATATTTAAAAAATCTAATAATAGCAACGAGAGTAACAAAGTGTAAAATGTCTTTGAGTAACGTTGCAACAGCTAAATTTTTAAAGACAACTTTTTTTAAATACATCTCGGTAAATATTCAAGAATTGGACCTATCGGCGATTTTCGATGTCGATCTAAATATTTTTTCGGCTGCGGTAAGAAATTTAAGAAAACTGAAGACTTTGAACGTGTCTTACACAAACATAAAATTTGAAGATATCGCTGGTCTTAATATACATGAGACGTGTCCTGGTCTAAACAATGTTTCTATTAATTTTACCTATGAATGTATATTACCAGCTAATTTGTCAAATAGTACAAATTTCGTTAAACGGCTAAAAGATATGCACTTGATAGTGACTTTAAATAATATGTTTTATCCAAAATTGTTATTTATGTTATTTGAAAAGGCTAAGCTAAATACATTGAAGCTTACGAGTTCACGACGTTCAATGACTCTCCCAATAGAGGAACATCGGATTGTTAATCAAATACCTGTATTTAATCAATTATATATACATCTATTAAACTGGAAACTAATAGATACGCGCTTTCCGTCTTTAATAAAAATGCCCATACTAGCAATGTTGGATCTAAATAAATATGAGTTCATAATAATATTTTCACCATCATTGACCAATCAAACCGTATTTACTTCAAATATGTTTGTGACTTTTTTTTCTGAACACTTCGATTTAAATGTACGTTATATATCAGCATTCAATGATGTATTCAATCTTGACACTAAAATCCCTAGTAATGCGGCTATAATGATTTGGAAGAAAGATGTAAACAATTTTGATGATATATTTTTCCGAAATTTATATAGAGATATTAGACAATATTTCCCTTATTGTCCAAAAAGTCACGATTCGGTCATGCCCAATACATATAATTGGTTTGTTTTTACGCCATCGATACCTGAAAATAAAAAAGATGCTGAAAATCAACGACATATAATCTTAGCTGAAAATGAGATTAAGAAGCAAAGTTTTGATTTAAACTATGACACATTATTTGAGAATAAACAAGAAATTCAGATAAGTTTTGATTTCAACAAACTTGTTGGGATTCCTGTTACATTAGATATAACTACTAAATATTTATCAAAAATAACATATTTGAGTCTGTGTGGTTTGGCTAAGTATACACCAAACTTTTTTGATACTTTATTTCTATGTTGCACAAAGTTAAACACGTTAAATGTGAAAGCAGCTTTTGAATCATCTTGTTGGTTGCCTTTATGTCAGTCTTTACAATTGAGCTCGTCGTTAAAAAATGTCAGGCTGGTCGACAGGAAAATAAATTACCAGACTTTCCTTTTAGCATTTTGCTCTTGTAAAAGTATTGAAAAGATTTATATAAAAGAAGATATTGCTGTCACGCAACATACTGATATTAATTCATCAAATATATTGTCATCATTATTTTTAAACTGCCCCAATTTATATAGTTTGGATTTTCGTACAAGACAATTTTGCACCAGATATGTTGCAACATTTATTGAAATTGTATCCAACGGTTCTGTAACCATAAAGCGGCAGCCAACCACAAAAGAAATATGGCATCCGACCATTTATAATTATGACCCTGATATAGATGTATTTAATCTTAATTCAATAACACAAATTTGAGAAATCGGCTAAGTGCGTGTGGATCACGTACAATGAAGAGGCAGGGCCCTAAGCGGATTTGGACGCCAGGGTGTGAAAATCACCTGCGCCCTTAACAACAATAAAAAATTACATTTAATTTTTGTTTCATTTTTAAGCCATTTCAACAATAAACGGAGCCCTTATGCATTCGTTATGTTCGCCTGTCTGTCTGTTTTAGTATGCCACAGTTATTTTTCTGAGAATCTAGTGGGCCCGTATGTATTATTACAGACGAGGAGTTTTTGGCGGGAACTGAAAGGGGACGTTGTACTGTGCAGTTTTTTCTGAAATGTGTAAAATTACTCTAAAATGAACAATAGTTGTAGTTTTTGAGTAGTAATTATGTGTTTTTTGACAAATGTGAACTGTAGGTATAGTCAAATGTGGCCTTTTGAGTTTTCACAAGAACTCCACTGAATAGCGGCAGTTGAAGACCTAACATTCAGATGAGCAATACGACGTCTTAGACCTGGTTCCTATATCTTACCGACCTTTGGATAGTTGTTGTTCTGTTCTAATAGTGTTCATTATTTAATAACGAAATAACTTATTAGACTTTCCAATTTATTAATAACATGAGTTAAAAATATTTTTCAAATGATAAGATGTTGAATTGCAAGTTTCAGTAGAGATTTTCTTTGAAGAAGATAACGTCTTCGCTCGTTTGGTGGCGCCATCTGAAAGTGTAGAGATTTTTAAGAGTAACTTTTTTTACTGGGCGATTGTCATTCCTATATGATGAAAAAAGAGTACTATTTCATGCCTATAATATTCATTTTCCATGCCATCGGTAAAAATTTGACATATTAAACATCATACAAGCATGGAAGGAGAATACTAATATCAAAATTCAATCGATGGTAAGGCAAGTGAATGAATGGTAAGATACAGAACCGGTCGTAAATACTCACAACCACTACTCACGACTGCATTTTTTTCCATTCTCCTTGCTGACGAGCTTTACAAATTCAAGTGGAATGGAGTATGGAACATTTTATGCGTCGTTGATGTAAACATTGAAAAATTTAAAATAAATCAAAAGCTTGAAGATATGTATATAATAGTATTTTTTTAGTTTTCATAACTAGTTCACATGCTAAAAACCAAGTTTTAACGATTTTAAGCGCGCTTAAAGCGTTAAAACATAGTTTTATTTTACGTTCCGTTATAATTTATAATCCCTAATAATAGACTAATAGTTATTAGTTTATATTTTCCACAAAACAAATGCTGTTAGCGGTAATCAGAACAGCTTTCTATCACCCCAAAACGCTGAAATTTAATCTAATGTGATTACTTTGTATGAATATTTTCAAATTCAAAAGAATTTTTCTGTAGCTAACTATATGTTTTAAACATTGCGTTTTTCTTGACGCCCACATAGACTACCTTTTGAGATGGGTCGTTGTGAGCTCGGCGTGGACGAAAATCGTGAGATATTTTAGCGACATTCACCGCAACCTTAACGACCGGAGCCGTCGTGTAAAACGGGTGAGAGAATTTTGATCGTTGTGAGCGTCCAGTGGATGACGATATTCTCTAATGACCTTTTTATTAAAGTCAATCGACTTGGGTTGGGTCCCCTGGGTCACTGCATTGGATGCCACGCAGTCCATAGCGACCTGGGTAAGAACCACCCTACCTAGAGTTGATAAACATCTATTGTTATCGTTTTTTAGTCACGGAACCATTATTTTAAATTTTTTTTGAGGCGAGGGAAAGTGCTAACACCGATTTACGCACAAACTGGGCCGTTGCTAGGAAACGGTACGCATCGACCGGGGGCGATAACACTGCAGCAATTGTATGCTCTTGGCAGTGCCCGTCCGCGATCGACGTCAGAGAATAGTGTGGAGACTCCGAAAGTTGCTACACGAGCTAGCAACCCCAATACCCACTAAAAACCCCCTCCTCCCGTGACGATCCTGCGCTTTTGTTTGTGTTGGAAAGGCTGAGATTTAGAACATAGTTACACCCAGTCGATCCAGCGCAATAAAGTGCCTGGAGTGTGCCCTGGGAGAACACACCCCACTTCGCTGACGGGGGTCGATGGTCCCTTGCTTTCCTAGCTGCTAAGGGCCCCCCGTTAACGGAACCTAACTCAGGGAGGGAAGTAATGCGCGTACCTGCCTGTCCGGGTGCCGGCTGAAGGCCGGCGACCTCGAGTAGAGATCGTAGCACGTGCCGAAGGACTTCGCTCCCTATCCCGCTCTGCGGCCTCTTTGAGAGACATTACTGCCTCACAAAAAGTAACCGCAGCTCCCCAGCAGTCGTCGCTCTGCAACATGGCCGTTACCAAGTCACCGAGCGAATCGACCGCTCCTACGAGCGCCTCAAGTTCGAGACGCTGCGGCGCCCAAGCGGCGCACTCGACTAGCGTATGAAGCGCCGTGTCGGGTGCCCCGCAGTGGCGGCAGTCCGGAGAAGGCAAGCAGCCCACAATGCGCCACAGGTACTGATCGAAACACCCATGTCCGGTCAGTATCTGCGTCGTCCTGAAGGTCAGGGTTCCGCTGGTGCGGGTGACCCATCTCTCCAGCTGTGGCCTGATTGCATCCACCGTAAAGCCGCCGGCCGCAGGGTTCTCGAGGTCCCGAGACCATTCGACTATGCAGGAAGCGGTTTCCCGCTTCCTGATCGTCTCTATCTCGACCTGAATAACATTTATTAAGTAATCGATAACGATTGTTTAGTAAAAACAGAAACGGGCTTCTAAAGTAACTAAAAAGCAAAAATATGTATGCCAAACATATTGAAATCGGTGCGAAGTTAAACACCTATTAAAAGTTTAAAATTATTCACTTCAATAGATAGAGTTTGTAGGTTTTATGTTCGAGTTTGAATAAGGATATTTTACTGTACAGTTCTGTCCCAAAAATGTATGTTACTGGTTATTATAAAAATATTGATGTTTTAACCAAGAATTGTGTGATTGTATAAAAAATGTAGTGTTCAGAGATATTATTATTTTAGAGATACTACCATCTTAGTTTTAGATAGTTAGATTAGGCTATAAATTTAGTTCTTATGCCTGCCATATTGAATAGTAATCATCTATTTTGTCTATGGTTGTTGATCCTGTGGTTTATGGGTGACATATCTGACAGAGACAGTCCACAGTATGAAGCCAGGAAGCCACGATGGAGGGACTCCAGATTGGGATTGGCACCTTTTGGGGACATTTTTACACTTGGGGTTTTTCGAGACAAAGAATTTCTTAGTAACTTTTGAGGAAGAATATTTCAGGGCTGGGGAAATTGGAGAACTATATTTATAGCCCTCTGACTTTACTAAACATGCTATTAAATGTTCGAGATAGTATGAAATTGGTAATAAAATTTAAATCCAAACATGTCTGTAATAGTAATAGTATTTATTATGTTATATATATATATATATATATATATATGTATATATATATATATATATATATATATATATATATATGTGTGTGTATATATATATATAATGAAATGACCAGGTTTAGCTTTGGTAACATAATATATCATAACTATACCACGTAATATTTTGGATATATTGTAGTGACATATCTACGAAATTAAAAAAGGAAGTCATGCCGCTGTAATTTTATTTTTCTTGCTGAATAGGTAGCAATCTAATAATAGGTCTGTGTTATCTATTTGTCTTAATTTAGTAGATTATCAATTAATAGTACATTTTGTGCATTACATTATAATAATAACAGCCTATAAACTTCTCACTGCTGCGTTTGGGACTCTCTTATTATATTATAGGGATAGGGGGATAACAACCAGTATACCCGCCACGCTTGTCCAAGATGGATTGGTGGGATGATACATAAGTTATCCCAATTTGCAGCTTTCATCACGACATGGAAGATATTTTCTTCCCCATCATTCTCGGCTAGAGTAAGAATCACAAACTACTATGGATATGGTTAGAATATCCTAAATTCTGACAAAAAAAGAAAAGGTGGCACCACTTCAGCAATTTCTTTTAGTGTTCTGTAGTAACAGCTCTTTGGTAAATGCATAATATGAAAGTATATAAGGTAATTACATATTTAAAAAAAATGTCTTCCGTCTGTCTGTTTGTTTCGGTCAATTCCACAAACGGCAGGACCGATTTTGACTAGACTTTCTTCTTTCTTTCACTGGCAGATAGCTAGACATTATAGGGACTAAGGAGTAATTTAGACTACTTTCGAAACTAGAGTTCTGCGAAAAAAAATCCACGTGGACGAATTCACGGGCACAACTAGTCAAACTATTAAAAAAATATTACACAGCAAGATGACAACCTCCTACTTTTTTGAGTCAGTTAAAAAATAACGAAAAATTGTCGACTCTATGAAATTTTGCAATGTGCATGGTGCGACACACACTTGTTCAATTTTTTCATCCAATTATATGTTTTGGGACAATTTCTGAAATAGTATGAGTTTGGGTTTATTTTTGGCGAATATGGGTTATTTTCTTCTTCTTTGTTTGAGGTTATGGCTATTTTCATAACTTCAATCTGGAGACCCTGCCTCTATGCCCTATTCATATTGTCATTGCAGTGTTGCCAGATGGGGAGGAATCTCCTGCAAATTCGGGACTTTTTTTGACGTCTGGAGGGAGATTTGGGGTGACTTTCGGTGGAAAATATTTTGTTTTGAGAAATTTTGGAGAGATATTTTAAGTATCAATAATTCATCTACAAACACAATTCTCATCACTACAATTATTATATCTAAGTCACAAAACGGTATTATTACTTTATCTTAGAATTATACTCTACTAGTGAATAATACTTCAATTCAATAGTTCATTTTAATAATCCAATTCATTCGTTCGTTCATTTACGTTATTTATTTATTATGCCGTCTCTACTCGTATGCGTCGTATGCCATAGGCTACTTTCCGTTAGAGACTGACAATGATCACGTTCACAACTGCGGTTTTCCCGTTTCACTTATTTGCTGGCGTCTCAATCGGAAACTCAAGTGGAATGGTTATTTAACGCACCTATTGACACGGGTCGTTGTGAGCGCCCCGTGAGGGAAAATGATGACGTCATTAGTGACGTTTTCGCTACGACGGTGGTTTTGCTTTTTTCTTTCTCCTTTAAAATAAGTAAAAACTATTTTGGGGTTTTTTCTCAAAAATATTATTTTTGGATTTTTGAAAAAAAATTGGGGTTAATTGTTATGGTCATCTGGCAACGCTGTGTGATTGTCACAATTATTTTCAAAACATTATACTCATAGTCAATAGTCAACACATGTTTTTATTTATTAGTCGTGTTGTAATCAATTTTGTTGACCTACATATAAAATTGTGAATATAGTTTACTGAGTAATTATGGTAATTTACTGGATTATCAGTATTGTAATTGTACAAGTAAAATTGAACAAGTGTTTAAAGAAACCTAACCTTTTCAGCCTAAAACGAAAAAGAAATTTATTGATAGAAAAAAAGCGGTCACGTTTAACTTGGTACATCGATCTCAAAGGGATCCTTTAGCAGCAGACGAGACTGCTCCACAACGTGTTTTAGTCCCTGTAAATGCTAATATCCCCCCAAGAAAGGAGAAAGATTCAGTAAGTCAATTCTATATGACGTAGTATTTTTCCTAAATGAACACATTTCTTGCTAACTGACTCTCTACTCTAGTATCTGTTCATCCATATATTTGTAGCATTATCTAAATCGTAAGTTAATTTTGACCTGTGCATTTTAATTAAATCTGACAAATGCAGCATTGTTAGATTTTCATTCCATATGTAGCTAACAGTTTAAATAAAATATAAATATATAAACCACTTACTTACATTGCCAGATTATTTGGGTGGGGTATAGATAGACGGCACATTTATTTATTATGAACAAATCCTTTTTTTTTAATATAGGTTAGAAGAAGCCTTCAGGGTTATTTTTTTTATAACCACCCAAAATTGATTTTATATCTCAAATAATAATTAAATGTGCCGTATATCTATACCATATCTGATTATTTAATTAAGTTAGGTTTCCTCGAACAGATCGCTTTTAGCAATAAAGCCGCCTGTTATTTTGCCAAAAAGTATTGTAATTGTGTATTTTGTTTTTGCTTATTTTGGTGAGCAATAATGTCTTATGTATCTGTAGGCTCACTCACGCCGGAAGCAAATGACACTCAGAATATAATAAAATAATAATCTGAAATATTATAATCAAAGTTTATTGCACTAGAATTATTATAATTACGATGTTAAATATTGCACACTAATACTACACAAAGAAATATTCAGACAACCCCAAGAGTTGCATCTACGCTTGTCAGGTGTCAAGCAGCAATTTGTTCTCCAAGAATACTGTGATTATCAAGCAGTAATTATCGAGCACAATATATTATGTGCTCCTTGTCCAAGACTGTCATTGTAAATGTAGACTTTCAGTGTAGATTGCTGGTTGTTGACTATCCCCTCTGCCCGAACACCGAGTATTTATAAGGTCCTCGTGGCGCATCCGCAGCAACACCAACCTGTAATGCTTTGGTGCCACTTCAGTTTCACTTCCTTCATAACACCAACTTCCACCATCCATATTAACTTCCAACTTCCAGTTACTCCATTTCCAATATCTGATAATTTGATAATAAATGCTTCTACATTGACATCCGGTTATACGACTTCCGATTACTACATTTTACTACTTCTGTCATATGGTTACTTTATAATAACAAAAACAATTCCTACATCTATCTATCTATCTACCTTATTATGATTTCCAACATAGGCGAACTCAAATAAGTCAATTTTTGACGATTCATTTATTATTAAAACTTTACATTAAAAGTAATTGCCTAAAATGACTATTACCGACTATCTGATTAAAAGGTAGAATCTAAAGTAAGCACTTCAGACCGGTCTCGCTAATGACAACTGCATATGTTGAGCTTGTACTGCAGAGTCAGTATTTACCTAGGTTTGTATTTATTTGGTGGTGATGCAGTAGCCTGCATCAGAGGACTTCATTCTACCGATACGTATAACTACTTAGCCAATAAAAATGTTTCTATGTAACATTGTTATTCCCTTCATGACAATAATTTTGGCATTTTCCTCTAAATATTTCAGGATCTTACTCCAGAACAGCGTCTAGAGGAGCAAAGGAAATATGGCATTTACTTTGATGATGATTACAACTATCTACAACATCTCAAAGACACAAAACAAGTCACGTTGGTGCTGCAACCTGTAAGCAGTTTTTGATTCTTTATGTGAAATGGAGTATTGCTCGAGCACAATCAGTTATGCTACTAACAGTTGCAACTGGTCGTACTCATCGTAACTTGGAAAGTAATTGCCCGCTAGATATGATGAGCTTATGCTATGCTATGAGCTATGGAATAATAGTATAGAATAGACTATCATTTGTGAAAAAGTTATACTTTATCATTTTCAGAAATCATCACACAAAAAGAAAGAGAAACCTACATCAACCAATAATGAGGATGATGAGAGTGAAGAGTTAATAGTGTCAGAGAGACTGACATTGCCAAGTTCTGTGTTTGCTTCTGAGGTTGAAGAGGATGTTGGGCTACTGAACAAGGCTGCACCGCAAGGTATTGCTTCATATTAACCCATTTGTTTATTTTGGTGTGCAATAAAGGGTTTTCTATCTGTCCACTTTGTCCTTCAGGTCTCTGCTTGGATTTGGATCCTGAAGTAGTTGCCGCGTTGGATGAAGACTTTGATTTCGATGATCCCAATAACCAGCTCGAAGATAACTTCATTGAATTGGCTATGGGTGAAGGTAGGTGTCCCAAGAACTTGATAACATTATTTTTACTAGTGTTTCTCATATTGATTCATTCTTGTAACCTTCTGAAATCACATTTAATTCGGCAAGAGCTTCTAAGGTGATGTGATGCGAAAAATGCATATATTCTTATAACTAATTAATATACATAAAATTTAAGTAATAACTAAGCTTTTCTGAAGTTAAACAATTTCAATATTAAATAGTTCAACTTAGATTAGTTTAAGTAATTAAATTAGTAAGTTGTCGGCGTCCTGAGACGCATACCGCCCTTTCTTATTCCATGTATGTGACATGATAAAAGCCATGAAGCTATTGTATACTCTATGGAACCTACACGAGGGAGTTTCTTTATTTTTTTTATTACAGGAGTTCAGCAGACAGACAGACGGCCCACTTGATGGAAAGCGGTTACCATCGCCTATGGACATTTGCAACACCAAAGGTGCTACAAATGCGCTGCTGCTCTCTTAAGGGAGACTGGAACCTGGTCACTGATGCCGGAACACAACCCAAGGTTGTTATGGCGACATAATTTAGACCACGGGTGGTAGCCATCCAGTCGGGCAAATACCCTACCACTTGGCTGTGGGTTGTTTGTCGCCTCTTACGACAGGCCGCCCGGCCGCAGGAATTTGTATTCTTTCTCCGTTCCTGCACGGATACTCCGTTATTTCTGCTTGTAGTGTATATTTAGAGAGGTTTAGACCACAGAGTCAGATTTACACATTTTTTGTATAGCAACGAATAATTGTATATAGGATCCGGTGATGATGAAGACGGTGATAGCGTATCCGATGATGATGAACGATCCGATAAATCGTTCGCGTCAGATCTCGATACTGATGATGATGACTCAGAGGTTAGTAAATATATATCTTTAATATATGTGAAAACTGTCCACTTTTTAGTGCACGGAGAATACAATAATAGTGTTACACGACGACCAAAGTAAATGCACACGTGCAGTTTATTACCTCTCGGCATTTGGACTTCATTTGCTTACTTTGCGTTTAAAATTTGTAATTAGAAAAACATCCTGTTTTGTATTGTAACTGTTTATGATGGTCATTCACCAGGTGTTATTTTTAGAAACTACTGTAATGCGGTCGAGCATTACAGTAGTTCAAGTGTCAGTCAGTGTGTCAAAACATATTGCATAGTTTAGTATAAAACAATGGAGGGAATTGCAGGAGTTAAATTATTAACTCCCGCAATTTGCAAAAGGAAAAAAATAAAATCAAAATACCTAATACTAGACCCCCCTGGACGGTTTTTGCCGTTGAATAGTGTCGTATATAGATAAGAGTGCGTTAGTATATATATTATGACTGTTGACTCTATACCCGTATATATAAAGTACTCTGTGCAACGCACTACTGGCTAGCGCAACGCCGGAGTGCACGTATTAATAGTTGCTCTATCTCGCTCGCACATCATCCGTCCCGCTCACACAGTGTTCTATATATTGTACTAGCTATACGACTTGTTAATATTTGTAATTAAGGTTACCGTTTCCAAAATAAATCAGTTCACTTCAGCACATTTAACATCTACCTTCCGCTGCTACAGTATGAATACTGTTAGTTAATTTAGGTCCAATATAAATTACTTATTAGTCTCTTTAGATTTAGATTGTAATATCAATAGGGTATTTTTTTAAATAGCACATACATAAAAAGAATGAGATAAAAAGTATCTTATGTCCTGACTCAAAATATTAGGATCTCTGTTACTGTCATATAAAAAACACATGTTTTTGCTTATTATATATTAAATAATAATCTTATTTTCAATTCCAGGATAGCTTTAAACACAAACGAATGCCCTCTTGGGCCCAGAATGACAAAGATGACACGAAATCGAGGTTCTCTCAATATTCCATGTCATCAAGTGTCATACGACGTAACGAGGGCCTGTCGTTGTTGGACAATAGGTTTGAAAAGGTAAATATAACACTTTAGGGGCCGTCCATTTATTATATCCACGTTAAGAGGAGGGGAGGGGGGGGGGGGTCGACGAGGTGTTTATAATCATAAACCCAAGTGGAATTATTCGACCCACCTCTTCACTAGGGTCGTTGTGAGCGTTGTGTGATCGAAAATGATGACGTCATTGGTGACTTTCGCCACGACTACAACGGCCGCGGTCGCCTTGTGTGACAAGGTTGGAAGGGTCTTAAATTTCGTGACGGCACATTTCAAAATCTAATATATATTTAAGATACAGAACTGCTGTTTAATTATTTCTTGATGTAAAATTACAAAATATGTGATTGCACACTAGGGAGGGAGGAGTATCACGAATGTAACCAGCTGTGACAAGGACGAGGGGGGGGGGGGGGGGTAAAAAAATCCTGAATTTCGTGTGACGGTAATTTGTGGATGGTCCCTTTATTGCCCACATAACACTTTTATTGCCCACACAACACTTTTATTACCCACACAACACTTTTATTGCCCACACAACACTTTTATTGCCCACACAACACTTTTATTACCCACACAACACTTTTATTACACACTCGAATATTTTTGTTAGGTACCCACATAATACTTTCATTATCTTTTTTTTTTAATTATATTTATGGCTTGGCAACTAGGCCTTTAAGCCAGATCTTAGTTTATAATATACATTTAGTTTCTTCATTTTCTTAAGCCTATGTGTAGCACAGCTGAACTGTAGGTAATCAGCTAGTGCCATTCAACGGTGTTCTTGTGACAACTCAAAAGGCCACATTTGACTATACAGTTCACATTTCTCACAAAACACATAATCACTACTCAAAAACTATCAATATCCTACAACTATTGTTCATTTTAAAGTAATTTTACACATTTTTAGAAAATAAAACTGCACAGTACAACATCACCTTTCAGTTCCCGCCAAAAACTCCACTTTCATTATCGACACAACACTTTTATTATACCCACATACCACTTTCATTTCATTCGGGAAATAATAATTTTATTTTAGGTTACACAGCTATTCTGACAAGAACAAATTCTTCATGTTTCTAGTACGTCTGTTTTTGTATGTGGTTTATCATTCATCTTAGTAGCTACTGGGTCTATATGGATAAAATTTGACAAAATTAAATTAATATAAATATATAGATAACTCTATTTTGCACATCCATACTCTAGCATCATGCATACCGAAATTTATAACTACTTCTTTTATCATAAAATTGCCTCAATATCAATAAGCAAGATATGAATAAAATAATTTAAAAAAATACAACAAAATTACTGATGCACCAAAAGACGTCAGACAAAAATGACACACTTCTCCATTTAACGAGAACTCTCCATAACGCCATAACACAGCACAGTCCCTTCTGCGTCGTTATATAGAGTTTACACTATATATCTTATATATATAAAAATCTTGTGTCACGATGATGTTGCCAATAAACTCCAAAACTACTGAACCGATTTCAATCAAATTTGCACACCGTGTGCAGTTTGATCCAACTTAAAAGATAGGATACTTTTTATCCCGTTGGAACCGGTAGGTGGGGCTGCAATCGGGTTCTAAATTTTATTTCTTCAGGGCAGGACAACTAGTATTATTATGGATATAGGAGATAGTATTTTTCGTGCAGATGTTCGCTGAATATGACGACACAGAGCTCGGGGCCTTGGATCTGGACGAAATTGAAGGCTTCCTGCCGGACACCCACGAAAGACTCCTGGAGGCTGCCAAGGACTTCGAGAAGTCCCAGAAGAAATATCAGCTGGATAAAGAAAAAGAGATTGCCAGGTATATTCATCGATATAATATATATATGAGCGCGGGACTCGAATTAAAAATGCCGTCGGAGTTACTATAGAATACGGTACATGACAGTATGAAAAATATAGGCTGATTTTAATATACATCGTAGATTACGATCTAAATATGACAAATATAATTGTTTTAACTAAAATATTAATTGATATTTTTGAGAAGTAAAATTGTTATATTGCAGCCATTAGCCACGTGACAATGAACGCCGATCAGAGCGCGTGACGTCATAGCGTGCAAAACACAACAAGTTATCAATGACTTCTCAGATAACACTTCAATGAAACAGATGTTTGTTTTGCACGCTGTGACGTCATGCGAGACGCCATGACAGCTTGACGCGTTTTTGTGACGAAATGTCAAAATATTTATAAAATTTCTAAATTAAATATGTTAAAGTTATTTTTTGCTGAAATATTAATGTTTTGGCTAAAATAGACCATAAGGCTCAAAATAAACCTATTTCCCAAAAATTTTCAACTACCGAATTTATTAGAACTATACAAACACGTATAACACAGGTGCAAATATAACTGGATGCAACCAGTGCAAACGTGATGCACGATTCAATAACACGCGCAAAGTCCGTCACTATATAGCTTATCGAATGTACACACGTCGTGCTCGTGTCGTAATCGTCGCTTGATTCACGATCTCCATTGGGCCATTGCTATATAATGTACCGATGCCATAATTTTCCACCTGGCAAGCGTCGGCGCAATTTCCTAGAAAACGTAATCCGCACACTTGCGTAATTATGCCTGCGAACGGCCATAAACGAGTACAATACACACAATTTTAAACACAAAGTAAAGAAAAGAAGATAGTCATAAAACGGTTTCAATGTTATTAGCTCAAACGCCGCGGCAGGTAATAAATGTGCTTTGTGTACAGGAATGCAGGTGGCCCAACTTGTAACAATATAAATGCGAAAGTAACTCTTGTCTGTCAGTTAAAACTAAGGGACTGTTTTGTTTATGAATCAGAATTCAATCTAATTCGATTTTTTATTGATTTGGCTTAAAAAAGTGTATGGGTGAGGAATTCTTTTCTTCCACCATATCCCAATTAGTTGGGGTCGGCACAATATGTCCTTTCCTTCCACACTCTTCTATTCTGATATACATTTTCTGTCACACCACATATCATCATATCCTTCACACAATCCATCCATCTTTTTTTGGTCTATCTTTACATCTGTACCCACCTGTTGGAAAATCTTTTCAAAAAGATTGTGTTAATTGTTCGACATTTTTTATTGAAGTGAGTTTGAATTTAAAATGTATTCCTCACATTAATTACATTTTTGTCTATGACATTAAATGGGGTTTTACAACAGGTTTTTTTTGTCTTTTAACATTCTTTTTGTCATGTGACTTTCATCCCTCATTATATGCCCATACCATCTTAGTCACCTTCCTCTCAATTCTTTAGTCACGGGTGCAACTTTCAAAGATCCCCTTATGCACTCATGTCTCATACTCATGCGAGAGAATGAGATAAATATAGAGTATCAGGAGTATTAGGATAATTGAAGACATGAGTGGATGAAGGTGATAAGTCGCATAATTCCAATTATGAGTAAATCGAGATAAAAGTTTTACTTTTATTTTAAACTGAACTGAACACCTTTTTCAAATCTTTATTTTTTTTTAAATATGCCGTATATGTATAGTCTAAAGTCTGTAGTCATTTGGTATCGACTTATAACCTTCATCTACGCAAAAAAGCAAAAAACCGAATATGCGACATATCACCTTCATCCACTCACGTCTTCAATGGGGATTGTTCACAAAAAATTACCCTCTGATTTTATATTTTTATTACGTAAAATAGGGTATTTTAAGATACTAATTTGAATATTTTTGTATTTTAAGCGTTAGTTTGTTTTATAATCCGATTTTAAAATTATTTCTCCGATGACGTCATAAGGGACAAGTTTACATTGATTTCTTTGCCTAGAAAACAAAAATAATAAAAGTAAGTTTTATCTATATATAATCATAGTAATCTGTGCTACTATTTAAATGTCACTGTCATTACTCATTACGTATCGTGATCATTTTAGTGTTTTTTGTCGCTAGGCTTATAATTTTTCGTGTTCAACCATTATTATTTTCTATAGTTATCGTTAAATTTTTGAAGTGGTCTTTAGGGAAAATCCATGTTTCAGAACTTAAATCAAATAATGTAGTTAGATTTTTTTATACACCTGAAGCAGGCAAACAGGCAAACGGCCCACCTGATTGGATTTAGTAAGGTCAAATAAAGGTCAAACGCATTTCTTACAAAATCTTCTTGTGAAGATCGTACATTTTTTGGAATTTTAACTAGACAGAAATGATTAGGGACACTATTCGTCGAAATGGTTTTTCAAAAAGCTAGATTGAAAAAAAGTGAACAATCCCAATTGTAAGAATTATTGTAATTGTAATTAATTTAACTTTAATATTAACTATGCTTTTATGGTTTTAAGTGCGGTAATTTATGTGATTTATATTTAGACGTTTCGGCTACTTTTCAAATCTTGTTCGGAGAGAATTAGCTTTTACAAAAGAAAAAAAACCGTCGGTAAGATATAGAAATCGGCCAGAAGTGGAGGTGCTGCTTTTTTCATTCGTCGAACTTTCTCAAATGTGCAAAGCTTTACATTCCTTCCGACGTTTTACACAAAACGTATTGACAGTTCTTTAAATATATTTAGCGGCAGATGTTCATTGTGCAAGACGCTAATTGCATCTAAGGGTTTTAAATACGTTTTGTGTTTCTTAAATAAATTTAAGCTACCATATGCAAGCGACCCTTTGAGTCTCTTTTTGGACGGAAGGGGGTAGGAGGGGCAGATTTTGAGTACGCAACAGGAAGGAGTGAACGCATGGAATGAATGGCGGGTACATTTTTGAAGCATTATCAAAATTTATTTCAGACTAAAACATTTAGAAGAGATTAAAGAAGAGTCCGAAGAAGAATTAGTCACAATGGAAGTAGAGCCAAAAGAGAAGTGGGACTGTGAGACTATACTTTCGACTTATTCGAATCTCTATAATCATCCGAAAGTGATAGAGGAGCCTAAAGTAAGTATTGTTACGAATTTGTGGGAGACGAATTTGAAATGTCGTTGGAATTATCACAATGTTTATTAGAAGTACACACAAACACATAATTCACAGTTCTTACGAGTTCAACGAAATACAACAGGTCCGAACCATAAAGCAGAGTCATAATATACTCGTTCTGAAAGTGCACTAAGTACTACTCTACTCCTTGATCACTTCGACTCGTCTCTATGTTTTGCTGCGTAATTGTGTACACTATATGGACTTAGTTTCTTTGTTATTATAGTGAAATTAGCAAGAAGCAGTAAATAAGATTTTTTTTTTGTAACATAGAGCTTTGAGAGTGCTGAGTACATAATATTTTATGAAATGAAATAAAATTTATTTGCATATGACATGGTACATAAAAATACAGGTCTTAAGTTTTACATTATGAGATCACATGTCATTACCCATAGGGTGTACAAATATTACATAGTCTTAAATTAAAATATTATTTACGTTGACCATGGACAATTAAATTAAAGTATAGCACCTTTTATGGCAACAGGCAAATTATTAAATATTTTAACACCTATAAAATTAGTTTTTTTTTTTTGTAAGGACAGGTTGCACGACGGATATAGAAGTCGATTTTTTATGGAGGGCCTCAGTAGTCTCTGACTTGATTCTCCGTACGTAGGGAAGAAATCTGAATTCTGTTTTACGAAAATTTAAGTAAGAATTTTGTGTTCTTTGAAGAGAGGTTTACATGAGTCCAAAAAATGAATACCATATATAGCACGTAGACACTTCTTTTGAACCTTGAAAACTCTATCTACATCTGTGCTAGCTCCCCAAAGAACGATACCGTATTGTAATACTGAGCCACATAGCCATGATAAGCTTGCAAATTATGTTATTGTTATATGTCTTGTAGAGTTGGGTCGGTCATGATTTTAAAATGAGTTTGTAAGATTACCATGACATTTTGTACTGAACCAGTACAATATACCACTTCAAATGAGGCGAGGATATGTGTACCTCGGCAGTACATTTAAAGCGATTAGGTCGGTGAGCGCAGTCCCTCATTTCAAAAGTAGTAGTCTCGTACAAAACTTGTAGTTCGGAAATGTTCGTTAAGAATCGGATGTGATCGGCCTCGGTCATCTCGTTTTACTAGCAGTCGTACATGTCATGTTGTCCCTATTTGTCATGTGAATATCTGTATAGGCGTTATTGTGCTGTTGTCCTCGTTCCGCCCTTCTTCTTACATTTCACGCATGAGTAGTAGCGAAACAAAGTTTTTGAAGTAGAACAAATTTTAATTTTGAGTCGTATTAGTACAAATCCATTTTGTATGGGACAAATGTACTGCCTCATACGTGTGCTACTCATCACTAATGTGTTGTATTGTCCACCGTGACTTCACTTTCTGGTCGCAGAATGAAGAACAGCGCTGGTCCTTGTTGGCTAGAATTATGCTGAGACTGGGTCCAATTTAGGACTTACTTGTATCTATTGTCTTTCTATTTACGTTATCTTTGTTTTTGTCCTGAATATTTTTTTTCTTTCGTTAGAAGCCGAAAAAGATCCAAATTAACGTTAAAACCGGTATACCTAAAGACGTTTTGGGCAAAGACAACAAATTGACGATGAAGTCTTTGGCGAAATTCAATGCGATGCAAGAGAACGTCGAAGGCGGCTCCGATGACGATGGGGGGACGCACGCGGAATCACTTTTGTCCACTTTGAGTGTGCTTTCTATCAGGTGAGTTGATGTGTTTTGTGATTAAGTGGGGAGTGACATGGCAACATAATTAGGGGTGACATGATTTCATAAGTGGGGGCGACATGGCATCATAAGAGGGTGATTGGGTAGTATAAATGAGGGTGGTGACATGGTGTCAAAAATCGGGGCGACATGGCATCATAAGAGGGTGATTGGGTAGTATAAATGAGGGTGGTGACATGGTGTCAAAAATCGGGGCGACATGGCATCATAAGAGGGTGATTGGGTAGCATAAATAAGGGTGGTGACATGGTGTCAAAAATCGGGGCGACATGGCATCATAAGAGGGTGATTGGGTAGTATAAATGAGGGTGGTGACATGGTGTCAAAAATCGGGGCGACATGGCATCATAAGAGGGTGATTGGGTAGTATAAATGAGGGTGGTGACATGGTGTCAAAAATCGGGGCGACATGGCATCATAAGAGGGTGATTGGGTAGTATAAATGAGGGTGGTGACATGGTGTCAAAAATCGGGGTGACATGGCATCATAAGAGGGTGATTGGGTAGCATAAATGAGGGTGGTGACATGGTGTCAAAAATCGGGGCGACATGGCATCATAAGAGGGTGATTGGGTAGTATAAATGAGGGTGGTGACATGGTGTCAAAAATCGGGGCGACATGGCATCATAAGAGGGTGATTGGGTAGCATAAATAAGGGTGGTGACATGGTGTCAAAAATCGGGGCGACATGGCATCATAAGAGGGTGATTGGGTAGTATAAATGAGGGTGGTGACATGGTGTCAAAAATCGGGGCGACATGGCATCATAAGAGGGTGATTGGGTAGTATAAATGAGGGTGGTGACATGGTGTCAAAAATCGGGGCGACATGGCATCATAAGAGGGTGATTGGGTAGCATAAATGAGGGTGGTGACATGGTGTCAAAAATCGGGGCGACATGGCATCATAAGAGGGTGATTGGGTAGTATAAATGAGGGTGGTGACATGGTGTCAAAAATCGGGGCGACATGGCATCATAAGAGGGTGATTGGGTAGTATAAATGAGGGTGGTGACATGGTGTCAAAAATCGGGGTGACATGGCATCATAAGAGGGTGATTGGGTAGCATAAATGAGGGTGGTGACATGGTGTCAAAAATCGGGGTGACATGGCATCATAAGAGGGTGATTGGGTAGCATAAATGAGGGTGGTGACATGGTGTCAAAAATCGGGGCGACGTGGCATCATTAGAGGGTGATTTGGTAGCATAAATGAGGGTGGTGACATGGTGTCAAAAATCGGGGCGACATGGCATCATTAGAGGGTGATTTGGTAGCATAAATGAGGGTGGTGACATGGTGTCAAAAATCGGGGCGACGTGGCATCATAAGAGGGTGATTTGGTAGCATAAATGAGGGTGGTGACATGGTGTCAAAAATCGGGGCGACATGGCATCATACGAAGGGGTTATATGGTATCATAAGTGAGGGTGACATGGCAACATAAATGGGAGTGACATGAAATAATAAACACTGAGTGATATCCTAAATGAAAGTATTTTTAAATTACCATAATTTAAAAATAGTTTTTTCCTAGGGTTATCGCCGCGAGAAAAGACCCTAGTTTTTTTTTCAGAACCAGTAAGCAACAGATTTTACATTGCATCAAATTTTTATCTATTCTCCCTCGAAAAAGTTTATTTATTTATTTTAACCTGACTAAATAAATTTACATTTTTACAGGGCTAAAGATGAAAGTCCGGAAGAGAAAAAGGAAAGAAAACGTCTCCTCAAAGAGTACAGAAAAGAAAGAAGAATAGAGAAGAAAGCGAATAAAGAAGTGTTTAAAGAAGAAAAGAAGAGACAAGAGAAGATTATGATGAATAACAGAAATAATGTTCAAGGGAATAAGATCATGTAAATTTTAATATATTCATGTATAAAAGAATTACTAGACATTTTAATGACTAAGTAAAAGTCTAAAAACTTAATTAGTCATAATCCTCTCTATTTTTTCCGGCGTGTTTAGAATATTATAATATCATAGATTTCGAGAGCCTGTATGGTTCGGCGGGCTACCTCACTTGCAACAGAGGCTCCAGGTTCGATTAGTGGCATGGTAAATTTCGGAAAATAATTTTTCGTTATTTGGTATGGTCTGGTTGTTTCGCATCGGCCCCAGAATATCCCATTGCAATATTAACACAAGTGTAACTTGCTTATTTTATATCACTATAATATTAGTATTACAGGACTCAGTTTTTCACTCTAAGTTAGCCTATTTTTTTTAAATAAGACATGTGGCGGCATCTACTGCTGTAGAATTTTGAAACGGGTCATTGCTATCTTTAGTATTCTTCTCATATAAAATGTATTATAGCAAAGAATAGACAAGTTATTTCTATAACTATGTTTATTCTATAAATAAAATGTACGTTGTAATCCTATAACATTTAATACCTTCTTTAAAATAACCTACAGTTAAAACTTAGAAATATAGATTAACAAAATATACTTAATTTATTAACAGATTCGAATAAAACAAAAAATAGACTCAAGATATAAAAATCTCTTTTTAACTGTTTTAAAATTTCAATACAATATATCAAGTCTGATTTAAGTTTGCTTTAGTTAAATGGGGGAGGGGGAAGGAGGGGGGCATTGCTTTGACACCCCCCCCCCTGTCACAGCTGGTCACATTCTTAAGACTTCTCCCTCCCTAGTGTTACGTCACATATTGCAATCTAGAAATTATTAAATTTAAACAGTATTTCGGTAATTGGCTTTGTTTGCATTTAAATCGTTTTTGAATAATTTAGGCCCCCCCCCCATTCAAGTCAAATTCACATTTTGCATTCCGTGTTCCTTCTGACATATTCGTGAAAAGACAACACTTTGTTCTTTGTTGATTGAGTGACTCTTAGTTTGTTTATATCAGGGCTTGAAAAAGTTATCGAAATTCACTTTAAAAATATAGTTAGTTACCGATATTTTGGAAAAACTTACTTTTTTTTACTTTACTAAAGTAAGATTTTATAATGTAAACGTTAAATATAACGTTAACAATCGTATCTTTACCGTTATACTTACCGGGTTTTTTTACGGAACAATAAAAAACACATTCTAAACGAATTGCAATATCATTTGGAAATTATACGTGTGGTTAAGAAGATATGCGACTCTTAGCATCAATGCTGTTTGACGATCTTTGCGAGTGAACGAGAGGGACCATGCTGACAAAATATAGTTGTAACCGTAAAATTAACGATAAAATGGTCTAGAAATAACGATATTCATTTTAGATCGATATCTACAATTAGCATATGTAACGATACCATATTTTTACGGTATTTCGAGCCCTGGTTTATATCACTTTGGTTGATTCATTCGAATTCAAGAACGGAAATGTTTAATATTGACATCTGGCCGGTTCTTATAAGTTTCTATTCATTCACTTGCCTTACCATCGGTTGAATTTTGACTTTACTTGTATGGAGCTTATGTGTAATCTTTATATATAAAAATGAATGTTTGTCTGTATGTCCTTTATAGAATCGTAAACTATACATTTGATCATGTGATGATCTTTAGCAAAGTTGTTGTGCATGAGCCAAAAAAGGTTTCCGAGTTGGTTCTCAATTGGACCCGGTAGGTGGCGCTGCTGTCGGCATATCGATTGACGCTTTTAAATTAAATAATTGATAGTAAGGCAAGTGAACGGTCGGTAAGAAACCAGACAAAGTCATCATATTGCAAAAACTTAACGGTGTACGTCTTCAAAGTTATTTTATTTGCATATTCCTAAGCCAATTGTAGGCCCTCGAAGCCCAATCCGTCTGGATCCGGACACTCCATCCTACTCCTCAAATGCTGCAACGTGTTATGGAAATGCTTCGTGATTTGCTCCACTTCTTCGGATTGGTCCAAATTTGCTAACTCCTCGCGAATTTTTGTTATGACCTGTAAATAATTACACATATATAAATAGCATAAGTACAACAAGTACGAATTACTGTCCTCTATTATTTATTACCGCTGACTTCTATTAATACCGCTGACTTCTATTATTACCGCTGACTTCTATTAATACCGCTGACTTCTATTAATACCGCTGACTTCTATTATTACCGCTGACTTCTATTAATACCGCTGACTTCTATTAATACCGCTGACTTCTATTATTACCGCTGACCTCTTTTATTATCACCGATCTGTATTATTACCGACACTGGTATTCCATTTGTGCCTATTCGATTTTGACGTAGGAGTCAAGATAATCCCAATAAATTAAAACGTTACTTATAAGAAATAAAATATTTATTTCCAATTACGACACACAATACAAACAGATTAGAAAATATATTAAAAGCAAAAATTGAATGCCACAATTTAAGTAATGAGGTTGTTATTCAGTGTTTTGCTGTGCTGAAATATGGTCACACTGCAATTGCTTTCATAGACTGGTAAACAAGTGCCTTTTGGACCAACTTTTTTCAGCAGTCTCCGAAAATTATAAATGAGGTGTCATTCGATTCGGAATGGCATCTAGATGATTTTTGAAAATAAAATGAAGTTCCGCTTGCAAAAATTGTAAAAGTTATTAACAAGTAACTAAAAAAAAGAGGGGTTTAGTTTTTTGCAAATATCTCAAAAAGTAATAAAGATTTTTCAAATTTGAGATTGAGATTCGAAAAGAGGAGGAAATTTCCTAAAAAAAGTCGACTTCCGAAATTGTAAGATTAATATTTATAATTTTCCCAGAGGGATGAAAATACGGCCGAAAACGAGTACTCTGGCTTACGCAAGCCACACCCACATCGGCCCTTTAATGAATAAATATTATTTAATCATACTAAATATGAAAATGAAAAAATTCAGGCACTAACTGAATAGATGAATGAACAATAATCTGCTTGAAAATTTTTTTTATAACAATTTTTCATTTAGTTATTCAATAGTTAATTAATAAAAAAAATTTGCTTGAACATGAACATTGCAAGTGTGATAATTGTTAAACTATAAATTTAAGATTTTTTTCCTTTCTTGGAGCAATTCTTGAAAGGCTTTAGAATAGAACCCCGTTGGAAAAATTAGGAAATGTTTACTTTTCATTTTTTTATTAATAATTTTCGTTCGTTTAAAATAGTTTCGTCCAAAAGGCACTTGTTTACTAGTCTATCAGTGCGCACCACCAAAATCATGTGTCATAAGACTCCAGGAATGTAGGTGACTTTAACTAAACATGAATAAAAAATAAAATACAAGAATTATACAATAATATACCCTAAAAAATAATGAAATAACAAGATGTGATATTACTTGCTTTCATTTAAGCATATTTAAACGTATTTTTTGCCTGTTTAAAGCATAGCTTGCGTCCGTTTCTGCTACTAATATCGCAAACGGCTGCCAAATTGAACAAACATTTTGAAGTGATTCATGATTTTATGATTAAATTTATATATTATTTAAGGAATATTTATTGAATTATCCTTAAATTATCACAAAATAAGAACCATTTTGGTTCCTTGGGTTGGTCGCGTCCAACTCAAATACTGCTAGCGACAAAATGGCGTAATCATAGAATTGCAGTGGTGGTAATAATAGTCAGTGATAAATGAGACAGGTCAGCGGTAATAATAGAGGTCAATGTTGCAATTATTTGTAAGATAAAGAAAAAAAATTTTTTAATTGGAAATTATTATTTTTTGGAACTGGTGCGAAAAAAGTGCTCAATTTAATTGCGATGTCCGGAATTTCTTTATGTAATTGAATAGCTACCAGTCAACCTACATTTTTTCTAGTAATAATAGAGATCAGCGGTAATAAAAGAAGTCGGCGGTATTTTGAGTTTGTAGGTAATAAAAGAAGTCTGTAGTAACAAAAGAGGTTAACGGCAATAAAATAGCTTAGTGACAATAATAGATTTTAGGGGTAATAATAGAGATTCGCGGTTATAAAAAAAGTCGGTGGCAATAAAAAGAGTTTAATTGATAATGATAGAGATTGGCGGTGATAAAAGAAGTCGGCTCTAATTAAAGAAGTCAATGTTAACAAAAGAGGTCATCGGTAATAAAAGAGGTCATCGGTAATAAAGGAGGTCATCGGTAATGAAGGTCATCTGTAATAAATAGGTCATCGATAATAGAGGAGGACATCGGTAATGAGGGAGGTCATCGGTAATAGAGGAGGACATCGGTAATAGAGGAGGTCATCGGTAATGAGGGAGGTCATCGGTAATAGAGGAGGACATCGGTAATAGAGGAGGTCATCGGTAATGAGGGAGGTCATCGGTAATGAGGGAGGTAATCGGTAATACGAGAGGCGACTCACCGCCTCGATGAGTGTGAGCGTGAGCGCGGCGTTGCCCCGCTCGCGCAGCAGCGCGTACCGGCCGAGCAGCTCGGCGAGCAGCTGCGCCTGCACGCCGCCGTCCATGCACTGCTGCGCGACGCGCGCCGCCTTCTTGAGGCAGTCGAGCGCGCGCCCGGCGTCGTTCAGCGCCCACTGCACGACAACGACATTATGTGCTCGGTTCATTTAGCAAACTACTCTTTACTTTACACACAACTTTTGGTCTTACAATTTTCCGTCTAGCCCCCTTTCGCAACGCGCGATAACGAACTTCGTTCCAGTAATAATATTGTCAATTATGGTTTTGTACGGTTTAGAACGCGGAATTTGGAAAAGACCAAATGCACAACCACTTACCTTGCTTGCTGTGCTGCGGGAACCCTTCGATTATGGATTGTAACTCCTCACATTCACTGGCACGATTTCTTGATTGGCTAAGTGTATATATTTGAAAACTAAGTAAAAACAACGAAAAGACAGGAAGGTCGATGCGGCGCGTGCGGTGTAGCAAGTAGCACTGATTGTCCGCGTGAGGGCAGCATCGGCGTCGATAGCTCACACGGGGTGGCGATGCATTTGTATGAAATATACCAAAAATTTGGAATTTATAAAATACGCGGAAAAATTGATTATGCTAATACGGAACATACTGCCGGCGTTAAAACCATCCATGGTTTTAAAGGAAAAACAATGAAGTAAATACATGAAAGTTAAAAGATTAGATAGAAAGTAAAGGAAAACTTTAGGAAATTAAATTTGAAAGGAAAATGAATGGAAAGGAATGTTGAATAAAATGTTAATAAGTATAAAATAAAGCATTATTTACTGTATCTGAGTATCTGATTTAATAATATATGTATATTATTAAATCAGATACAAGTTTAATCGATTGGTAACGGACAGATTTTAATTACGGGTCTTGTAAAGAGAGTTCTACCTACACGCAAGGTAACGACGCGAGTAACATTGTCTGAACCCGGGTGTAGCTTATGAACGATTGCAAGCTGCCACTGCAAGGGGGGAAGTTTGTCGTTCTTTACAACTACAACAGAACCTTCTACAATTGGAGCATAATGAGGTAAATTTTCGTTCCGAAACCATTTTTGTCGACTTTGCAAACTAGAAAGATATTCAACGCTCCACCGCTGCCAGAAGTGTTGAATGGCTTGTTGTATAATTTGCCAACGTTTCAAACGATTTGGTTGTTCTTCTGAAAAATTATATTCGGGAATAGAAGTAAGGGGAGAACCAACTAGAAAGTGAGCAGGCGTCAACGGGAGGGGATTGGATCATTACTGAGTATACTCAGAGGACGTGAATTAAGAATAGATTCTATTTGACAAAGTATTGTATGAAACTCTTCATAGGTCAAGAAACGGTTACCAATACGATGAGTTAAGAGAAAATTTTGTATAGGAAATTTAACTGCATCTGATTCTAAAAATGAATACAACTCTTTTAAATAACGATTACAGCCAACGAAATTACGCCCGCAATCTGAATATATGTCCGAGCACAAGCCACGAAGAGAAACGAATCTGCGTAAGCAATTAAGAAAAGCTTCAGTAGACAGATCTTTGACTAATTCTAGATGTACAGCTTTCGTTGACATACATATGAATACACATACGTATGATTTGAACATCGATGAATTTCTATAATTATCTCTCTTAGTATCAAATGGGCCGGCCATATCAATTCCTACGTGAAGAAAAGGACGAAGTTCACTTACTCTCGAAGCAGGTAGGGGAGCCATAGAGGGCTTCGGAGCAGAAGGACGTGCACGAAAACACTTCACACATCGATATGTAAGGGAACGTACAGCTTTGCGAGCTGATAAGATCCAATATGTTTGGGAAAGAATGTATTGGAGTGTTTGAGGCCCAATATGTAAATGGATCTTGTGATTATGATCAATAATTAGATCAGTTAAATGATGTTTAGTAGGCAACAAAATTTGATGTTTGGCATCGTAAGAAATATTGGCTCTTTGAATTCTTCCTCCGACACGGAGTAATCCAATGTTATCTACGAATGGTTTAAGCCTTTGAATGATTTTAGTACAGTTTTTGTGTGATTCGAGTTGAGAGAAAATATACGAGAATTGAGTTCTCTGGACAATTAAAATTAAACGGTCATGGGAAAACTTTAATTCAGGTATTGTAATTAATTTAGAAGAATAAAATGTAATCCTTTTACATCTATAGTAAAATCTAAATATATAAGATAATATTCGAAGGACCTTTGTAAATGAAGAAAAACGTTCAATGAACGAAACTGATGACAAGTCAAGTGCTTGTGTTAGAGTGACAATTTTACGCCGTTCTTCATCTGTTGTAAAATCAATTTTTGATACAGGCCACATAGGTTCTGGGTTGCAAAGCCAACTGGGACCGTGAAACCATAAGTTTTGATCCAGTTTCGATGGGAGAACGCCTCCAGATGCGCAATCAGCGGGATTCTGTTCGGAACGAATATGTCTCCAGTGAGATGCTGGGAAAGAACTAGTAATTAGAGTGACTCGATTCGAAACAAAAGTTTTCCATTCAAAAGACGGAGAACGAATCCATGCAAGCGTTATAGAAGAGTCACTCCATGCAAATATATTTTGAAGTGGAATGAATGTTTTATAAACATTATAAACTTTGGTCAGTAGTTTTGTAAGAAGAACGGCTGCCAAAAGCTCTAATCTTGGTAGGGATAACCTTTTAAGCGGTGCAACTTTAGTCTTCGCAAAAACCAAATTGACTGAGATTTTATTACATTCATCTATAACACGAAGATAAACAGATGCCGCATATGCCTTTTCTGAAGCATCTGCAAATCCATGTAATTGGACGTTCGTCTTACCGAACAAAACATATCGAGGAAGTTTTAGATTTTTAAGTAATGGCAATTCTGTTACAAACTGTAACCATTGATCGCAAATAGATTGAGGTGGACTTTCATCCCAATCAATTCCAGCAATCCAAAGAAGTTGGATTAGATATTTAGCGAAAATTGTAACAGGGCTAAGAAACCCCAATGGATCAAACATTCTGGCGACCTCGGATAGAATACTCCTTTTGGAACAAATTGGGGAGGGTGATGCTACACTGTAGTGAAATGTATCATATTTAGGGTTCCATTGTAGCCCCAAGACCTTGATGGAGGTATCATCGTTAAGGGAGGAAAGTACCATAGTGTCGTCTTCTACTTGAGTAGTGTCACTAATGGCGTTAAGGAATTCGGCACTATTACTTGACCACTTACGCAACTGGAATGTGCCTGAAAGACATAGAGCTTGAAGCTCCTTCTGGAGGGAAATAGCCTGTTCAAGAGTATCTGCACCGGAAATGACGTCATCAACGAATACATCGTGTAATAAGATAGTGGAAGCTTGTGGATAAGTTGAAGCTTCATCTAAAGCAAGTTGACGCAACGTTCGAAGCGCAAGATATGGTGCAGAAGCTACGCCGAAAGTTACGGTGCACAGACGAAAATCTTGTACTGGATCGTCAGTAGAAAATCGCCAAAGGATTCGTTGAAAATCACGATCTTCACGACGAACTTGAATAAAACGGTACATCATTTTGATGTCTGCTGTAAAAACTATTTTATGAAGTCGAAATTTTAAAAGTATGTCACAAATATCCTTGTGTAATTTTGGACCTGTTAATAAATTATCGTTCAACGATATACCATTTGATGATTTTGAAGACGCATTGAAGACCACACGGACTTTAGTGGTCAGACTAGATGACTTAATCACAGAATGATGTGGAATATAATAAGAACGACAATCATTAATTGTTTCCTTGGGCACAGGTTCCATATGTCCATAATCTAAATATTCTTGTAAGCATTTAGAGTATTCTCTACGAAAATTCGGATTATTTTCTAGCCGCTTCTCTAACTGAAGTAAGCGTGTGAAGGCAATACCTCGGGATTCTCCCAAAGGTGAAACGTTTTCTTTAAAGGGAAGGGCTACTATATATTTTCCGGAAAGATCACGAGTACATGATCTAGAAAAAATGGCCTCGCAAAGTTCATCCTCCTTTGAAGGAGGTTTTTCATCAGAAATAGTTTCAACTTCCCAAAACTTTTGAAGTTGAATATCTAAATTGCAAGTGCTAAGATTAACAGATACGTTTCGTGAAACTGAATGGGAGATTTTTCCATTTAATAAGTAGCCAAATATGCTGTTAATAGCAACATGGTCTGCAAAATTGAATAATCTATATTCAATTTTGCAGACCAATTAAAAAAAAAAAAAAAAAAAAAAAAAAAAAAAAAAAAAAAAAAAAAAAAAAAAAAAAAAAAGGAGTGCCTTGTGGACCAATAATGTTGTCGTGAAGTAGTATTTTGTCACTGTAATCCGAACCCAACAGAAGTTCAATAGGACGTCTAGAGCGAAGATCTGGATCAGCAAGAGGTATGTTTTTTATGTGAGAAATATTTTCAAGAGTTAGGAATGGATGGTAAATAATTTGTAATGGTCGGAAGGATTAAAGCTTCAATATAAAGTTTAGGTTCAGATTTATTATAAGGAGTTACTTCACAGAACGTGACTCTACGAGGGGATTCTGTGGAGTTACCAATGCCTGAAACAGACATGGTAGGATTGATACGAAAACGTGGCAGTCTCAAACGTTGAACACATGATTCGGATATAATAGTAGTTTGACTACCCTGGTCAATAAGAGCACGAGTAAGCTGGGGAATATAGGGTTCGTCACAAATAGGTCGTAGATTTATTAATGCTGTGATAAGTAAAACTGTACACTTTTGTTTACTTGAAGGGTTTTTTACATCAATTGGAAGTAGTGGTGGAAAAGAGGAAATAGAAACATTGTTACAACTGGAATTTTCTGGAAGAGTAGATTTTATACATTGATCCGTATGAGATGTGGAATCAGAGGTAACTTTCATATCATTATGTTCAAATAGATCATTTGAATTAGATTCATGCAAAGTTGTATGGTGACGTTGTGAACAGGTTCGACAAGAAAATTTAGAATTACAGTTTTTAACATCATGTCCAACTGATAGGCAATTAATGCATATTTTATTACATGCAACGATTTTTTTACGATCTAATAAAGGTAATTGATTAAAATTCTCACATCTGTATAGTGGATGGAAAGTTGACTTACAATAAAAACATTTATTTATATTTTTTAAATGGGAAGGACTAGTACAGGAAGGGTCATTGCTCTCAAAGTCAATAGCAGTCGCGGCGTGTACATTATATGACCGAGGAGTGGAGGAAGCAAAGCGCGGCGCAACTTCGGGGCGCGCGTCGGTGAGTGAACGCGAAAGAGGGAT
The DNA here is from genome assembly GCA_949752895.1 of Dendrolimus pini. Taxonomy (NCBI): domain Eukaryota; kingdom Metazoa; phylum Arthropoda; class Insecta; order Lepidoptera; family Lasiocampidae; genus Dendrolimus; species Dendrolimus pini. Next base: position 2,952,905 of record OX457148.1, read on the forward strand.
ACGGCGCCGCTCGCGCACTTGCGGCTGAGGTACTGTCGCCTGTTTCACCTGGTGCGGCATCGCCCTGCCGGCGCTGGACACTTCGAATGCCATCAATTCCTTTTCGAGAAAATCGAGTAACTCCCCAACGGAAGGTATCTCACTAGGTGAGGGAAGTGATGTTTCGAAACGACTTCTTACGGAGTCAGGTAATTTTCGTAATAATATGTTCAAAAGGACAAAATCCCAAGAATGAATAGGGAAACCCAGGGATGCTGTAATATTTTCAAAGTAAATATTAATCAAATTTCTTAAATCATTATGGATGTTTTTGTCATTAAGGTTTTCAAGGTCAATTATACGATCCAAATGTTTAGATGCGACAATACGTTTGTTTTCATATCGATTTATCAATATTTGAACGGCATTATTGTAATTTTCGTTTGTTACAGGCAAAGATTTGATAAGATTATAGGGTTCACCCTTTACGGAAAGCAACAAATATCTGAACTTTTCAACTTCACTCAAATGTTCATTATTAGTTATCAAAGATTTAAATAAATCATAAAAACTATTCCATTCAGTTGGTTGTCCATCGAAAGTAGGCAGCTGTAAGGGAGGTAGCGGCAATACGCGAGATTGTGGAATCCGAGATAAAGGCGAGTGTACATTCGAAACGCTATGACGAGCTTGTGATTTCATTAAATCGGACGCGGCTTGAACCTCATAAAACATATCGTCAAATTGTTCTCGAATAGTGTATTGTTCATGTTTATCGAAAGTTTTTTCCTTTACCAAAATTTTCTCTAACTTGGTTTGAGTTTTAATAAAATCTTTTTTGTAACTGCCTAGCTCTCTCAATCTGCATTTGAATTGAGTTTCATTTTTCGTTGAATAATCTAACATCTTTTTTAAATTGGCCATCAAAACTTCTCTTTCGAAAAGTAACTGTTCCTTTTCAGCAAGTTCTTTCTCCGAAAGAGACATTTTAAAATTAATTGGTTAGATCAAAAATCAAAGAATAATTAATACAAAAAGAAAAGCTTAAAGATTAAGCGTTATAATAAATAAATAAAAACTATATTTAAATTAGAAAACGTTAACTGATGAAAAGGTATAATAGTACAAAGCAAAAGTATGGTATATAAAAGGTATAAAATAAAACTATAAACTGTATTTAAAGTAAAGTTAAAATGCAGTTTATAATTAATAATTTTTTTGTATCTGTGTGCGCCTGCCCTAATGCATTCACTGCGTAACAACTTGCAGTCGCACGAAAAGAATGTCGTAACGTAGGTACTTTGAAATAATTCTAATTACGATGAAATTTGATTTTATATTAGTTAGTAAGTATATAAATACAGGATAGAAATTGGAAGAGAAGTAGGAAAACTAGCACAATCAATTAATCGTTACCCGGTTCGAATGGAACAAAAAATGTACGGTTTAGAACGCGGAATTTGGAAAAGACCAAATGCACAACCACTTACCTTGCTTGCTGTGCTGCGGGAACCCTTCGATTATGGATTGTAACTCCTCACATTCACTGGCACGATTTCTTGATTGGCTAAGTGTATATATTTGAAAACTAAGTAAAAACAACGAAAAGACAGGAAGGTCGATGCGGCGCGTGCGGTGTAGCAAGTAGCACTGATTGTCCGCGTGAGGGCAGCATCGGCGTCGATAGCTCTCACACGGGGTGGCGATGCATTTGTATGAAATATACCAAAAATTTGGAATTTATAAAATACGCGGAAAAATTGATTATGCTAATACGGAACAGGTTTCCTTATAAAATGGTCAGTCCCTACCAACTTTGTAAACCTGGAAAGAGTTATTTTTGGTGTTACCTGTTGCCCGTCCTTAGCGCCCTTCCAGAACAGATGGGCGCACAACGCGACCGCTCTGCTCTGGTCTGGTTTCTTCAGCAGCTTGCTCGCGGCCAACGCGCATTGCGTTCGCATCGGCTCCGCGTTCTCGGCACCTACACAAAGTAATTTGCGTAATGAGGTTGGCACTCAGTTTTTGCTGTGCCGAAACATAGTCCCAGACAGCACTGACTGTCAGTGCTGTCTGGGACACTGTCCACTTAAAAAATATATCGATATTTATATTCGATATAAACCATCGGATCCCAGCATCGATGTTCATCGATATTTTTTCACTATCGAATACTTTCTATAAAGGTTTAATATTACCGTTTTTTCCAGTGAAACACAAAAATTTATGATCCTTGATTTTGAATGTGTAAATGTAGAATCAGAGATCGGAGTAACATGGCTAAACTAATAGTGATTTTCTATGAGTGTTACTTGAATAGAATTGTACTACTAAGATAGTGGTGAGATGACCGAGATGTCATACCTACACTTGTGAAATAAAAACGACAAATTAATAGAAACATTTTATAACATACAAAAAAAGGAAATATTCGATGTTTCTATAAATAAATATATCGATATATCGAATACAATTAATATTTGTCAAAACATCGAATAAATTCGATATATCGATGTTAAGTGAATATCCCTACTGCACGGATGAAACGGTTCCTAGTATACATACTTAATCACATTAGGATAATTTTTATTTATTGACTGTTTAACTAATGTTTCTAAAAATAGGCATATAATATAATATTGCACCCACATGCAGCAGTATGTGCTACCCACTATTTTAGATATTTATTTTGAGTTGTGTTATAGTACATTATGGTACTAGTGTGTAACATTGGTGATTACCGCCGAGGCGCCATTGAGACTCGAGCCGTAGGCGAGGGTCTTAAGAGAGCCGAGGACGGTAATGATCAATACACACGTGTATCATACGTTTCTCAACACACTTGTGAATAAAATAACAACAAAAACTCATTTTATTTAGTAGATAACAGTTTTCCTATGCGCGCGCATTGCGATCGGCCACAGACTAAAGGGATGAGGTTTTTTTTAATTTTCCGCGCATAGGGCTTGCGCCTATTCTGCCACGTACAAAAAGTTTTATTTATTTAACACGTACGAATTAAAATTATCTATTTAAATAAGAAGTTGCATGAAATGAGCAAGCAATAGGAACATTAATTTATTTGTTCTATAGAACACGATCTTTTTTTAAAATAAAAACTGTTTTAGGAACAAAGCAACTCAACCAATAAAATTAAAAAAACAATCTATAACTCACTAGTGAGTTATAAATATTTTTATGCTATTCTAGCTACTAGAATAAAAAATATTGTGTATCAATGTTAAAAATTTCAAATAAATAAATTATTATATAATGAATGTTAGAGTTATATAAGTATTTTTAATAAAAAAAATTATTTGTGACAAATAACAGAAAAAATTTATAACAGATTACATAATGGCCTGGCACCATTATAAACTGCCTGTATTGCACGTTCGAAAGGACAAACCGTCGTTCCAAGAGAGAACACACAACATCTTTAAATTGTATGTATGTGACAGTTTATGCAATAAATGATATTCTATTCTATTGTAGAATAGTGTGAGAGTTGCTCACCGAAGCAGTTGATCTGCTCGAAGGTGGCGATGATGAGCGTGATGGCGGCCAGCTGCGCCTTGCTGTCCGAGATCTCGTCCTCGTACAGCGAGAACGCCTGCGAGAGGAACTCGTACGCGATCGTCTCGTGGCTCGCGAACGCGATCTCGCCGATGGCCAGCGCCCCCTGCAGGTACAACCTGAAGAGTTGCCCGACATTTGTACTCTCACCCAGGCAACAACACCCACGCCAGACCGCGTAACAGCTGTTGGGGGCTACGAAGGCTCGGTTGAACGAAGGAAGGAACTTCATCAGCGGCAGAAACAACCTCAAAAGTCAGCCACTCATTCCAATATTACATTCAAAATTATATATATATATATATATATATATATATATATATATATATACAAAAAGTGTATATCTGTTCGAGTATCCCTGGCATCAGCACCCTTTGCCTATTAGAATAAAAGTAATGTCACTGTCATACGACGCGACAGCGGTTTATGACGTTTTACGTCCCCCCCCCCCTCTCTCTTCCCCCTTCTGCCTGTAGAATAAGTGCTGTGTAATTTAAATGTCGTATAATAAAATAAAAGTAATCTTAAATAATCGCCATAATTTATTGTTCAAAGATATCCTCTCGATCCACAACGATATCCGTCAAAAGCAAATCTATCTTATAATTGAGAAAAGAGCCAGGAAGCTGGTCGGCGATGATAGGGCTGACTGTCTTCTATCGGATACATTTCGGGGTGTGTTCCTCAGAATTGCACGAGCTGATTCCTCCATCCCCTTTTTACCATCGGACAACCACACGGTTTACGCCACCGTTACATGGTGGAAACACCACCAGTCAGAACCAAGCGTTTCGCTTCATCTGTTCTGGTGCGCACTGCCGAAGAGTGGAATAATTTGCCGGAGTCTGTTTTTCCTGACAAATACAATCCTGAAGTCTTCAAGTCACGAGTCAATAGGTATCTTCTAGTCAAGCGTCATCACTCAACATCAGGTGAGACAGTGGTCAAACGCAAACCTATATTTCCATTAAAAAAAAAAATGTTTTCTTAAGTTTTCGCGACTTGTATACATAATAAATTAGATTAGGCTCCCATAGAGTAAATAATTACCATAAACAAAATTAAAACTAAACAATTGAAATGAACAAGTTGGCGGTGGGCTAAATAAAACTTCGACAATACTCGTTGGACAAATGTCACCTTCGTCGTCCGTGACCACGGCCACTAAAAAGCGGCCAAAACGTCGGACAAACCAAAACTTAATAGATTACCGCGCTTAAAACCGTTAAAACGTAAATCTATACTAATACTCAGTCTTGGCCGCCCTAGGCCCCACGCCATATAAGTACCAGCCACCCCTTTCTCAGTACCCATCATATTGACTACATAATGAATTTACTTTTTTGGCAACTTTTATCGAAATCGATTCAGAAATTTAGTTAACTATCATATCTGCTAGTTTGTAAAAAAAAACCGAGGTTTCAGGGAGAGTTGCAGTGTGGCCCACCGTTATGTGCGCGAGCCTTTAGAAAGTGAAGAAACTAATACTGTAAACTAAGATCTGGCTTAAAGGCCTAGCTGCCAAGCCATAAATAACAATTCCTTATCATGAAAAAGTCGATAGTTACCTGAGTGGCAACTCTGCCAGCTCCGCTTTGACCAGCATGCTGATGGTCTGGTGGCAAAATTGGAATATTTTGTGACACTTCTTGTCCCACATATCGTCCTGAAACAAGTTTAATTTTATATAAATTTTCAATTTAAAAAATAAATTAATACTGAAAGAAATCTCGCGTGATCAAACGGCTGGCCTATATTTAGGGAACAAGCGTTGCCATACAACGTGGGAATGCGACCAACATTCTGGAAACGCTCCCCACCGACAGCGATTGTGACTAAATATTACTTGTAAATATGTGTATAGTGGTATTTAATTTCTAAGTTTTTGTTTGCAGACTTTAGTAATTATTTTTTTTCGCCCAAGAAATGCTGGCTTGACGTCGTGAAGGATGACATGCGTGCCAATGGTCTCAAAACGGGGGATGCTGAAGACCGCGCGAAGTGGAGTAGAAAAAGTAGGAAAGCGGACCCTGGGCGTCGGAGTGAACGCTCCGAACGCAACCGGGATTTAACGCTCGGATGATGATGATGATTTTAGTAATTTTTAAAAGGAAATTAATCACATATTTTCATGTAAATTAAATTATTCACCTCATTTATCTAAATCAATTTAAATTTATACAAATTCTGAAATTCTAATTTAATAGTGACAAACTGTAGATAAAGCTGTGTACGCCTGTTATTGGCATTTATGCATTTATTTAATTGTTATATTTATTATTATGTCATAGCCTTATTAATGTGTACCTATAAAATAAATTAAAAAAAAAGTGTAATTTATTTATAATTTAGTTGAGTTATTCAAGTATTGACTCAAAATTATAAATATTATATACTTATATTAAATTATTCAAAACCAAAATAAATCATATCGAGGGCTTCATAACAAATGGGCGTATACGCAAAAATGCATTTTTTTTGTTGTTTACTAGAAACTATACATGTTACATTTTTTTTTTAATTTATTCATGACCATAGAATCAAAGTCTTTCAGTCGGAAACATGTTAATTAATAGGTCTTCGTATAGTAGCGCAGTTGTATTGCAGGCTACAACCGACGCCATTCAATGGAGTTCTTGTGAAAACTCGAAAGATCACATCTTACTATACAGATAGATAGATAGATAACACTTTATTGCACACCAAAACATAGAATTACAGAAACAGACCATATTTACAATATTTTCAAGGCAATACAACAGGCGGCCTTATCGCTCAAAGCGATCTCTTCCAGGCAACCTAAATGAGAAAAAATTTGAATCAGGCGAAATAGGTGGTGCAGAAAAATGGCAATAGAAACATAAATATACATAAGTAATATAATACATACACACATATATATATATATATATATATATATATATACACACACGAATACATACATATATACACAATTATATATACAATAATACACAAGTTATTATAATAAAAGTATTAGCATGATTATATTCTGTTAATCAGACATAGCTATTTGTGGACAAATAGTGTTTTCTGAGCAAATTTCTAAATATTGGTAAAGATTTGGCCTCTCGGACAGTAAGAGGCAGCATATTCCAAAGTTTGACAGCCTGCACCGTAAAAGAATTATCATAATAGGATGAAGTGTGTGCAGGCGTCATAAGTTTTCGGTACGTATCATGGCGCAAATTGTGGGCAGTGGAAAGGCGAAGGAATCTAAAACGTTCCTTAAGGTACTGGGGAGTATTAGGAGTAAATAATATGTTATAAAGGAGAGTGAGAATGTGAGTATTCCGGCGAAAATGAATAGGAAGCCACTTGAGTCTTTTACGATATTCGGAAACATGGTCATATTTTCGCAATCCAAATATGAACCTGATACAAAAATTCTGAAGCCGCTCAAGCTTGTTCAGCTGGTCTAAGGTTAAATCTAGATAGCAGGCGTCAGCGTAATCAAGTATGGGAAGCAAGAGGGACTCAGCAAGCGTAATCTTGGTAGCAGTAGGCAAAAAGTTTCTTAATCTTCTGAGGGATCTAGAAGACAAGAAGACTCTGCGACTTAAATCGGTGATGTGAGGCCGCCAAGACAGCTCCCTATCGATGATTATGCCGAGATTTTTGACAGTATCGCTAAGAGGAATGTGTGTCCCGTCAAAAATAACCTGTGGCAAGGAGGACCAGGTAACTTTAGCATTCATTCTAGGGCTACCGACGATAATCAATTGAGTTTTCTGAGGGTTTACAGCAAGACCAAACTTTTTGCTCCATCTTAGAATATGATCCAGGTCAGTGTTGATTTTATTAATAGCAATATTCAGTGAATCAGTGTCGCTCTGTGTGTAGATTTGTAAATCGTCAGCATATAGGTGGTAGGAAGAAGTCAAATTGTCGGAAATTGAATTTATAAAAACAGCGAATAAAAGGGGAGATAAAACGCCGCCCTGAGGAACACCAGCAGTTAAACCACACCAGGATGAGTATGACTCATCAATACGAATTCTTTGCCGGCGCCCATGCAGGTAACTGTGAAACCAGTCGATTACTGATGGAGATATGTTAAGAGTGCGAAGAATACCAAGCAATAAGTCGTAATCAACATTATTGAAGGCGCTGCTAAAGTCTAACAGTGATAGTACAGTCAACAAGCCATTCTCCATCCCATGCCGGATGTCATCCGTAATCTTAACCAGTGCTGTGACTGTGCTATGGCCTGGACGAAAACCGGATTGGAAGGGGTTCATTAATGAATTTTGAGAAAGGAAAGTGCTAAATTGCTTGTGGATTAGGCGTTCTAAAACTTTTGAAAGATAAGGGAGAATAGAAATTGGACGAAATTCAGAAAAGGACGAAGGATTTGGTTTTTTGGGGAGAGGAATAACATGTGCTTCTTTCCAAGCAACTGGAAAGGTACAAGATGTGAAGGAAAAATTAAGGATGTGGGTTATAATAGGATTTATGACATCAAGAATGGGAACGATCATGCCACGACTAATACCATCACTGCCGACTGCATTTGAAGATATAGAGTTTATAGCACTCTTAACATCACATTCAGATAAAGGACTAAGAATAAAACTTGGATGTAAAGGAGTTGGAAAAGAAGAAAGATTTTTCAATGTGTTTGACTTTGTCAAATTGTCAAAATTCTTTGTAGATGTGAAATATTGATTAAGACTATCAATGTCGAAGTTATTCGGAACAGGATTTTGCACTGACTTTCCAACTCCAAGTGATTTCAAAAACTTACAGTTCACATTTCTCACAAAAACACATAATTTCTACTCAAAAACTATCAATATCCTGCAACTATTGTTCATTTTAGAGTAGTTATACACATTTTTAGAAAATAAAACTGCACAGCACAACGTCTCATTTCAGTTCCCGCCAAAAAACTCACTATACATGTTACAATTTAGAAAGTGTTACCAGTATGCAAGTGTACCTAAAAAGAAGGATAATCCAAATTTCAGCCTTATACAATCAACTAGTTTCATTTTGAATTTTGACCTTTGTGTAAAACTGCACTTTGTATGTAAGCCCATTTGTTATGAAGCGGTCGATATAATCGGCAGAGAAACACAGAGATTATATACCCCCAAGCTAAGTAACTTACCCTTGTGTTATAGGTAATATACAATGGAGCATTCTGGGGCCGATCTCAAACACCCAGACCATAGTAATAAATAAGGTAAAGTTAGTTTACGAAGTTTACCCTGCCAGGAATCGAACCCGGAACCTCTGCGTCGTGGTGAGGTCAGCCAACAAAGGCTAAGCTCAACCACAGAAGCCGTCTCTAATGTTGTTACAACCTATCGGGAATCTAATAGTGACGGACTTTGCGCGTTTTATTGAATTACTTAGTACGTTAAGTTATACGTGTTTGTACAGTTCTAATAAACTCTGTAATAATTCCAACGGCATTACAATTCGAGTCTCGCAACGCGTAACAATATTTAAAATTAAAATATATATTACAAAATATTGCTAAGGACAACTTTAGGGCCAATTTTAAAGAAAACCTTTAACTTTGAAATAATCTGCCGACAAACACATAAAAGGGATATAAGGAATCAGTCTAGGCTGATTCCAGACACTCAGACCATAGCAAATTAAAATAAAATAATTATAATAATAATTAGGCTGACCTTCACACATCAGATATTCCAAACACTCATACCATATTAAATAAGAGAAATTTCATTTACGATATTTTACAATGCCAGAAATCGAACTCACGACCGCTACATTCTAGTAAACTAGACGGACAAAGGCATTAAACCACACAAGCACAGGTCGATAGTTTTGTACTTACGCGATCTTTCAATTCCTTATACAAAAATGCTAATCTATATGCATGGAAGAGTATGGGCGGGAACGTGTGCTGTATACGCCTTGCGCCACCCCCTTGCAACGCTTTGCGGGCAGCGCTCAATATCAGGTATTGCTGATCAGCTGAATCTGATCTGAAGTGGTGGATTAATCTAGAAAAAAAAAACATACCGAGTTTATTGTAACCAGGTTCTCCAAATTGGATTTTTTATTGTTTATTGAGGTTTATGGCTTGGCAGCTAGGCCTTTAAGCCAGATCTTAGTTGACAATATAGTTTTTTCCATGTTCTTAAGCCTATGTGTAGCACAGCTGAACTGTAGGTAATCAGCTGGTGCCATTCAACGGAGTTCCTATGACAACTCAAACGGCCACATTTGACTATACAGTTCACATTTCTCACAAAACACATAATCACTACTCAAAAACTATCAATATCCTACAACTATTGTTAATTTTAGAGTAATTTTACACATTTTTAGAAAATAAAACTGCACAGCACAACATCTCCTTTCAGTTCCCGCCAAAAACTCACTCCAAAATGGATTTTGGACATAATATAGGGTAAACTATACTATTATTGGCACCCCACCCTATGATTCATATCTAGTCAATTTAGTCAAGATATTAAAAATTCTAATATTATTGTTACATTCCGACAAACGTAAATGCACACCTGTCTGCCATAAAGAACAGTTTATTACCTTCCGGCATTTGGACTTCTTTTCTTTACTTTGTGTTTAAAATTGGTAATTAAGAAAAACAGTCTATTGTGTATTGTAATCTTTTATGGCAGACATTAGACAGGTGTATCGAACTAATTCTTGGGAATTATTATTTTGCGTCGAGACGTATTGTATTTGTACAAGATAAAAGGAATGACCGAACGGAGGGGTGGGGCAGTCAAGCGACGATTACGATACGAGCAAGCCGTCATTCGATAAGCGATATAGTGACGGACTTTGCGCGTGTTATTGAATCGTGCATTACTTTTGCACTGATTGTATCCAGTTATATTTGTATCTGTGTTATACGTGTTTGTATAGTTCTAATAAATTCTATAGTAATTCCAACGGCATTTTAATTCGAGTCCTATACCTCGTAACACTATTTATTCTGCAGCCATACAATAGTATTATTAAAACTTTGACTATGTCTCGTCATTATTATAAGAATAATAATATACTTCTTTGCTCTTACTGTCTTTATTTTACTAAGCACGCTCTGATTGCAACAACTCAATTAATTCTTCGAAAAGTAATTCTGTTTCTGTATAAAACTTATAAAAAAAAAGAACCTGAGATATAAATAGAATAAGGAATATAAATAAAAACAATTTTTAGCTAGATGTGTTGCTCGGGAGTTCCTTGCCACTTCTCTTTAACAGCTATAACGCGTTGCGAAGCGGTGTACATAGACAAGGAAGTAATTTATTTTATTACTTGTATGACCTTCAAAAAGTGTTCTCCAGTGGAATAAAAAAAATTGAATTTGAATATGTTTAAGTAAGGCTACAAAATAAAAACAGATGAATAAGATTTCTAAATGTTTTGTATAAGATAATAAGTGTGCCAATTGTATTGGGTGCCAACAATTGCATTGATTCCCCCACAAAAAAATCATGCCTCTCTGAGGTAGTTTTTTGACCCACTGTGCATATTGTAACAATTGCCACGTCCTAATAGTGATGGAAAACATCGTTTTGAAACCTGCACATAAATGGAAGGCCCGAATCCAGCAGTGGGATGTTTGTGGGCTGTTATTCATGAGAGCTGCACACATCTTGTCATCGCAGCGGACAATGACCGACTGACTAGCGCAACGCGGGAGCGCGCGTATTAATAGTTGCTCTGTCTCGCTCTCGCGTAGTCTGTCCCGCTTACACTACGTGCTATGTATCGCATTAGCTTTTTTCTATTGCAGAGTTTAGCAGACAGGCAGACGGTCCACCTGACGGAAAGCGGTTACCATCACCTATAGACTTTTGTAACACCAAAGGTGCTACAAATGCGCTGCTGGTCTCTTAAGGAAGACTGGAACCTGGCCACTGATGCCCGAACACAACTCAAGGTATATATTTGTACATATACTGGTAATAAAACAGTTCATGAAGTCACAGAAGTAAATATTACTCTTTGCCATCTGAAGTATTATTTAATTACTAGCTCTCACTGCTGCATATTGTGTAATTGGGATTGTTCACTTTTTTCAATTTAGCTTTTTGAAAAACCATTTCGATGAATAGTGTCCCTAATCATTTCTGTCTAGTTAAAATTTCAAAAAACGTACGATCTTGTATTTTGTAAGAAATGCGTTTGACCTTTATTTGACCTTACAAGATCCAATCAGGTGGGCCGTCTGCCTGTTTGCCTGCTTCAGGTGTAAAAAAAATTCTAGCTGTACATTATTTGATTTAAGTTCTGTAACATGGATTTTCCCTAAAGACCACTTTAAAAAATTTACATTTAAATAAGTAGCACAGATTACTATAATTATATATAGATATAACTTACTTTCATTATTTTTGTTTTCTAGGCAAAGAAATCAATGTAAACTTGTCCCTTATGACGTCATCGCAGAAATAATTTTAAAATCGAATTATAAAAAAACTAACGCTTAAAATACAAAAATATTCAAATTAGTATCTTAAAATATTTATTTTTTTGTAATTTTTTGTGAACAATCCCCATTATATATTAATGATCAAATTTTAAAATCATCTTTAAACAAACACTTCAAAGATAAGCCAGACCCTTGTGAATATCAGATGTCTTTAATTCTGTATTTCATTTTTAAGAATTACTTACCTGGCCAAAAGTCCTTGCTCCTCCATAAAGTCTTCAACGTCCGGCTCATTTGTCAGCTGGTCAGGTTGGTCCTTTACTAATACGTCTAACATTGCCAATACTGATTCAACCTGTTAAAGAATTACGATGTATCTAATTGTTTTTTTCTTACCAATGGCTTGTAGAACATGAGGCATCAAACTCAAGACGTCACGTAACACTTATCCTTTTTAAACTATAATTATCTTTATTCAATTTAGAATTAGTTAAAAGCACCATCTAGTGGTATTTATAGGAATATATTACTGATTGAGATGCCATCTATCGGGTGAGGTGCTGGATGTTTTTAACCGACTTCAAAAAGGGAGGAATTGAATCAAAATAGCCACGCCTAAGCCAAGAGAATTATGTCGTCTCTTGTATTCTTACAAATTCTACGTTCCGTTCATACGGCACAGATGCAATATGTCTGCCCGGCCGCGTGGACCGAATTTCCTAGAATCAGTTTGTGCTTTAAATCCGTAACACCTGGCTAATGACTGCCATAAAAGATTACAATACGACATATACATATACGGCTGTTTGTAATCACAATTTATAAACACAAAGTAAACAAGAGAAGCCCAAATACCGAAAGGTAGTAAAATGTGTTTTTGCAGGTATGCAGGTGTGAGTTTGTTTTTGTCGGCATCTGAATATAGCGTTTTCTTGAATTTTATGTTTTGGGAGAAAATGAATGCAAATCGATTCCAGTTCGAAGAGGTTATATTGTTTCTTCCTACGACAAGGTGTGATGGCATAATACCAATATGTAAGTGGCAACACTAGAGGTTGCGCAAATTGGGTTTGTTAACCTAGTAACACGGACAGGTTGTGGACCTAATTCACAAATATATATATATATAATCGCATAAGTTAGCGATCAAATAATTAAACTTAAATAATTAACGTTTTTAAAAATGACATGACATGAAATTTAACTTTCCGTTTGTTAATATTAATTTAACTTTGTGTAACGCAGTAATAGCGTCTAGGTCGTAACAATATAGATACTCACATCTTCAGGTGTAGATATTAAAACGTCACTTTCCAGCACGTCGTTGATCAAGTGGACAGCGATCATGATCCTGCCAGGATGGTTCAGGTGTTTTATCAACAACGCGTAGTTCTGGAGTTTGATCAACGTCAATATATTTTTATAATGATCCGCGGGCAGTTTCAGAATTTTCATCAGCTCTTTGAACACGGGTGTGTTGTGCTCTAAACTTGGTTTACCACTGAAAAAAAAAAGAATATTGTACCACCAGAATGAATGAATATGGTTTATAATATGACTAGTTTCTGTCCGCGACTTCGTCCGCGTGGAATAGTTAAAAATAAGCTTTCTTAAAAATGTTTTTAAATACAAGCTTTTGAGATCCTGCATATCATGTAGCAGCAGAGTGCTAGCCAAGACAAGTAAAACGAGCCCAAACACGACAGTCTATCTTGTTTAGTACAGGAGTTCCTATGGCCACCTTCCGACTCCATCATCAGATCAGCTCCATGGTACCGTATTATTGTATTTTCACGCGATACACATATGCGTGTGAAATTTCAGCTCAATCGGAAACCGGGAAGTTGGTCAAATTTAACTTGCAAGATTCCACCCAAACTTCATACATACATAGGTAAATCCATTGCAAGTTAAATAAAAGCTTGTAATAACCCCCTATTTTGAAACATTTTTCTTTGCTACTCCGCTCCTATTGGTCTTAGCGTGATGACATATAGCCTTACTCGATAAACGGGCTATGTAACACTGAAAGAATTTTACAAATCAGACCAGTAGTTCCTGATAATCTCAGGTGTTCAAACAAACAAACTCTTCAGCTTTGTATATTAGTATATATAGTATAAGATTCCAGAAAGATTTTGGACTCGAATTAAAATGCCCTAGGAATTATTATAAAGTTTATTAGAACTATACAAACTTGTATAACACAGGTACAAATATAACCGAACACAACAAATACAAACGTAATGCAGAAGGTCGTAATTCAATAAAACGCGCAAAGTCCATCACTATTAGATTCCCGATTGTACACACGTCACGCCTTGATCGTAGTTGTCGCTGAACCGCCCCCCTCTCTCCATCAGGCCGTCGTTTTATACTACATAAATGAAAATGAATCCGCAACACCTGGCTAATGATGCTAATGAGCGAGGACAAGAGGCTATTCTCAACAATAATTAGAAACGCATGCCAATAAATAAGTAAAAAAAAGAAGACAATCACAAAAGGATTACAATCAGTTCAAATGCCGACGGGTAATAAAATGTGCTTCTACAAATCTGTACGTGGAATTTGTCTTTGTCGGCGCCTAGGTTGTAACAATATTATAGATAAGCATATTGTAACTATATTATAATTCATGACGACTCACATAATGTTCAACATAATATAATTTTGAAATTAATTATTTGACGATGAAATATAAATTATAGTAATGTGACATTGATTAATGGTTCTATAAAGATAAAGTTTTATATTAATTTAATAATTTATTGATTGATTAAATAATGTAATTATGGCCAGGCACCATTACAATCGCCTGTATTGTACGTCCGAAAGGACAAACTGACGTTCCAACAAGAAACTCGAACAACTTTGTAATTTTATGATTGTAACAGTTTATACAATAAATGTTTGTCCTATTCTATTTTAGGTCATAATTAGACAAATACTTAAATTATAATTTTAACAGAGGGTTTCAATTCATTTGTTAATATTACCTAGCTTGATGTATATCCAGGCATATCTTGTCCGTATGTGCTAAAACTCGATCAACATAATTCAACTTGTCCGGATGACATCGTTGTGCAAGTTTCAGCAAAGCAAGCTGCAGGCTCAGCATGTCCTCCGGAGGCATGTCGGTTCGACTCTGGTAAAACAGAATTTGAAACCATAGACAATTTTTTACAAAAAATGTATATGTCGAAGAAGCATCGTTTTCGTCGTTGGTCGGATTACAATATTCATAACTTTTATTAGATTTCTTAATCGATCGTTTAGGTTATAAAAAGATTTAACAACTCAAATAAAATTAAATTAAGGATTTTAAAAGTAGTTTTTCATCCGTGCAGGAACGGAAAAAGAATACAATTTCCTGCGGCCGGGCGGCCTGTCGTAAGAGGCGACAAAACAACCCACAGCCAGGTGGTAGGGCATTTGCCCGGCTGGATGGCTACCACTCCTGGTCTAAAGTATGTCGCCATAACAACCTTGAGTTGTGTTCCGGCATTGACCAGGTTCCAGTCTCCCTTAAGAGAGCAGCAGCGCAATTGTCCATAGGCGATGGTAACCGCTTTCCATCAAGTGGGCCGTCCGCCTGTCTGCTGAACTCCTGCAATAAAAAATAAAAAAAAACCCCGACTTATAGCTTCCTCCGACATTATATGCTTTGGTCAAAAATGAAATATTGGTGTAATTTTGTGTCGAATCTCACAACTGTCTATTGAAATGTGACTTTCTGATCTGCCATGAGATCTCTCTCCTTTAGCATCAGACAATAACCTACAATTTGGGCGAGGCTTTCGCTTGTCGTAAAACTGAAATATTCACGGTTACTTGACAGTGGCTAGATACACGAATCGTGTTAAGCCATACTTCAAAAGATGAAGAGTAGCAACGACTTATTCAATAGTATTTATTTAGTTAATTGTCTAGGTTTAAGTTTATTATGAACAATAAAGACTTTCCATTAATGCATTCAAAGAATAAAATAATGTTACCTGAGTAATAGCAGCGACTTGGTCTGAGAAAACTTCGAACAGCTGCACCTCTTGTTCCTTGCCATCTTCGAGAACAACACTTAGGTTAATGTTGCCCTCGTTTCTCTAAAATTGTACACGAAGAAACATGAAATGCAACTAAACCTGACTAACTGTAATATCTATATATATATATCTCGCTTAAACTCGACAATGGCTGGACTGATTTAGCTAATTTTGGTTTTGAATTATTTGTGGAAGTCCAGATAAGGTTAGTAATTATAAAAAAAATGCTTGCAACATAGTAAAAAAAAATGTGTGCGTGTACTAGTGTACACACGTAAGAAGTGAACCTACTTTATGACCTTATTTTTCGAAAAATGATCTACTATATGCCACTTTACAGAAATCACTTAAAAAAACAACAATTTCGCTTTCCCTTGGAAATAATTCCTACCTGTCAAACATTTGACGTTCATTCCGTCGTTTAGAAATCAATTAAATTTAAATGTCGTTCAGAAATCAAACTAAATTTAAAAGTGAATTTATTTTTTTCATTTTTTTGGTTTTGAATGTCGAATGTTTGATATTCGTTCCGGTTAAGTTTTGATCACATAAGTAATAAATAAATCTATAAATGGTTCGAGTTCGTCCAACTTTAAAAATACTTGCAGAGGCAATGCGAGTTTTAGAAGTTTGTGTTTCTGTTTGTTACAGCATCACATGAAAACTACTAAACATGACAAGTTGAAGGTTCAAAGGGCTCGTTACCTGGCTATAACTCGCGAGGCGGTCTATCAATGCGATGATAATGTTCTTTATATTGACACCTGGTTGTAATTCTGCGCATGACTTCAGAAAAGGTTGCAGATTTGCCAGATGAAACTCATCAGGGAAAACCTGGAATAGAAAAACACATTTAGTTGTTGAATCTATATAGATAAATAAAATAAAAGTGTCTTTTTTATTTATTTTTATTGCAGGAGTTCAGCAGACAGGCAGACGGCCCACATGATGGAAAGCGGTTATCGCCTATGGACAATTGTGCTGCTGCTCTCTTAAAGGGAGACTGAATCCTGGCCACTAATGCCGGAACACAACTCAAGGTTGTTATGGCGACATACTTTAGACCAGGGGTGGTAGCCATCCAGCCGGGCAAATGCCCTACCACCTGGTGTTTGTAATGTCAAAATAAGGGGGGATAATTCGGACGTGGAGATTCCGAAAATATTTTTATTTTTTAAATTTTGTCTGTCTGTATGTTCTGGCTAATCTCTAAAACAGCTGGACCGATTTTGACGGGACTTTACTGGGAGATAGCTGATATTTTAGGAATTAATTTAGCCTCCTTTTGTTGCGCGAAAAAAAAATCCACGCGGACAAATTTGCGTGCACGGCTAGAACCAAATAAAAATTTAGATCTATTACGGCTCTGCAGTTTTGCTTTCAAGTAATTTACTCGTAACATAGGTTTAAAAAGACTAGTACTTGAGGACGATTTCGTCGATTTCGTCGAATTGGTCGATTTCATCGATTTGGTCTTTTTTGACATTTTAGTATATATTATTATTTTAGTATATAGAGTATTATTATTATTATTTAGTATTATTATTTTAGTATATATATTTTAGTATATAGTTTTTGACATTTTACTATATATTCGATATATATCGCGGGCTTCATAACATATAGGCGTATACGCAAAAATGTCATTTTTTGTTGTTTAATAAAAACTATGCATGTTACAATTTAAAAAGGTCTTACCAGTATGCAAGTGTACCTAAAAAGAAGGGTATACCAAATTTCAGCCTTATATACAATCAACTAGTTTTAATTTGAATTTTGACCTTTACGGACGACTGCACTTTTGTATGTAAGCCCATTTGTTACGAAGCCCTCGAATATGTAGTTTTAATACATAGATATTGGGCATGGATACTTTTCATCCGGGAGATGGGATAGTTTGCTATATAAAATGAAGTGAATCTTTCGGGGGAAAATTGCAGTAACATTCACCCTCTTTGAATAAGAGCAGTGTTTTTCAACTTGTGAGTCGCGACCCATAGCCTTGCTCGGGGGGTCGCCGACATAAGAGATAAGGCAATTTAAGTTTATACCTGGCAACGCCGGGTTGACGTGCCTTAAAATGTGGCATGTTGGTAGATAGGAATAAATGAGTACTCACGGTATAGGAGCTGAGATATGAGATGATTAGACGGATGGTGCCGAGTTGATATGCTGGTGATGAGATGCGGTGAATCTTCTTCTTATAACTTGTAGCAATTAATTGGGTTGATGATACTTTGAGCTGATGTGGTGTATATGCATTAGGGCGGAATTGAGCTGATTATTAAGAGGGCTGGAGTAGTGTGTACTTGTGTTTTGTTATAATAATGGATTCACATTCACATATCACTTATTTTCATAGTCCTCGGAGATTCATAGTCCACTGCGGTCGAGGCGTCAATCCGGACTGAACAATACCTTTCTAAGCTCAGCAGCTTTTCGCAGAGTATAGGCCGTAATAATGAATATAGATAACGAAATAGGGAAAGTCATAAATGTAGTCATTTAAATTACTAACTTTATGTCTGTCTTTGGCCCAAGGGGGTCGCCAGTCGCCAAAATTTTTCAACCTGTTAAGGGGTCGCGTATTAAAAAAGATTGAAAAGCACCGCACTAGAGGTTGACCCGCGGCAACTCTAGTCCACTATATAAATGAGGGGGAAAACGATGCTATTTTTTATAGTGTTCTTGTCTGTTTATCTGTTTGTTTGGGATTCACGTAAAAACTACTGGATTTGATGCGATGTTCACTGATCAACAGCAAATTCTTGGACTTTTTTGAATTTTCGTTACTTTTAATGCCGGGAATTTCAAGTGAAGCATGGACGGTATCGCGAGCATATTTTAGTAAGATAAAAAAAAGAAAGATGTAGACGACATACTTAAAAGTTTGTTACAAACACATTCTCTTATTACCTGTATAATGCACTCCATGAGATATTCCTGAGCAATGGCATCCCTGCAACTGACGACTTGTTCCAAAATTCCTGGCAACACCAATTTCTTGTACTCCTCAACTGTCACAGACTCCAGTTGGGATAATCGGACTAGATTGGTTCCAACCAAGATACGAAGTTCAGAACGCTCTCGTTCGCGACGCTCTTTATCCCTGTCATAATGGAATGGGATGCTTATTATACCGACATTAAACCAGCCAAGTGCGTATCGAACTTAGAAAGAAAGAATTTATTTGCTACGAAAGCATGTAGAAATAATCTATACTGTTACAACCTAGGCGCCAATAAAAGACAAATTCCACGTACACATCTGTAGAAGCACATTTTATACCTGTCGGCATTTGAACTAATTGTAATGATCGTCTTCTTTTGTCTACTTATTTATTGGCCTATTGTCCTCGCTTATTAGCATCATTAGTCAGGTGATGCGGATTCTTTTGCATTCGTGAAGTATAAAACAACGGCCTGATGGAGAGAGGATTGTTGAGGACGGAGTTGAGCGACGATTACGATACGGGCGTGACGTGTGTACATTCGGGAATCTAATAGTGACGGACTTTGCGCGTTTTATTGAATTACGTCCTTCTGAATTACGTTTACGTTTTTTGTGTTCGGTTATATTTGTACCTGTGTTATACATGTTAGTATAGTTCTAATAAACTCTATAATAATTCTAACGGCATTTTAATTTGAATCCCGTTAACTCGTAACAATACATACATTTCTATGGTTAATTTCGATACATTATACACCGTATTTCCTACAAATAAGGTCGGCAACTCAGCATAAAGCTGTGTTGGAGTTGATTGATTAATATTAACTTGGCAGAATAAAGATTTTTGTCATGGTTATATTGTTCACAAAAAGCATTCATAATATTGTTGCGAGCGTATAACGAACCCTTTGCAGGTGCTTTATTACCCTCTTGAATTTGAGTGATGTATTTTTCGCGTTAATCTCCTTTGTTTACGCCGCAGTAAGACGTCGGAAACCATTCATTCTTCTAGTTTGTATTGTTTGCAAATTCATGGAAGCTTTAAAGGTTATAAGTTTTTTTTTATTGCATGCGTTCAGGACAGACAGGAAAACGGCCCACCTTTGCAACACCAAAGATGCTACAAATGCGCTGCTGCTCTCTTAACGGAGACTGGAACCTGGTCACTAATGCCGGACACAAATCAAGGTTGTTAAGATGGCATACTCCAGACCAGGTGTGGTCGCCATTCAGTCGGGCAAATACCCTACCTCCTGGCTGTGGGTTGTTTTGTCGCCTCTTACGACAGGCCGCTCCAACGCAGGAAATTGTATTCGTTCTCCGTTCCTTCACGGATATAAGTTAAGAATTCAAAGGAATTGTGGGCTTGTTGCTAGGAGGCCATATCTAATTTACAAATGGATAGGGTCGGACAGTCGAGGAAGAAGTCAGTGGTGTTTTGACTGCGATCGAAGCGTTACCTAGTGTACTTTCGGAGCGAGTATCTTGTGACGACGGATTTTGCGCGAGTATGGTTATCACATAATTATGTTATTCTGCTTTTCGGTTTGGACTTGTTGTATTAGGTTGTACTAGTTAGAACTGTGAATTACGTGTGTGTCCGTCAAACAAACTTTGTGATAACTCCAACAAAATTTTGAATTTATATCCCACAAATTCGTAACAATATCTATTTTACTATATACAAATACAATGTGGACATATATCTAAGAGTAATTACTGCATTTAACATTTCATATCTTATTAGATGAATACTATCATTAATAAATTATTAATAGTAATTAAAACATGTGCACGTAATTATGTCCTTTTGCATATCAGGATATTGTTATAATAATTTTTACCTTGAATGCCCTTGATGCTGCATTCGGACCCAAAGCTTGTTCATCTCAGCAAAATTCATGAGAACAAAGTCAATTGCATCTCGAACCTAGAATATTAATTAGTGATATTAATAATAACCGATACACCAACACACAAATGGTATATCCCTAAACTAAAAAAGCGAACTTATTTTTGGATCTAAAACTCAGACACACAAGTTCAAAATACAATAAATATGTACGGTTTACAAAGTAATGGACAATGAAGAAATAAGAATAAAGACGTGAAATACATGAAAAGGATACATGCATGTTAGAAAGGGAAAGAAAATCCAAAGAAAAATTTCGATATTGAGGGTCCAGAAAATTCAGTTGGGTATAAAAGTAGTGCGGGGCTCAATGTACAGACAGTCTAGTTCGAGTCAAGGAAAAAGGAAGTAGAGAAGAAAAAGGGCAAAGAAAAAAGACGTCCCTAAAGGAAGTAGAGAAGAAAAAGGGCAAAGAAAGAAGAGGTCCCTAAAGGAAGTAGAGAAGAAAAAGGGCAAAGAAAGAAGAGGTCCCTAAAGGAAGTAGAGAAGAAAAAGGGCAAAGAAAAAAGAGGTCCCTAAAGGAAGTAGAGAAGAAAAAGGGCAAAGAAAGAAGAGGTCCCTAAAGGAAGTAGAGAAGAAAAAGGGCAAAGAAAAAAGAGGTCCCTAAAGGAAGTAGAGAAAAAAAGGGCAAAGAAAAAAGAGGTCCCTAAAGGAAGTAGAGAAGAAAAAGGACAAAGAAAGAAGAGGTCCCTAAAGGAAGTAGAGAAGAAAAAGGGCAAAGAAAGAAGAGGTCCCTAAAGGAAGTAGAGAAGAAAAAGGGCAAAGAAAGAAGAGGTCCCTAAAGGAAGTAGAGAAGAAAAAAGAGGTCCCTAAAGGAAGTAGAGAAGAAAAAGGGCAAAGAAAGAAGAGGTCCCTAAAGGAAGTAGAGAAGAAAAAGGGCAAAGAAAAAAGAGGTCCCTAAAGGAAGTAGAGAAGAAAAAGGGCAAAGAAAGAAGAGGTCCCTAAAGGAAGTAGAGAAGAAAAAGAGCAAAGAAAGAAGAGGTCCCTAAAGGAAGTAGAGAAGAAAAAGGGCAAAGAAAGAAGAAGTCCCTAAAGGAAGTAGAGAAGAAAAAGGACAAAGAAAGAAGAGGTCCCTAAAGGAAGTAGAGAAGAAAAAGGGCAAAGAAAGAAGAGGTCCCTAAAGGAAGTAGAGAAGAAAAAAGAGGTCCCTAAAGGAAGTAGAGAAGAAAAAGGGCAAAGAAAGAAGAGGTCCCTAAAGGAAGTAGAGAAGAAAAAGGGCAAAGAAAAAAGAGGTCCCTAAAGGAAGTAGAGAAGAAAAAGGGCAAAGAAAAAAGAGGTCCCTAAAGGAAGTAGAGAAGAAAAAGAGCAAAGAAAGAAGAGGTCCCTAAAGGAAGTAGAGAAGAAAAAGGGCAAAGAAAGAAGAGGTCCCTAAAGGAAGTAGAGAAAGTAGCATAGAATTGGGAGTTCTGGCTCACCCTAGTGACCCTTAACTCAATGGCATAAGGTTCAAATTAGTGCAAAAAAATAAATATTTTTTCCACTGAGTTTACCAACCGCAAAAGCGTGCTTAAGGGGCTTCTGGCCCACCCATGAACCAGTATAAGTTGAGCTCTGGTTAGTATCGGTGGAGTATGGGTGTAGAGCTTCAGTTATGTTGGTTTTGCCTCGAAATCGGTCGATTGAGCTGTGCGTGCATACGTTTTTGTGGGTGACGAGGGGTCTTGGAGGTCTGGTTTCTGGTTTGGTCGAGGACACCCTCTGCGACGCCTGTTGGTGTTGTCGGTGGTAAAGGTGATGGTCGAGGACGCCCCTGGTTTGGTCGAGGACACCCTCTGCGACGCCTGTTGGTGTTGTCGGTGGTAAAGGTGATGGTCGAGGACGCCCTCTGCGACGCCGGTTGGTGTTGTCGGTGGTAAAGGTGATGGTCGAGGACGCCCTCTGCGACGCCGGTTGGTGTTGTCGGTGGTAAAGGTGATGGTCGAGGACGCCCTCTGCGACGCCGGTGTGGTAAAGGTGATGGTCGAGGACGCCTTCTTCGACGCCGGTTGGTGGTAAAGGTGATGGTCGAGGACACCCTCTGCGACGCCGGTTTGGTGTTGTCGGTGGTGGTCGAGGATGCTCTCTTCGACCTCGGTTGGTCGAGGACGCCCTCTGCGACGTTGGTGTTGTCGATGAGGACAGGTCGCAGAGCCCTGGTGCTGGTCGTTGCGGTTTGGACCGGATATATTCCGTTGATAAGAGTAGTGAAAAAGTGTATTCTCCATACAAAATGTATGGGGGAATGAGTTTACCAATTGCATAAAGCGAGTTAATTTTGTAAATGTATGTTTTGTTGAAAAAATGTGGTGGGAACGCAGATCTAAATTTCCCATTCGTTTAAATTTAAATCATTTACATTGATAAGGGGGCAGGATGTCGTCCAATGATAAGCAGGTACATGAGTATACAGAACAAAAGATTTTTACACAACAATGTTGCAATCTATCTGGAACGGATATTAGATTTTTAAATTCTCTTTATAGAGAGGTTCTAAAGTCTAATATGATTTGATCGAGTATAAAGCATGCTGCATTATGCATTCTGCAAAAATGTTGTTAGCAAGTATTTTACCTTGGGTAACGCTGCTTCACTTACAGCGTAATAATGATAGTAATGTGATAGTGAAAAACATAACAGGTTCAATCAATGAAGACTTGATACATTTATGTTCAACCGATTTGTGGTATTTAAAAAAGGTGCAGCTGTTAAATGAAGAAGGTGGTTTGATGAAAAATTGGCAAATGATTTTTTATATGAACGATGAAAATGATGTCACGCCAAAGCAAGTAGTTTTAAATGTTGAAGATGAAATTGATCTCCGCTTATGCAGTGCAACTAATAAATTGTTATTGTACAAGCTGGAAATTATAAGATTTTTGAGCGGACGTGTAAAGCGAGACGGTGATGATGTAAAGAACGTCATGCATCAAAGTTGGTCATCTCAAACCTATGAGCAGACCTATAAAGATGAGAATGGTTTGGTGATCTCAGTGAAATTATCTAGGAAGGATGCAACATCCTTTTTTTCAACGACAACTACTTCAACGACAACTTCTTCAACAACACCTTCAAGTACTAAAATTTCAAGCTATCCTATAAGCGAGGAATGTGAGCGGTATAAACAGGGGATGAAAAGAGTTGCATCGTATGCTCAAAATCAAATCGATAATTTAATGAAAGGCAAAATTCCCGACGAAGGATGCGATCCCCATTTATTTTCCACAATTGTTTAGATTATTCAACCGAAATATATTGTTACGTACGAGCGGGGTACGCACTTATGGATTGGAAGAAAACACCAGTTTTAAATTTAAAAGCTTTTATTAACTCACACAGCCGCACGTAGTACCTCTCTGCAGGGTTCCCCCTATACGCACGACCAACGATGCACAGTCCCGACGATAAGTTGCCACACCCTCAATACCGTCGCCGATATTGCGCGGACCACCTCCAATATTATCGCGCCTAGCTCGCTTCTGGTTTCCCTCTCGAACTACGCTACACACCTCCTTTGCGTATCTGTCCACCAAACTGCTCACTAAATTCACCACTTAGTTCGTCTCTGTCCTCTATTAACGTTCTCTAATATCGCACTTGTCGTTTCACCGTCTTGGACTGAACTCAGCTTTAAACTGCAACTTTCAACTCTAAAAACTGCCCGGTAGGCGCGCCTTACGCTGTTTATATACCCGGAAGAATTTTCTAGAACCCGTCTATCTGTCTCTGTCTTTTCTTTCCCGAACCTTCTGTTCGGGAACTTTCGTTTATACGTCTATCCCTTTCTAACATCTATCTATCTCTTTCTCTCTTTTGTCGTCTATCTCTTTCTAACATCTATCTATCTCTTTCTTTCGTTTATCGTCTATCTTTTTCTAAATATATCCGTCCTTGTCTTTTCGTTCTAGATTTTTCTAGAGTTTTCCAAAAGTTCTAAAACTAGCTAGATGGTTCCACCATCGTTCGCCACACTACCCCCTCCTAAAACGTGCTCGTCCCGAGCATCGTTAGAACCATGAAATTTCGCTAGTCGATCTACATGCACTATTTTTGCAGGGCTCCTTGATGATTTCCGAATTCGATAGGTAACATCATTAATCCTAGTGACTACTGTGTAAGGTCCTTCCCAACTCGATTGCAATTTTGGAGATTTTCCTTTACGTCGAACAGGGTTATGAAGCCAGACCAATGAGCCTTCATCAAAGTCCCTTAAGTTAGCACGTCTATCGTAACGGGTTTTCATCCGTTCACTGGCTTGTAGATTTTCTATTCTCATATGGTGATGAATTTCTTCTATCCTCCTTCTTAAGTCTTGGACATAGTCCGAAACACAACTTGGAGTATCAGGCGGACATCCTGAAAGAAGTTGCACTGGAAGTCGGAGTTCCCTTCCAAAATTAGCACGAGCCGGCGTTGTGGAAGTGCTCTCATGAACAGCCGTTCGATATGCTAGGAGAAAGAGGGGAATGTACTCATCCCAGTCTCGTTGATGAGAATCCACAACCTTTGCCAGATGCCGTTCTAAAGTTTGGTTAAACCGCTCTACCATTCCATCAGATTGTGGGTGATACGGGGTAGTTCGAGTCTTGTGTATTCCAAGTATCTTGCAGGTCTCTTGGAAGACTTGAGATTCAAAATTGCGACCCTGATCACTGTGAATCTCCAGGGGTAAACCAAATCGGCAGAAAACTTCTTTCGTTAATTTATCCGCTACCGTAGTTGCTTCCTGATTTGGAATTGCAAAAGCTTCCGGCCATTTAGTAAAATAATCCATAACCACCAAAATGTAACGATTTCCTTTATCTGTCGAAGGAAATGGTCCCGCCACGTCAATTGCAATCCGTTCCCAAGGGGCACCCACGTTGTATAATTTTAATCTACCTCGACTTCGTGTTTGGGGTCCTTTCACAGAAGCACACCTCGTACAATTCCTACACCATTCCTCGACGTCTTCCCTGCAATGAAGCCAGTAAAATTGTTGACGCACTTTCATCAAAGTCCTTTTCACACCGAGATGTCCTCCTGAAGTGCCGTCATGATACGCCCGTAAAATTTCCGGGATTTTAGACTTGGGCGCTACTATTTGCAAATGACTTTCATTACCAGATGGACTCTCCCATTTTCGACATAATAGTTCTTCATTAAGCACCAGACTATTCCATTGCGCCCAATAGGCCTTAGTTGTTGCGCCAAAACCAGCAATATCACTCCAATCAGGTCGAGATCTATTAGCCTTTTTCCAAAGCAATATCGGTTTCAGATCTTCATCTTCCTCTTGTGACTTCCGTAGAGCATCTTGACTCCACTCATCATTAAGAGCGTCCGTTCTTATTGCTTTAATGTAAATAGCACCATCTTTCTCCTCTTGTCTAATACAATGCCTGCAATCCTCTGAACACGGTCGCCTGGATAAAGCATCAGCATTTCCATGACTTCTTCCACTTCGGTGTTCCACCACAAAATCGTATTCCTGCAG
The DNA here is from genome assembly GCA_949752895.1 of Dendrolimus pini. Taxonomy (NCBI): domain Eukaryota; kingdom Metazoa; phylum Arthropoda; class Insecta; order Lepidoptera; family Lasiocampidae; genus Dendrolimus; species Dendrolimus pini. The sequence continues at coordinate 2,979,226 of OX457148.1, forward strand.
TTGTTCAATCCAACGCGCAACTTGACCTTCCGGATTCCTAAATTGCAGCAGCCACTTTAATGCCGCATGATCCGTTCTGACCAGAAACCTCCGTCCCAATAAGTACTTCTTAAAATGCTGTAAAATTTTGACTACTGCTAGCAATTCTCTCCGGGTAACACAGTAGTTTTTTTCTGACTTTGACAAAGACTTACTGAAATACGCTATGACAACTTCCTGATCTCCTTTCTTCTGAGAAAGTACCCCGCCAATACCCGTATTACTTGCGTCACAGTCAACTATGAAATCGTTGACCCTGTCTGGATAGCCAAGTATTGGTGTATTACATAAGCGCTGCTTCAGTTCCTCAAACGCCATTTGACATTCCTGATCCCAAACAAATGTCCGTTTCTTCTCGGTTAATTTATGTAAAGGGGTTGCCACTTGTGAGAAATTCTTAACGAACCGTCGGTAATAAGAGCAGAGCCCTAAAAATGCGCGGACTTGTGTTTTATCCGTCGGTATAGGCCATTCCTTGACTGCACAAACTTTTGTTGGATCAGTTTCAATGCCGTTTGCAGAAATAACATGTCCCAAGTAGTTAACTCGTCGTCTAAAGAAGGAACATTTCTTCAAACTTAACTTGAGATTTGCGCTTTTTAATTTCTCGAACACCATCTCCAACTTTTTCAGATGATCATCAAAATTTCGACCCACTATAATGATGTCATCGAGATAAACCAAACAGGTTTCTCCTAATAAGCCCTCTAAGACTCTTTCCATTAAACGTTCAAATGTAGCTGGAGCATTACATAGTCCAAATGGCATTACCTTAAATTGCCATAATCCTTTACCAGTAGAGAACGCAGTTTTCTCCTTATCCCTTGAATCCATCTCTACCTGCCAGTATCCACTCTTTAAATCTAGGGTAGAAAACCATGTCATACCGTTCAAAGTATCGAGAGTCTCATCTATCCTTGGTAAGGGATAACTGTCCTTTTTCGTGACATCATTTAATCGACGGTAGTCTACGCAGAACCTAGTAGTTCCATCCTTTTTCTTTACTAAAACCACAGGAGAGCACCACGGGCTAATAGATGGTTCGATTACCCCATTTTGTTCCATTTCCTTGATCATGTCATCAACTTCCTTTTCTTTAGAAAATGGAACTCGACGTGGTCGTTGTCGGATCGGATGTTCATACCCAGTATTAATTCGGTGCCGAACTAATCCGGTTCTGCCAATATCCTTGTCGTCTTTCGAAAACATTTCAGAGTATCGTTGTAATAGACTTTCGGCCTTTGCCATCTGCATGGCTGTTAAATCCTCTTTGCAACCTTCCATAATTTTACTGAGATCTATTCCATCATTTTCCCGGAAGGTGTACACTCTACCTCCGCTGCCACCTTTCATTGGGAGTTCCATGGCTCCACACTTAAGAATGCCCTTCTGTATGTCAAGGTTACACTGATGATTTCTGAGGAAATCCAGTCCAATTATGCAATCATCCATAATGTCGGCTATTATCGCTCGTTGCCAATAAAGCTTGTCACCAACTTTGATAGCTACTTTCTGCTCCCCTTTTACTGGTACACGCTGGCCGGTAGCCGTCGTGAGCTGGACCGTCCGACTTTCATTAGTTACTGTACCATTTCTCCTCATTAATTGCGGTCCAATTACCGTACGTGACGCTCCAGTGTCTATGGTCAGTAAACAAGCAACTCCATTAACTATTCCATCAATAGTTAGACTGTTCCCATCTGAGCTTTGATAAATCCTTATTCTTGGGGTTATTCGTCTACCAGCCAGCGCCCACCCCGCAGCTCTGACTTTATCTAGTTTTCCTGATTTTCTGACGCCTGTGCACTAGCGTCAGTTCTTTGTCTTCCATAGGGTCGATTTGGGCACCTGTTTCGGAAATGTCCTCGCTCTCCACAGGCATAACATCTGAATGTTAAAGTCCTTCGACCTCCCGTGGAATCATCGCTTGACGTGATCTCACGTATGCGTCCGCTCCTCGAATCTCGGCGAACAGCTTCTACCTCTAAAGCGTGTGCTAAGGCATCCTTCATGTTATCATGGTGGCCTAACCGGACAGCTGCTCTTATCTCAACGTCAGATATGCCGTCCACAAACGTTTGCAGGAGTATGCTGTTAACAAGTGTCGAAGGCGAACTCTGATATGCCTTTCGCACCAGCTTCTCCACCTCCAGTGACCACTGCTGCAGCGATTCATTAGGTCTCTGATAACGCTCTCGAAGTTGGGCTCGAAACACGTGCTCTAAATGAGAGTCACCAAACCGTGATTCCAGAGCTTCCATTAGTTGCTCATAAGAGACATCCTTGCTGACTGCCTCCAACACATTCGTCGCTTTATCCCGGAGTCCCAAAACAAGCGCAGTCCTAGCTTGTTCACTATCCCATCCATTCATCTGTACCACCGCTTCGAATTGCCGCCTATAAGCTGCCCATGAAGATGCTCCATCATAAGGAGGTGCCTTAAAATTCATGGCAGATGGAGTTGTCACCGTTGGGATTGGCACACCCCTAACATTTATTCTATGCAAATCTTCTTCCATGGCTGAAATTCGTTCCTCATGCCCAGACAGACACTCTTCATGTACCTGAAGCTTATTTCTTACCTCCTGTACTGCCTGTGCACTATCTTTAATAGCCTCTAGAATGCTGCCTTCACTGGTCCTCTGATCTTCCCCCAAAGCACGCAGTTGTTCTTCCATGGCGCGCAGCTGATCCTCCTGACGGCGAGCTTGCTCCTCCTGACGGCGAGCTTGCTCCTCCTGACGGCGAGCTTGCTCGTCCTGCATCGCTCGCAGCTGTTCCTCCTGACGGCGAGCTTGCTCGTCCTGCATCGCTCGCAGCTGTTCCTCCTGACGGCGAGCTTGCTCGTCCTGCATCGCTCGCAGCTGTTCCTCCTGACGGCGGGCTTGTTCGTCTTGAATTGCTCGCAGTTGTTCCTCCTGACGGCGGGCTTGTTCGTCTTGCATTCTTCGCAGTTGTTCCTCTTGACGACGGGCCTGTTCTTCTTGCATTGCTCGCATCTGCTCTAACAATGCCCAGAACTCCGATTTAGGGGGCTGCGTACTCGATGAATCGGTTGAAGTCCCCTCAACAGGATCGTTTAACTCCCCAGGGTTCTCTTCCACGGAGCTCTCCGGTTCCAAATTCTCTTGTTGCTGGGCGGCGGCCCTAGCACGAGTGTTGACGCCGTCTCTTGGCATTACTGGCATTTTATCTTCCAATCCCACTTCTGACACCAATTGTTACGTACGAGCGGGGTACGCACTTATGGATTGGAAGAAAACACCAGTTTTAAATTTAAAAGCTTTTATTAACTCACACAGCCGCACGTAGTACCTCTCTGCAGGGTTCCCCCTATACGCACGACCAACGATGCACAGTCCCGACGATAAGTTGCCACACCCTCAATACCGTCGCCGATATTGCGCGGACCACCTCCAATATTATCGCGCCTAGCTCGCTTCTGGTTTCCCTCTCGAACTACGCTACACACCTCCTTTGCGTATCTGTCCACCAAACTGCTCACTAAATTCACCACTTAGTTCGTCTCTGTCCTCTATTAACGTTCTCTAATATCGCACTTGTCGTTTCACCGTCTTGGACTGAACTCAGCTTTAAACTGCAACTTTCAACTCTAAAAACTGCCCGGTAGGCGCGCCTTACGCTGTTTATATACCCGGAAGAATTTTCTAGAACCCGTCTATCTGTCTCTGTCTTTTCTTTCCCGAACCTTCTGTTCGGGAACTTTCGTTTATACGTCTATCCCTTTCTAACATCTATCTATCTCTTTCTCTCTTTTGTCGTCTATCTCTTTCTAACATCTATCTATCTCTTTCTTTCGTTTATCGTCTATCTTTTTCTAAATATATCCGTCCTTGTCTTTTCGTTCTAGATTTTTCTAGAGTTTTCCAAAAGTTCTAAAACTAGCTAGATGGTTCCACCATCGTTCGCCACAATATATTTCCCACACTACGCCCATCACTAAGGTATGTGATAAGGAATATTATGTTTTTAATTACATTTTAATTACAACTAGTGCAGGAAATATGCGATCATTGTTTATTGTGGTTAGGCCTGTTCCTTATCAATATGATAAAGACAAAGTTGTCTTTTATTTTTCCCACAAAAGCTATGTGGGAAACTCCTGCGTAAATAATTATTTTGTAATGTGCACCATATAAATACAGCGTGAAATACCATCCACACTCATACTTCATTTATTAGTCAGAGAAGAGACATACTCTATAAAGTACTTCAATATTAATAATTATATTACCTAAATATTCTTCAAATTTTGTAAGTGTGCTATAATTTTAAAATGTCTGCTTTGATTAATCTCAACTGTTGCGGGAGTAAACGTTGGGTAAAAATCGGTGAACTAGAAGTAAATAAGCCGTATAAAATTGTGGAAGTTCAAAGAAGTGCTTCGAAATACTTTCCAAACAAAATGCAAACTATACTACAGTTACATAATGGTTATACTGTTGCATTACCCTCAAGATTTGATGATCTAAGCCAAGAAATGTTTGAGAAATTACAAACAGGGATTTATATAATCAATAAGGGTCCGAATGGAAAATCATTTACGATTAATTTCGAAGAAGAGTTACAAGAATCTTAAGGACGAAAAATCTAACTTATATATATATATTTTTATTACAGTTAAGATGAACAATGTAAATAACCTGAACGGTCTGCTTGATACATTCCAAGATGATTGCAAACGAGATTGGTTCAATTTCTTTAAAAGTAATGTAATGTTGCAGACGTGGAGACTTCCAATACCACTAAGTAAATTACACGGAGATGTTCACCAAGTTTTAATATATATATATATCAAGAAAGTCAATTTAATAATAACAACATTTTTACATTAATATCTTTGTGGGAAAATATACAAACTTATCAAGAAGACACTGTAGGGGATATCAATCTCGAATTTAAAGAGTGGTTAGACCTTTGGTGTGACTTCTCCAACGAATGTTTTGAAGATTACATGTTTACAGAAAAACTAGGAAACTTAATGGTGAACGTTTTACTAGCTTGTCTGAGTGAAGGTTTATGTTTAGTTTAGACAAAGGTTCAGCAGGTAATTTTTTAAAATTGTATATTGCATTGTGCGTATAATGGATATTACAAACATGATGTATGTTATAGATATAGATGGCTTCCCTGTAAGTGATAAAATATATATCAAAGAAATTGCAATCTATAACTTAAGAAACGGGGGAGTAATGCTGTTTCACGTACGACTTCCAGATTGGTTGTTATCTAGAAAAAGTAAAACGATTCATTTTTGTGAAAAAAATATACATGGCTTAGCATTCGAAAATAAAATGTCTGACATTACTTATAATGAATTATTAAATAAACTTAAAATATTAAATGGTAATAATAAATATCAATGGTGTTATAAAGGGGGGGGACTGTTGAAAAAAACTTTTAGATTTCTTAAATTTTTCTTCTTTTAATATAGAACAACTAGGAAAAAATTATAATACAATTAAATTTACAATATTTAAAAAATTGTGAAAGACATACAAAGTTTAATAATAAGACGCGAATGTGTCATTGCAGTGGTGTAGAGGTTATAGCTTTTGCTTTATGGTTAAAAAAAAATACTTGTTGCCAAATTATGTGAAAAAAATACATTTTAAAGGAAAGGGGGAGTAATGCTGTTTCACTAATTCGGTTATATTTTTTCCACTTTAGGACAACCTAGTTGTTCTATATTAAAATAAGAAAAATTTAAGAAATCCAAAAGATTTTTCAACAGTGCCTCCTTTATAACACCATTGATATTTATTATTATTACCATTTAACATTTTAAGTTTATTTAATAATAATTGATTGTAAGTAATATCAGACATTTTATTTTCAAATGCTAAGCCATGTATATTTTTTTCACAAAAAATAAATCGCTCTACTTTTTCTAAAGTATACACAGTATTTAACCACTGCAATGATACATTCACATCTTATTATCAAACATAATAATGTCTTTCATTTTTTAATATTCGAAAGAGAAAAGCTTCGGCGCATTCGTGGCCACCATGGACCGCTAGATGACCTAGTACTATTCCATTGTCAACTCTCACACTTCAGGCGAAGAACTCAGCTCCCATATGGGCTTCAACATTGCCACTGCAGTCAAAAAATTCAGGGACAAGAATGGTGAACTTCCTGGCTGCATATTCATCTATCGTGATGGAGTAGGAGATGGACAAATTTAACATTTTAAGTTTATTTAATAATAATTGATTGTAAGTAATATCAGACATTTTATTTTCAAATGCTAAGCCATGTATATTTATTTCACAAAAAATAAATCGCTCTACTTTTTCTAGATAACAACCAACCAGGAAAACGTACGTGAAACAGCATTACTCCCCCTTTCCTTTAAAATGTATTTTTTTTTCACATAATTTGGCAACAAGTATTTTTTTTTAACCATAAAGCAAAAGCTATAACCTCTACACCACTGCAATGACACATTCGCGTCTTATTATTAAACTTTGTATGTCTTTCACAATTTTTTAAATATTGTAAATTTAATTGTATTATAATTTTTTCCTAGTTGTTCTATATTAAAAGAAGAAAAATTTAAGAAATCTAAAAGTTTTTTTCAACAGTCCCCCCCCTTTATAACACCATTGATATTTATTATTACCATTTAATATTTTAAGTTTATTTAATAATTCATTATAAGTAATGTCAGACATTTTATTTTCGAATGCTAAGCCATGTATATTTTTTTCACAAAAATGAATCGTTTTACTTTTTCTAGATAACAACCAATCTGGAAGTCGTACGTGAAACAGCATTACTCCCCCGTTTCTTAAGTTATAGATTGCAATTTCTTTGATATATATTTTATCACTTACAGGGAAGCCATCTATATCTATAACATACATCATGTTTGTAATATCCATTATACGCACAATGCAATATACAATTTTAAAAAATTACCTGCTGAACCTTTGTCTAAACTAAACATAAACCTTCACTCAGACAAGCTAGTAAAACGTTCACCATTAAGTTTCCTAGTTTTTCTGTAAACATGTAATCTTCAAAACATTCGTTGGAGACGTCACACCAAAGGTCTAACCACTCTTTAAATTCGAGATTGATATCCCCTACAGTGTCTTCTTGATAAGTTTGTATATTTTCCCACAAAGATATTAATGTAAAAATGTTGTTATTATTACATTGACTTTCTTGATATAAATATTATAACTTGGTGAACATCTCCGTGTAATTTACTTAGTGGTATTGGAAGTCTCCACGTCTGCAACATTACATTACTTTTAAAGAAATTGAACCAATCTCGTTTGCAATCATCTTGGAATGTATCAAGCAGACCGTTCAGGTTATTTACATTGTTCGTCTTAACTGTAATAAAAAAATATATATATATGTTAGATTTTTCGTCCTTAAGATTCTTGTAACTCTTCTTCGAAATTAATCGTAAATGATTTTCCATTCGGACCCTTATTGATTATATAAATCCCTGTTTGTAATTTCTCAAACATTTCTTGGCTTAGATCATCAAATCTTGAGGGTAATGCAACAGTATAACCATTATGTAACTGTAGTATAGTTTGCATTTTGTTTGGAAAGTATTTCGAAGCACTTCTTTGAACTTCCACAATTTTTTGGATATCCCACAGAAACAATGTCATTTGTCAGAATCAAAGGTATCCTAAGTGTTGACACAGGCCTCCTCCAGAATATGCAGTATAATCTGTTAAGTAAACATATTTTTAGTTTTTAAAATGTCTGATATTACTTACAATCAATTATTATTAAATAAACTTAAAATGTTAAATGGTAATAATAATAAATATCAATGGTGTTATAAAGGAGGCACTGTTGAAAAATCTTTTGGATTTCTTAAATTTTTCTTATTTTAATATAGAACAACTAGGTTGTCCTAAAGTGGAAAAAATATAACCGAATTAAATTTACAATATTTGAAAAAAATTTGCGAAAGACATACAAAGTTTAATAATAAGACGTGAATGTGTCATTGTAGTGGTGTAGAGGTTATTAGCTTTTGCTTTAAAGGAAAAAAAAAATTAGGTTTCTTTCTCTTAATATAGAACATCTAGGTTGTCCTAAAGTGGAAAAAATATAACTGAATTAATGTTTACAGAAGAAAACTAGGAAACTTAATGTTGAAGGTTTATGTCTTATTTAGACAGGTTTCAGCTAAAGAATTAGCAGGTAATTAAAAAAATGTATATTGTATTGTGTAGAATGTGGATATTACAAACATGAAATCAAATTGTTAAAATGTTAAATTTAGAATATTAAAAAATGAAAGACATTATTATGTTTGATAATAAGATGTGAATGTATCATTGCAGTGGTTAAAAAAATTTTTTTTACTGTGTATACTTTAGTATTGATAAGGCAAATGTAATATTATATTTGTTTAAGGTAAAATTGAAATAAAACTCTTGCTTATTGTATGTTGTTATCTTTATTTATCCAACTTGTAGAATTTATACCGAACCACTTTACAAGAACTTTATCACCCTTTCTTTTCAACACTTTCTCCACTAAGTATACATCGGGATATTTAACTTTTTGCAATTCATGCTCGTAGAATCCCCCTAAGACGGGGTGGTTCTCTTCATCTTGAAGGTGATAGGTTATTGGATTGGTGATATTAACTTTAACAATTTGAAATATTTCTGCACTCCAATTTCCAGTATAACCTTTGGAAAAAGTTGATTTATATTTACTGATTCGTACATAATCACCACATTTATACTTTGGTTTAGAGCTCACTTTGATATGGTTGTAAACGGTAGATAAGAGAGCGCCGGCGTTAGCATGATTCACGCTCGCTGGGGCAACCCCGATAGTGAGTTTGCGTTATCTCGCACCAACTGTTTAGGTATTTTGCTATAGGTTTGACATAAATAAAAACAATCCAACCCCTTGTGTCTACCCATGGAGAAATGCATTCGGATTGGTTCTTGATCTTCCATCGAGACATCATCGAATATTATAATGCTATTGTTGTGAGCCTCTTCCGGTGAAACCACCTCATTCTTATCTGAGAAGGTGTAGTAATTCATTTCGGGCACATGTTTGAATACTTTATCCAAAAAAACGTATTTTGCTTGGTTTAACGACTGAGAGTATAGGTAAATATTTTCAAAAATTACACCTTTCGAATCCAAGAGTAGAGTGAGCAAAATATTAGTTTTACCACAACCCGACGGACCGCATATCAAACTTCTTATATTGTTGGATAGTAATACACCGTGTCTCGAAACGCCACCACCACAATTATCACCCTTCATATCCCAACCCTTGACTGATAAACAAGTCGTTTGTTTCTTGAACTTCATTCTGTTGAAAGACAATAGAAACGTGTGAACGTGGCTTAAATACGAAAAATGATTGATCATCTTCTCAGTCAAGCAAGTGCTTCTGCTAAAGGCGGAAGTGGTTTAATTAATACACTTATCGATAATTTACCGATTGAACTACACCTACCCGGTTACAATTTCTGTGGGCCTGGAACAAAATTGAAAAAACGTTTGAAAAGAGGTGATAAAGGTATCAATCCCTTGGATGAGGCTTGCAAACACCACGACATTGCGTACGCTCAAAATTCATCCTTAGAGCATCGACACACGGCAGATTTAGAGTTAGCATCGGCAGCGGAGAAGCGTTGGCGTGAGTCTAAGGATTTGTCCGAGAGGGTGGCGGCACTCGCTGTCAATAAACTAATGAAGTTCAAAGTTAAACGTGGTATGGGGCTCACCAAAGTTCGTAAAACCGTCAAAAAGCAGCGCTGCAACAAGACAAACCGTATGGGTGCCGCAATCAAGACCGTCAAAAAAAGCGGCGGTGCGAGAAAGCCGAGAGTTATAGCACTACCGAAGAAAGCGGGCTTTTTAACATTGATACCGATTTTAGGAGCTTTGGCTGCCGCTGGAACTCTAGCCGGAGGGGTCACAACCGCTGCGAAAAATATTTATGAAATGGTTAAAAAGAAAGATGGCTCCACCATGGCTGTGGGTAAAGGAATGTATATGGCACCCTATAAAAAAGGTATGGGCCTCTATCTTGCACCATATCAAAAAAACTAAACATTGCCCTGCCGAATAAGAGATCATACTATGGATCGAAGAGCTTCAATGTGCAAATCGCTCCGGCTCACTTCAAGACAAAGAGCCCCCTGATCGTCATCGACTGTTCCCGACAAACAGATACACTGTCAACGGTGTGATTGATATCAAATTAGAGTTGGAGTTTAAAAAACCAGTTGCAGATGGTACAACCGCCTACTGTCTCATTCTGAACGACTCCCTGTTTCAATACAGTCTGTTGACGAAATCAGTTCGAAAAATAACTCAATAACTTGAGGAGCTTCAAACTCGAACCGCCTACTGTGTCATTTCGAATGGGCAAATCGCTTCGAACCTGATCGTCGTCGAAGAGCTCCGATGGGCTAACCTGATCGTCGTCGAAGAGCTCCAATGGGCTAACCTGATCGTCATCGAAGAGCTCCGTCATCGTCGAATCGAACCTGATCGTCGTCGAAGAGCTCCAATGGGCTAACCTGATCGTCGAAGAGCTCCGATGGGCTAACCTGATCGTCGTCGAAGAGCTCCGATGGGCTAACCTGATCGTCATCGAAGAGCTCCGATGGGCTAACCTGGTCGTCATCGAACGCCTACTGTCTCATTCTGAACGACTTCCTGTTTCAATACAGGCTGTATAGTACATCATCAGCACTCGAGGAGACAAGATGTGTTCATACACCCCGTCAATCCCATGTTTCAGTTTTGAAATATACCACCTCCCCGCACCGACGATACCCTATATTGCAACGTTTTTGAAACCATCAAGTCAGGTGAATGGAGAAATCGAGGTATCGGTGGACGTATATTGCTGAGAAGACAGGAATGGAACACCATATTCATGAAGAACAGTGTTGAAATATCAAAATTCTTTTCGACCGGCTGCATACCGACAGAACCGTGTACGGCGATCACTTTTGTGTGCGAGTCTAAAAATTTCATTTTGATACACGTGGGAGTGACTACAATGAGCATCTCCAGTGAAGAATGGTGGCACGTAAACCATATGCTAAACTGCATTGATTTACGTTTACAACAATTACAACGAGCGAGGGAGTGTTACGAGAACCGAATGAATTTCTTTAGAAGGCGATTTAAGCTTAGCCGGGTGAAGACGCTGCATGAGGCTTGTATTTTAATGGATAACATTTATGATAGATCTTGTATTGTCGACCATGAAATTAAGTGTTATTTAATTGAATATTTGTTTTATTCATGTTTACTTTAATAAACACAATGTAACATTCTATTGGTCTTTTCATTCCACCCACGCAATATAGATAAGAGTGTGCGGTTCATAAAAAAATAAGTAGTTTCCAACTGTCGGTAACCATGTATCGTTGTGAGTTCTGTAACTTAGAGGTTCCCAGCAATCAATTAATTACTCATTCCAGAACGAAGAGACACAAATTGCTGTGTAAACAAGAAGGTGGTGATTATTTTACATACGTTATCGAGTCGGCGTTCAAGTGTAGAATTGTATCGTATAGAATAAACGGTTCTTCGACGATTTTGTACCCTCGACAATATTTGGACGGGGCTTCGTCTAAGGTAAAACAGTTAGTTGCACTCGAGTTGAAAACATACAAACACATTAAAGTGAATTTGGAATTATTTTGCACATTTATTATTGTAAAAGCAGACGAAGAAGTGATTAGAGACTTGAAGTCTTTCAACACGAAGAATTTTAATTTAGATATTTCCTCAAACCTATCATCTTTTTATGAGGATATCTGTTCCAACATTTTAAAGCAATGCGAAGAGTTTCAAGAAAAGGATAGTGGATGGGCTTTGGAAAAGATAGAGTTCATGGACGTTAATATTAACAAAAATACGCCTATGAGAGCATCCTCGTTCATACCACTTCCAAAATGGATTCAGGATAAGCACGCATGCATTAATGTTAAAAACCGAGATGGTGCATGCTTCTTTTGGGCGGTGGTAAGTGCCCTCTATCCTGTATATGCAAACGCGGATCGTCAATCGTCTTACCCACACTACGAGACCGTGCTCAATACGGGGGGAATAAGCGTTCCTGTAAATTTAAAGGGAGTGAAGCATTTTGAAACTATGAATAAACTACGCGTGAACGTATATGGAGTGGAGAAGAAAAATATTGTTCCCTTGTGTATATCATCAAGATCATATGAACGTTGTATAAGCCTATTATTTTTTGACAATGGGAATAAATCTCACTACTGTTGGATTAAAAACTTATCTCGACTAGTTCGTTCACAGATTACGAAACACAATGAAAAATGTTTTTTGTGTGATAGTTGTCTAATGTATTTTTCAAGTGAGTGTAAATTGAAACTTCATAAGACAAGAGGTTGTGCAAAAGCCTTAATTAGTTTACCTACTATAGGAAATAAGTATATAACTTTTAAAAACTTTCATAATCAGTTGCCCGCACCATTTGTTATTTATGCTGATTTTGAATCGTTGCTCTGCCCTCTTAACGACACGCATAAAAAGAATACGTATTTTAGTCATAAACATGTCCCATGTAGCTTCACTTATTATTTACATTGTAACTATGATGCGTCTCTGTCAAAATTCGTCACATATCGTGGTGAAGATTGTGTAAAAAAGTTTATAGATAACATTTATTCAGATGCTAACCGCATTGCGAATATTTACTCGCAGATAATACCATATGACGAGAACAATCTAACTCCTGAAATCACATCCGCACCCAACTGTCATATTTGTGAACAACCTTTTCAATCGGCGGATGTCAAGGTGGTTGATCATTGTCACTTTACAGGGAAAATTAGAGGAATGGCGCATAATAAATGTAATGTTAACTTTTCCAACCCAAATTATATCCCCATATTTTTCCATAATTTAAGCGGTTATGATAGTCACTTATTTATCAAAGAGCTGGCTGATAAGGACACTGAACGTATTGAATGTATTGCCAGCAACAAGGAAAAATACATAACATTTAGTAAAAAGTTATATTTCAAAGAAGATGATGGTAAACGTGAAATCACCTTACGATTTGTTGACTCTTTCAAATTTATGTCCTCAAGCTTAGATAAACTAGTTAGAAATCTCTCTAAAAACGAATTAGAAATACTATATAATTACTTCCCTAACCCCGAACAACAGAACTTATTGACTCGAAAGGGTGTCTTTCCCTATGAATATGTCGACTCTTGGGAAAAACTTGAAGAAAAATCTTTACCCCCCAAAGAGGCATTCTTTAGTGAGCTAACCCAGACAGACATATCTGACGATGATTATCTTCACGCCCTTATGGTGTGGGAAATATTTAACATAAATACTTTGGGCGAATACTGTGATTTATATCTCAAAACTGATGTCCTATTGTTGACGGCAGTTTTTGAAAATTTTCGCAGTATATGTATGAGTGCATACCAACTGGACCCTTGTAAATATGTTACAGCACCCTCCCTTTCTTGGGATGCTATGATGAAAAAAACTGGAGTGACTCTTGAACTTCTCACCGACTCTGAAATGGTTCAATTCGTACAATCTGGAATTCGGGGTGGAATCAGCCAAGTTTCCAAGAGACATTGTAAAGCCAATAATAAGTTTTTAGACACATACAACCCCACACACGACTCTACATTCATTATTTACTTGGATGTTAATAATTTGTATGGCGATGCCATGAGTAAATATCTCCCACACGCTAACTTTGTATGGTTATCGCAAAGTGAAGTTGATGCGTTCGACATACTCATACAACAACCTGACTCTGATATAGGTTATTTTTTAGAGGTAGATATTGAGTATCCCGAATCCCTACATAATTTACACAGTGACTATCCCTTTTGTGCCGAATCTAAAGCACCCCCTAATTCGAAAAATAAAAAACTTTTACTCACTCTAAACGAAAAAACAAATTATATTATACATTATATGAATTTAAAACAATGTATGAAAAATGGATTAGTATGTAAAAAAATTCATAGGATTTTGTCTTTTAACCAATCACCTTGGCTCAAATCCTATATCGATTTAAATACCTCAATGAGAACCAAGGCGACGAGTGCATTTGAAAAAGATTTTTATAAATTAATGAATAACTCCATATTTGGTAAAACTATAGAAAATGTAGCTAAACGAGTCGATGTAAAATTATGCAATATGTGGAGTGATAAAAGAACAAAAACCAAGTGTAGTTACGGTGCTGAGAGATTCATTGCTCGCCCCAACTTTCATAGTTGTAAGGTGTTTTCGAAAAATTTTGTAGCGATACAAATGAATAAAACCACTTTGTTGTATGATAAACCCATATATGTAGGATTTACCGTACTAGAACTGTCAAAGTATGTTATGTATGACTTCCACTATTCATACATGCAGCCTAAATATAATACAAATGTACAACTGCTCTACACCGACACCGATTCCTTTATATATGAAATTAAAACAGACAACTTTTATGAAGACATAAAATGCGACTTGAAGGACAGATTTGATACCTCCGATTTTCCCCTAAACAATATCTATAATCTACCTCTAGCAAATAAGAAGGTTGTTGGTAAAATGAAAGATGAAACCAACGGGCGCATCGTTAGGGAGTTCATAGGGCTTCGATCTAAAATGTATGCATATATTTTCCAAAACGATCACATCGTTAAAAAAGATAAAGGCACGTCTGCAGCAATTGTCAGAAAGTTGAATTTTGAAAATTATAGAAAAGCTCTAGGGCAAGATTATGAGCTATATGACGATATGATTACTTTTACTAGCGATAAGCATAATATTTATACACAAGTGAAAAGAAAAAAAGTCATATCAGGGAATGATGATAAAAGGTATATTTGTAATGATAACATAAACACATTGGCCTGGGGACATTGTGAAATAAATTGTAATAGTTCTAAGTAAACAAAAAAATGCATTCTTTGTATTTAAACTTGTTTTATTTCC
This sequence comes from Dendrolimus pini, assembly GCA_949752895.1. Classification (NCBI taxonomy): domain Eukaryota; kingdom Metazoa; phylum Arthropoda; class Insecta; order Lepidoptera; family Lasiocampidae; genus Dendrolimus; species Dendrolimus pini. Next base: position 2,994,258 of record OX457148.1, read on the forward strand.
TCTGTTTTACATAAACACACTGATTAAACCATTGCACATGTTGTTGCCATGGATCATCTTCAGGCTCCCAATCCTTTAATCCCCCACCACACTGGAAACATAGCACCTTATCACCCTGCCCGGTGTAGAAAAAACCTGCCTCCGCAAGATCAACAGGCCGCTGTCTCATACATCGAGGCCAATCGATAAAACTATTTAAACGCATGAGTTTGCAGCTGTACTTTGGATGCGTTGTTTCCAATACTTCAGTTTTAAATGGCCCACACTCGTCAACACCCTCTGTTTGCTGATCCTGAACCGACAATTCATACTGACCAAAAACCAGATCTCCGTGATCCATCAACACCCACTAAACCTATGCAAGCACAGCTCAAACAACGGAAAACCAACATAACTGTAACAATTTTTGCGGTTGGTAAACACATTCTCCCATACATCTTGTATAGAGAATCCACTTTTTCATGTGTGAGTCAGAACCAACAATTTTTACAACATTAACTCGTTTTTTTGCGGTTGGTAAACTTATTTCCCTATACATTTTGTATGAAGAATACACTTTTTCACTGACAATTCCTATCTACTCACGTCAACGAGGTTATAAATAGAAGATTTACCCGGAAATCGTTACAATATAACACAATAGATTGCATTTTATTTTTATCAACGGAATATATCCGGTCCGCACCGCAGCGACCAGCACCAGAGCTCTATGACCCGTGCCATCACTGTGCAATAACTTCAACCCAAAGCTCTGGACAGCCTCATCGACAACACCAACCGAGGCCGAAGAGAGCATCCTCAACACCTTTACCACCGACAACACCAAACCGTCCTCGCAGAGGGCGTCCTCGATAACACCTTTACCATCGGCGTCGCAGAGGGCGTCCTCGACCATCATCTTTACCACCGACAACACCAACCGGCACCGCAGAGGGCGTCCCCGACCAAACCAGAAACCAGACCTCCAAGACCCCTCGTTACCCACAAAACAATGGATCCACTCAACGAGGTTATCAACCCGGAAATCGTTACAATATAATACAATAGACTACATTTGAAATTCACATCTACTCTTATCAACGGAATATATCCGGTCCAAACCGCAACGACCAGCACCAGGGCTCTGCGACCCGTCCAAAGCAGCCTCATCGACAACACCAACGTCGCAGAGGGCGTCCTCAACACCTTTACCACCGACCAGCGTCGAAGAAGGCGTCCTCGACCACCACCGACAACACCAAACCGGCGTCGCAGAGGGTGTCCTCGATAACACCTTTACCACCGGCAACACCAACCGGCGTCGCAGAGGGCGTCCTCGACCATCACCTTTACCACCGACAACACCAACCGGCGTCGCAGAGGGCGTCCTCGACCATCACCTTTACCACCGACAACACCAACAGGCGTCGCAGAGGGTGTCCTCGACCAAACCAGGGGCGTCCTCGACCATCACCTTTACCACCGACAACACCAACAGGCGTCGCAGAGGGTGTCCTCGACCAAACCAGAAACCAGACCTCCAAGACCCCTCGTCACCCACAAAAACGTATGCACGCACAGCTCAATCGACCGATTTCGAGGCAAAACCAACATAACTGAAGCTCTACACCCATACTCCACCGATACTAACCAGAGCTCAACTTATACTGGTTCATGGGTGGGCCAGAAGCCCCTTAAGCACGCTTTTTGCGGTTGGTAAACTCAGTGGAAAAAATATTTATTTTTTTGCACTAATTTGAACCTTATGCCATTGAGTTAAGGGTCACTAGGGTGAGCCAGAACTCCCAATTCTATGCTACTAGAGAAGAAAAAGGGCAAAGAAAGAAGAGGTCCCTAAAGGAAGTAGAGAAGAAAAAGGGCAAAGAAAAAAGAGGTCCCTAAAGGAAGTAGAGAAGAAAAAGGGCAAAGAAAGAAGAGGTCCCTAAAGGAAGTAGAGAAGAAAAAGGGCAAAGAAAAAAGAGGTCCCTAAAGGAAGTAGAGAAGAAAAAGGGCAAAGAAAGAAGAGGTCCCTAAAGGAAGTAGAGAAGAAAAAGGGCAAAGAAAAAAGAGGTCCCTAAAGGAAGTAGAGAAGAAAAAGGGCAAAGAAAGAAGAGGTCCCTTAGTCTATAAAATTATAAAATTCTATACATGCTGTGTCTGTACATTGAATCTATGAAAAAAAAACAACTATAAAAGAATAGGTAAACGACGGAGAACAATGCAATTTTTTTTTTAATTTTGTGTACTGCTTGTCTATTCGTTCGGGATTCACGTAAAAACTACTGGCTCGCTTTCGATGCGGTTTTCACTGATCGACAGCTAATTCGGTAGTTGTCAATTTTTGAGAAACGGGTTATTTTGAGCCTTATGGTCTATTTTTGCCAAAATATTAATATTTCAACAAAAAAAACAACATTTACATATTTAATTTAGCAATTTTATAAATATTTTGACATTTCGTGACAAAAACGCGTCAAGCTGTCATGGCGTCTCACATGACGTCACAGTGTGCAAAACAAACATCTGTTTCATTGAAGTGTTATCTAAGAAGTCATTGATAACTTGTTGTGTTTTGCACGCTATGACGTCACGCGCTCTGATCGGCGTTCATTGTCACGTGGCTAATGGCTGCAATATAACAATTTTATTTCTCAAAAATATCAATTAATATTTAATATTTAAGTTAAAACAATTTATTTTTGTCATATTTAGATCGTAATCTACGATATATATTAAAATCAGCCTATATTTTTCATACTGTCATGTACCGTATTCTTAGACTTAAAATCTGCTATAATTTATATCGTGGGAATCCCGCGGGAAATTTTCTGGGAATTATTTAAAATGGTCAGATTGAAAAAAAAAACGTCTCTAATGCGATTTTTTTTACTGATCGATAGCAAATTTTATGTAATAAAATTTGTGATATTTTTTATTACCGGAAACCCACGGGAATTTTTCCGGGACCGATCTGAAGTTGTTCGTGTGCATAAAATTTAACTTATTCAAACACAATTTCCGTTAATATGATAACTTACATTCTTTTTTTAAATGCTGTAATAATTTTTGTTCCGGAAATCCCGCGGGAATTTCAAGTCAAGCGTGGACGAATTCGCGGGCATATCCTAGTAAATATTTTAAAAATATCACTTACAGTTCCTTCACTCTCATTTGGAGCCTCAATAGTATCAGGGAGAACATTCCTAGTGCACTGGAGCAGATAGTTCCTTAGAAACAATCCGCGTAGAGGGTGCTGGACACCGCGACACATCTCTACCAAGTCCTAAAATCAACAAAAAAACAATAGTACTTAGTACATTTTATGATTTTGGAAACCTATAGTCCGCACAAAACTTATATGCTTCTTTGAAGTTCGCGTTAAGTGGAACACGATTATAAGATTCGCGACGCTCTCGCTCGGTGGCTATACAGCTCATACGCCATCAGTTTTGCACTAGACACAGTCAAGAGTAATAAAAGGAAAATTCAAAAAGAGAATTGTTCTACATTTTATAATATTTTCTTATGTTTTTCATCACCATGAGTAATAATGCAGTCTTTATGGTCTAGTAAAAAGTAAATTATACAAAATTATCTAAAAAGTAGTAGGGCCATGCTGCAATCATTATCTTCATTACAGCTCTGAAGGCCTAGTACTAGGTCGATGAAATACCACACTCTAATAGAATGTCGGCGTGAAATTATCAGCCCTTAACTAATTGTGATTTGTTCGAGCTTTCAGAGTTCGCAGTAGGAATTTATAGGCGCGAATTACTTGAGAATAACTAATTTATATATTGTGAAATTACAAGCAGTCTGTTGAAGTTGGTATTCAAATTGTTAATTCAAAAATTAATGTAACGTTCTTCTTGTGTGTCACATTGACGTTTTAAATTGACATTCACATTTGATGCTTGACAGTTTTGTATTATTATTTATTGTGTGAGAGTTCTGATGGACTACTTCCCCCTCCCCTTTCCTATCCCCCATTTTATTTACCCATCCTGTGCCTTCTATTACATCCCTCTTGTCTGGTTCCTCTCTCCCATTCTAAAACCGACTTTCCATTAGATAGGCTGTCTGCCCGTTTGTCAGTGTTACAACCAAAAAAGGAAACACTATCTTCCAATACAATTTTAGGGTTGATCAATAAAGAAATTGGATAAAAATATATTTGATTAAAATTAAACTTACCTACTTACAGGTTGTCTGGAAGAAATCGGTTAGCGATAAGACCACCCATTGTGTACATTTAAAATATATTTAGGCTATAAGTTTCTGTGATTTCTATAATGGTATACAATAAAGTGCTATCTATCTTACCTTCAACAAGTCCCGTCGCAAATTTGAATTTGTCTTGATGTAAACCAGTCCAACTGTGATCAGTAAATACAATCTTGGTACAATATTGCCTGCATATTGCACCAACTCATACAAGTCCGCCACTTTACGTCCCTTCTGAAATTCCTCGAGGAGATATAATTCCAGGTGGCGCAGTTCGTCAGTTATTGCCATGTCTGTGTTGCGAGTTAATTGTAAGAAACTTTTTATATCAGACAATCACATAGTTAATACAAATAAAAGTCGATGAAGTCATGAATAAAAGCTAGTTGAATAACCAAAATTTCATATAAAGGATACAAAGCTCATAATAGCTCTTAGGTGATAGCAATGAAGTCCTCAATTCTCCAAGCATTGTGGATGCGTGTTTCAATGCATCCATCAGCTTAGATTTGTCCAGGCACCTCTTCATTTGAAATGCCTGTAAAGAGAATAATGTAAACTTTTCGAAAATAAAACTGCCTGCCTGCCTGTCTGTTTAAATTTGTTTTTAATATAAATACAGATTTAAAAATTTGTTTGAGTGGCACATACCTGAACTTTGACGACATTGAGAGCTTCATCAAGAAGCTTCTCCTGCTCCTCCACTGGAGATGATTGGTTTGTCATTTGTGCCTAAATTTACAAATAAATTATTTCGATATATAAGTTTGTTTGAATACCATGTGTTTAGCACAAATACTTCTTTATTGCAGCTTTCCAGCTTTTGTGATAATAAAGTTATTCAAAGATATCCAACGAATGCTGGCAACACCCTAGTGTGAGTATTTAACAGGGAACAATTTAAACAATATCCCTAATATAGAGTTTGGATAGTGAGTCATGTCACAAGCGATTTATTCAGATTCTTCTTATAACCACCCTGACAAATTAAATACTCGTCAAACATAGTCACAGACTTACACATTAAGAATTAAGTAACTGAAATACGACAATATGTAAAAATCCAAACTCAAGAATCAGTGCGCACTTGCTGGTGCAGCGGTGGTTTACATCAATCTGATATGCACGTTGTTGTGTCCCAAACCCACCCCGCACCGGTACCGTCTCAAGTACTCGACTCTTCTGCCTCCTTCTCTTCTGCTTCCTTCTTCCTCTATACATGACACGTTGACACTTGCATGCTTTAAATTCACTAATACGTAGTCTGAATATAGTTCATTCATAATTGAAACTTGATTTTTAACAGCAAAATTTGATTTTTTAAAATTGTCCCCATTTTCCCCCCTCCATATCTCCTTAAGTATTGATCCCAGCGAAAAGCTTATGTTATCTTTATTGTAGAAAATTTTACGTAGATTTATTTATTTATTTGGACAACACAACAGATAACAATCAGTAATTCATTTATATAATATAGTTTGTAAATTATAACATCTAGATTGAGATCCAAGCGTGCTGACACATACATGTTAAAATTATATTTTCGCAAACAAAATTATGTGAATGTAATTGTGTCAGTAAAAGTGATTTAATAAATAATTAAAGCTAGGACATTATTTTTAGTCATACATTATAAGGTAATATTAAGGAAAAGAAAGCATTAAACAAATTACTAAACAAGTGAAGAGGTGTGATCTTTCAGCGTAGAAATTATAATTTTTTTAAAAGCTAAAGGTTTTGCATTAAATATATCAAATTTTTTGTTTTTTAAAGAGAGTTCGTTGTAGACACGACACATTCTTGTCAACAGATTGTAGTATGATGTGTTGTTTTTACAAACTTCCAAGATAAATGTTATGTTATGTACACATTTATTACATTTCGTGTTAAGGGACAAGATATTTAATAAATAAGACGAATCCAGTTTACCATGCAGTAATTTATGCAAATAGACTAGGTAGCTAGGTACTAGATTATTTTAGTCATAGGATACTTTTTGCTGTAGATTGTAGTTTTTTGAGTTATTCGCAAAAAACTGAAAAAGGGACCTTTATGGGGCCCCCCCTCCCTTAGCTCCACCCCTATCCATCAGTACTTTTAGTGTGTTGTTCAGGACACCTTCCCCTACAACTGTGCCAAAATTCACTTCCACACAAATTATTTCCCCTACTTTTGCTTCGTTGACTGACGTATTATGGCAACACTCATATCTGTCCAGTAACTCTAACTCTAACATAATAACATTCCTGGTGTTCATGTGAGTATTCAGTTTTAATTTTAAAACCCAGTGTCTGCATTCCTACTTTTTCCACCAAGTAAACAGTTTGTTAAGATCTCTTAGTGTTAGACTTAGCCAATATAAAACTTTGACTTTAAACTATTCTAAAATATAAATGAAAAAATAGGTTTGTTTACTTATGAGTGACCCTTTATCTATTTTTATTAGGTTCACTTTTTAAAAATTGTGATTCCAACACACTTGGCATTGATTTTGTATTAGGTTCAATATGTGTTGTCATTTAATGATGAGGATGAACACAGGATACTTTTAGCTCAGAAAATAGTATAATTTCTGAGAGATTTGAATTTCAAAGTTTATGCACCCAAAACAGAATACACCAATTATAATAAAATGTAATATGTAGTTTTTTTTATAAAATACATAAACATTCTTTTACGTTGGGATACTTTCTGAAAATGTAATAGTTTGCGAGGGCAAAACACTCCAAATTCACGCGAGGGAAGCCATATGAAATCGAACCCACATTAATATTAAACTTTTTCAAATATCAGTAAAATTTACGTAGGTAGTCTAAAACAGAGATCAAACCTGTTACACAATTTCCGTAGATAATTAATGGGACGGTATATTTGTGCGACTCAGTATAACCATCGAAATTAGCATTATAACCAATAAACTTGTCCACAAACCAGTTTTATGGTCCAATATGAAGATAAATTGCTCAATATCAAAGCAAATGAATGTATAAACAGATAAAAATCTTTAAACAACTTACGCTCGACCAAATGTATAAAAATGGATGATTCAAACCTTCCATGAACGCTTTCTGAGTGTATAAATTGCTCAAGACTTAGTTGATACGCACCTGTGTTATTACTAGATGCGATCTAGCTTCCAGATAAGGATTTTCTTACAATAATCACTAATTAATTTTCTTCAGAAGTAGGTGTTGTTGCTTTTAGCGAAGTTTGACATATTTTTGACAGAATCAGTTTTTTATTTACAAATGAATTTATACCACAGCTTAATAATTAAAATGTTTTTGGCCTGAAAAGAACACTTTATTGTTGTGTTTGTATGTCTAAGTCAAAAAAGATACATATTATAACTTTCCACGAAAACATTTCAGGTTCCGTGGTTTTTCGTTGTGTAAAAGCCAAAAACAAATGCACAGAGTACATTGAATATATGGAGAACAAATGTTTCATCAAAATAAGAACTGAAGAGACAAAAGTACAAGAAAAAAATGAACGTTAATGTCAATTATACTGTCAAGTGTCAACACGAGTCAATAGAAAACAGATTACAAACGTCACATTTTTATAGCCTTCAGGGTTTGAAATCGGAGGTTTGCTGACTTTTGGAGACTTGTCTTGCGGTTGGTAAATTTGGGTCCCGAATTTCTTGTAATTTTTTTCGAAAATTTCAACACTGGTGAAATTGGGGGACTATTTTATCTTGTAGTATTTTATTTTATTAAAAGTGGCACAAAATATTCAACATAGCATGAAATTGTTAATAAAAGTTAAAACAAAACATTGCTGTATACAAAGTATATAACGGTTTTGAAAACAAATTGTTTAAAAAATATACACGACACATTGAGAACCTCCTCCTTTTTTTTGAACCTAGTTAAAAATATTGAAAGTTTGACTTTGTGGCCTCTATGAAAGCTTCAATCTCCGTGGTCAGATACACACCACAGAGTACAGAATACTTTTATATACTATACAGACTATACACTCTTATTTAGGGTTTTCATCAAACAACGTTTACGTTTTGGGGACTTTTCATAAATTTAATCTGGTGACCCTGCCCTGTGGCCTGTGGCCACAGAGTACATTGAATATATGGAGACCTGTGGCCTTCGGTCAGGATTGATAATTTGATATTAGATAATGAAATAAAAGCTCAGCAAAATGGATAATAAACCGACTCTGAGTCAATATTTTAGTGATACGGATGCGCCTCCGGCCTCGCAGTTTTTCGATGAGATAGGCACGTCACCCTCTGATATGATACAGAGTATTTATTTAGGTGAAACCGAAGGTAAAGTTTTAGTGTCTTTTTTAAATATTTCGGTTCTTTTATCTTTTAATAAATAAACGAGTAACTTAACTGCACAGCAAAGTATCATTCTTCCCAACAAATACTACAAATTGTATTATACTTAATATTACAGGTGCGACAACAGCAAACCTTTTCCCTCAAAATATAACAGGATCTTTTACTCAACACAAAATGACGGATGAGTTGAATTTTTCGAATGTGATACCAACCGTGAGTGCGTCTGCTGCTTTACCGGCGACTAGTCTCCCGGACCCGTCTACATTCTTTGACACTATTGGCCCAGAGCCCACTATAGGGGGTAAGAGTGGAATCGCGAGTCCTAATGTCCTTGTTGAAGCTATGGATGGACTGAGTATTAAAGTAAGTACACATGGGTGGGGTATAGATATGGGGCACTTTTATGTTAAGTAATAAGAGGTCTGTAGGGGGGTGGAGAAGGATAGGGAACACTCTTCTGCAACCCCTAGGTGAAGAAAATGTATAACTCTTGAGATATTAATAACAAATAATAACATCAATAATAAAAAAAATATTTTACTTTTAAGAACCAACCTGTTGACAAAGAAGCTGACAGACGAAGAGATGCATGGATACCAAATGATGAAGCCAAAAAGACACTGATGAAGGTATTTATTCAAGATCTCCATTGTCATTCAGTCAGTCTATGTATGTCACAAAATGTACTGTGTTTTCATGGATGGAATGAAGAATATTGTTACATACTGTAAAAAAACACACACCTGGGTGTCGTAAAACACAGTTTATTGCTTTTCCTGCATTCGGAGTTCTTTTGTTTACTTCATGTTTAAAATCTAAAAACATCCTATTGTTATGGCACTTATTTTATGGCCATCATTAGTGTGGAACTAAACTTTGTTTTTATTGCATTGAGTCAAAGCTTGCCAGATGTGCAGATTAACTCAGTGAACACAGCCCCTTTGTCGGTATTATAGTTTAGTATAAAACATAAAGCAGTCAGAGTGATAAAACAAGCGAGGCAAGACATATGTACATTTTAGTGACGGATTTTGCGCATGTTATTGAATTATGCATTACATTGGGACTTATTGTGGCCAGTTATATTTGTACCTGTACATATAACAATATGTGTTGGTATAATTTTAATAAATTCTATAGTAATTCCAATGGCATTTTAATTCGAGTCCTGTAGCTCGTAACAATATAATGAATATGAATGAATGAGTGAAATCTCAAAAAAAATAAAAGCTAGAATTTGAATAAAATAGAATATAGCCAAAGAAACGGTCAAATGTTGGACTGTGTCTGGGGCGAGGCAAAGTTCCACATAAGTTCTACTAGAGAACACTGCAGGTCATACATGTAAGTTAAAATTTTCTTTTACTTCCTATTCTATGTACACTGCTTTGCAATGCATGCTTGCTGTTAAGGAGAAGAAGCGGCAAGAATCTCCCCAGCAACATGTCTGGCTAAATTTTTTTATTCTTTATATTTCTTATTCTATCTATATCTCTTTTTATAAGTTTTATACAGAAGTATGTTACAGAATTACTTTTCGAAGAATTAATGGAGTTGTAGCAAACAATGCAAGCTTTGTAAGACAAAGACACAGTAAGGGGAAAGAAGAATATGATTATTGTTATAATAACAGACATATTAAAAGTATGTACTGCAACATATAATAATAATATCAGCCCATAAATGTCCCACTGCTGGGCTCGGGCCTCCCATTATAGGGGAAACGGACAGTATACTCGCCACTCTTGTCCAAGCCGGCTTGGCAGGTTTGACACATCGGTTATCTCGATGTGCAGGTTGCATCACGATGTTTTCCTTCACCGTTATTAGCACGAGGTAATTGTAACAATATGCACATTAGATCAGAAAACTGACTAAGAGGTGCATGCGTTCTGATCAGGATCGAACCCGCGCCCTTCGATTCAGGGGCGCGTGCGCTAGCCACCACTCTGCCACGACTCTGCAACATATCTCCATAAATTCCTTACATGTTAGGAAAAAATAAAATGTTACACGGATGATTGTATGAGGCTGGACCAAGCTGCTATGTAAATGGAATTTTATCAATTAAATATTCTTCAATAGTGTAATATCCCTTTTTAAGCAAGAGACTTTTTAATTTGGTTTTAATTTGTATGGCAGATCTAACATTTCATTCAGAATCTTACTGAAGAAGTGTATACCAACCCTCAAGAATACTAATGCATTGTATTACTTCAGGCTCAATCTTCACCTAAAGGATCATTTTTCCCTGAAAGAGAATTACTCACGATGCCAGGATTAGTGCTTGAAGAAGAATTGGTAAGTATTTGAAAGTGCGTTCAAACAATATTGCAGTTCACTTAATATGGCATAAGCAAAATAATTTCTATGAGTTAAATCATCTCAAGTGGAATCCACATTTTGCACTTGATCATAATATTAAAATTGTTATAATTTAGTGTTAAGTAGTTATTATCAAATAATTTATCCCTGAAACAGTTTTATGTAATTTTTTTACAAGCTTTTATTTAACTTGCAATTAATGAAGTTTGGGTGGAATCTTGTAAGTTAAATTTGACCAACTTCCCGGTTTCCGATACAGCTGAAATTTTGCACGCATATGTATATCGCGTGACAATGCAATAATATGGTATCATGGAGCTGATCTGATCATGGAGTCGGAAGGTGGCCATAGGAACTCCTGTACTAAACAAGATAGCGAGTCGTGTTTGGGCTCGTATTACTTGCCTTTGGGGCTACGATATCCAGGATCTAAAAAGGTTGTATTTGAAAACCTTTAAATTTTTTTTATTTTAACAACAAGAATAGGTCAGCTTAGATTATTTTAAGTTATCACTTCTGTCGGGTGGTCCGAGACGCACACATTTGTTTTTACTTTTAATCCTCCGAGCGAGGGCTTATCACTTTTGGGGGTTTTGTTATATATTTTTTGTATTTTTACTTTTTTCTTTTATTTTTATCTTATAATTTTTTATTTCATATATTTTTTTTTTTTTTTTTTTTTTCCAAAAAGTTTATTTTGACATTGTTTACTTATTCTAAAACAAGTCTTGTTGCTTCCAAAATTACACAAGATTATTTTTGCCAAAATTCCTTAATTTACTATACAAATGTCGACGGTTAGGCCTAGATGAAAAAGGTCCGGGATAAGTGGCACAAAGTAGATTAGGCCTACGCCCAGCAGTGGACGTTGATAGGCTGACGCCGTTGGTATTGAGTATTAATTCAATCAATCATCATCCAGCCAGATGCCTTACAAGAGGTGTCAGTGAAGTACTTGGGCGTCAGTTCAGCGGGTAGCCGGGGGGTGGTTCGCGCTGAGCACGTCTCCAGAGACGAGGCTGGCTTGAGAGAACTACTCAGGACTGGATACTTGAGAGCTGCTCTCAACCTAAGCGCAGTGCTCATCAGCGCTGCGGGACAAGGTCAGTTGATAATAAAATTTATCAAACTAATATATAATGCTGAAGAGTTTGTTTGTTTGCTTGGTCTTACTGGTCTGATATGGAAAATTCTTTCAGTGTTAGATAGGCCATTTATAGAGGAAGGTTATAGGCTATATATCATCACGCTAAGACCAATAGGAGCAGAGCACCATACATTTAAAAACCGGGGTATTTTTTTAACTATTACACGTTATTTTTTTGAATGTATAACTTCACAACTACTAGACTTCAAGATGGCGTGAAATGTTCCTATCACATCGGTATATATTCTGAAATTCTGAACCAATACAATATTATACATTTTTTTACATAGATTTGCACAACTACCATTCTTTACAATGGCGTGAAGTTTTCTAATCACATCGGTGTAATCCGGTGTATAATTGTATATTCTGAATTTCTGAGGGTTGCAATCCGTCGACAAATTGCACCCCTTCCACGAAAATTGTAAATTGAGTAAAAGCAACGACATAACGAACTAAAAGTGAATACTATATGCTTGTTAATCGAGAACCATTCTTACTGTGTAACAAAAATGTGCAGTGACATCTGTTGTTTAAAATATTACGCGTATTGATTTTTTGCGGGTAGTTTGAAATATTCTAGTTATATAAAATATGAAATTTTATTCTTTTGTCAATCAATAGATGATTATCTCCAGGGCTTCGAAACTGAAAAAGTTGAACTAAGTACATAGGTGCGTTTCGTTTTTATTCTAACTTTACCTTCAGTTAATTTTTAACAACAAAAGTTGTTTATAATAAAATTACGTTTTAAATTTAAATTACGTTCTAAGCGCGGTAATGAAGTATTTATTGTTATTAAACGTCGGAATAATAAAAATCAAATAAATTACCGCACTTAGAACCGTTAAAACGTAGTTTTGTTATGTACTCATATACGACTAGTATATGAATGAGTAAATAACAAATAATTAAGAAAATATAAAAAGTTCTTGATGTAGGTTTGGTTGAATAAATCGCTTTTGAACGATTTTTCCACACACATTCAAGGCGCAGCCGTATGTTTCATAGATACAAATTTATTGTTTTGAAGAAAAATAACTAGCAAAAAGCGGTACCTTAGGAAGGCTCGCGAAGTTCTGTACCTAGTAATAATTTTTAAGATAATTAAAAAAAAAACTTAATGTATGGATTATTAATATGTGTTTCTCTAAATAATTCACACGACAAATTATTTTCGTACTTTTATCTAAACAAAATTCTTCATACGATAATATTCTAATACTACTAATACTTTGTGTCACGGGAAGCCCGCGGGAATGGGGATTGTTTACAAAAAATTACCCTCTGATTTTATATTTTTATTACGTAAAATAGTACTTACTAATACTTTGTGTCACGGGAAGCCCGCGGGAATGGGGATTGTTCACAAAAAATTACCCTCTGATTTTATATTTTTATTACGTAAAATAGGGTATTAAGATTTAAGATACTAATTTGAATATTTTTGTATTTTAAGCGTTAGTTTTTTTATAATTCGATTTCGGATCGGAGAAATAACTTTATTTCTCCGATGACGTCATAAGGCACAAGTTTATATTGATTTCTTTGCCTAGAAAACAAAAATAATCAAAGCAAGTTTTATCTATATCTAATCATAGTAATCTGTGCTACTTATTTAACTATCACTGTCATTACTCATTACGTATCGTGATCATTTTAGTGTATTTTGTCGCTAGGCTTATAATTTTTCGTGTTCAACCATTATTATTTTCTATAGTTATCGTTAAATTTTTTAAAGTGGTCTTTAGGGAAAATCCATGTTACATAACTTAAATCAAATAATGTACAGCTAGATTTTTTTACACCTGAAGCAGGCAAACAGGCAGGCGACCCACCTGATTGGATTTAGTAAGGTCAAATAAAGGTCAAACGCATTTCTTACAAAATACAAGAAGATCGTACGTTTTTTGGAATTTTAACTAAATAGAAATGATTAGGGACACTATTCCTCGAAATGGTTTTTCAAATAGCCAGATTGAAAAAAAGTGAACAATCCCCATTTCGACTCAAGCGTGGACGAAGTCATATCCTATTCACTGGTCTACAGTGGTTTTGTTGCCCTAGTTATGAAAATGATTTTCGGTCCGTTTATGCACACAATTCATGAAACTATCAATGATTTTGTTAAATTTGCTTTGATTTTTTTAAAATCTTTATTTTCATTTTACATTACAAAAATCAAAAAACGAGAAATAAAATAACAGATATATTTATAATGTCAGAGTAATATTTTGAGAAATTAGGATACATCGAAGTAAATAAAGAGGAAAATATATTTTATATTTCCATAAAACGCCTTTTATGAGCTTTTCTCTTTCAGGGCACAATCTCTTTTCAAAGACCAGCAGTAATTAATTGTTCAAAATATAAGATATGCAAAAATCATGAAAATACGAGCACATTGAGAACTTTCATTAAAGTACAAATTTGCGATGATATCCAGGGCAACAAAACGAAACTTTTTTTTTGTAGAGCTGTGTAATATTTTAATACTACTAATACTTTGTGCCACGGGAAGCCCGCGGGAATGTTGAGTCAAGCGTGGACGAAGTCATATCCTATTATAATTATAAAGATATAAACTGATGTCTTGCAGGTGTGGGTAAATTGCACCGGCCCTCTAAACACACGCCGCGCTCGCTTCAACTCTGGTTGACGCGTTTCGCAGTCATGGTCAGGATACAACTCCACGAACCCCTCGCCAAAGAGGCCGAGGCCTTCGGAGACTGCAGCCAGCCTGATATGTTTTATCAGGTTAGTGTTAGCCCATGAACTTCCAATTTTTAGGAGTTCAGCAGACAGGCAGTCGGCCCACTTGATGGAAGACGGTTACCATCGCCTATGGACATTTGCAACACCGAAGGTGTTACAAATGCGCTGCTGCTCTCTTAAAGGAGACGAACCTGGTCATTAATGCCGGAACACAACGCAAGGTTGTTATGGCGACATACTTTAGACCAGGGGTGGTAGCTATCCAATCGGGCAAATACCCTACCACCTGGCTGTGGTTTGTTTTGTTGCCTCTTGCAGGAAATTGTATTCTTTCTCCGTTTTTGCACGGAGCAACATGCTTGTCCAAGGTGGATTGCCCGGTATGACACATCGGCTATATCGATGTGCAGGTTTCGTTAATCACGATATTTTGCTTCACCTGCCTAATGCGCGTCAGACAATTGTTTTAGTGGTGAATGATTCGAACCTGCAACACATTGCATGTAATGCACGGCCCCACCGGTCGCTTGGCAACTCGATAGTAACCAAGCAGTAAGCCATGCAAACAGATGCGTCTATTATTTGCTTAGATCACTGGGATATAGTTCAAATTATCCTTCAGTAAACCTCAATATATTAATATCATCTACCCAAGATGTTCGATAATTTTGTTCGCGTAAAGGGAATTTGCGCATATCTTGCTTTCTATAAGATGCGATTTTGTAGACAATTTTTTTTTTATAACCTGAAGTAGGCAAACAGGCAAATGGTCCACCTGATGGAAAGTGGTCTTGTCGCTTATGAACGTTTGCAACAGCTACGGGTGTCTGTCACCTACGCGTTGCCGACAGCTAAAAATGTTTATAACGCCCTTAAAGAACCCCATGTCATAGCGCACAGGGAAAACCGCGTCGGGAAGTTCCCTCCAGATCAGTAATAAATATTGTTTCAATGATTAATAAATAAATGCTGATTAATATTATAAATATAAATAATATAAAATAAAATATTTTTATTTATGGTGTACCTTAAAATTTTCATTTTCCTAAACGTACCTTGAACACAAAAAGTTTCCGGAACACAGTTCATAATCATTGCCTTTGAGAGAGACATTTTACCACAGCAAAATCAAGTCTGCAAATACGCTTTAGGTCATCAGGTATACCAGCAAGCTAGATATCAGTATGACCACTACTCTACTGCTGAAGACATTTTGCTAAGAGCTCAAGAAGTGTCACTAACTACTCGAAGCATTTCGACTATTCGGCTTGCCTCCGAGCTAAACTTCGGGTGGGTCACTTGCTGTGAGGCCGAAGCCTTATTCTTTGTTTTTCTAGTTCTATCCAGATGCATACGAGAACAGAACTGGCTCCCTGGTCCCGTTCTCTCTGAGGCTACTTCTAGCAGAATTGCCGCGACATTTGGGCAAACCCGACGAGGCAATGAACAGGCTGTACGCAATGCTTGACGTTATTCAAAGGGTATGTATAGTCGTAACAGCGGCGTAGCGTGAGTGACGGCCGCCCTTTTGTTTAGGTATTTCAGTTTAATGCATACTATATGTATACGAATATTATAAAAAGGTAAAGTTTGTATGTTTGTAGGAGGTAATCTCTGGATCTACTGAAACGATTTTGAAAATTCTTTTTTTTTATATATAATTTATTCATGACCATAGAATCAATGTCTTTCAGTCGGAAACATGTTAATTAATAGGTCTTCGTATAGTAGCGCAGTTGTATTGCAGGCTACAACCGACGCCATTCAATGGAGTTCTTGTGAAAACTCGAAAGATCACATCTGACTATACAGTTCACATTTCTCACAAAAACACATAATTTCTACTCAAAAACTATCAATATCCTGCAACTATTGTTCATTTTAGAGTAATTATACACATTTTTAGAAAATAAAACTGCACAGCACAACGTCTCCTTTCAGTTCCCGCCAAAAACTCCCTTGAAAATTCTTTTTCTTTTGTGTTGCCAGTAGTCGCTGTAGAAGATCATTCAAAGAAAGGGGATTCCCCGAATTGGTCACAGAATAAGTAATCAAAAATTCCGTCCTCTTTTCAATCGCGAATTTGTAGTTGCGATAAAAATATGAAATGGTTCAAATATTTATATTATTCATTGTGAAATTTTGCTGCCCTCACTACGGTATGCAACTGAGTTGTAACCATCTGTTGTCGTTTACCTAATCCCAGTCATTTGAGGTCGGCCCAATGTCTTTTCCTTTCAAACTTCTCTATTCTGGTATATGTCTTCTATCACACCATAGTCTTCACACAATCCTTCTATCTCTTTTTGGTCTATCTTTATATTATTTGTACCCATTAATCTTGCAGTTTAACATTCTTTTTTTCACTATAAGTTAACACTATAAGTTTCACTTATAGTTTTAACTTATGGACAACAATAAAGAATTTTCATTCATATGCTAACAGGATTTTCTATTTGAATCTGACATTTAAAAAACGGTAAATTAAAATTATATAACAGTGTTAAAAGGTAGTTTGACTATCAATAATTTTGGAGTAATATGTGCGTTTTTTGCATGATTTAGTATTCGATATTCGGCCGAATGCGGAATAGTTGAAAATATGGCCGATTACTAGCAGAATATTCGTGGCATTTCTAATCTACGAACAACACTATTTACTGACTTGAAGTTATCTGCAGGTGCAATTTTATTCTTAGTTGATTTGTTCATGTCTTTATTACTTTTAGATTGTAAATTTGATGAATATAGTATATTAAAATCATTTATTGTGAATAATCAAATTAAACTTAAATTTTAGTAGTTTGTACATATTTAGTAATTATTTTGACACTTTTTTTTAAAAATTTTCGGTAAATAAATTTATTTTGTCGCGTTACCTTTTCCTCGTTTTATAAAACTAAATTGAAAATCCATTTACACATGACTCTGGCTAAACGCACAAATCGTGCCAAGCCATTGTTGAACAAAGAAGAAGAAAATGATTTGTTTAGTTTTTTATTTGTGTATAGGATTGTCACCTTTTTCTGAAGTAAATATAGTATTTTTATTTTTAAGCTGTAATATAAAGCGCTTTTGGGAAATTTTGAGGTAAAAGGAGTACACATTTATTATTTAGATAGATAGATAACACTTTATTGTACACCAATACTTAAACTTAAACTTGAACTTAAAGACTAAAATTATATCTACTTATGTACAAAGGGCGGTCTTATCGCTAAAAAGCGATCTCTTCCAGACAACCCCAGAAATGAATTGAGATGATAATGGCGATGGTGGTATACGTAACATATAGTACGAACTACTTACATTTTAATAATAAATACATAAATGATATATATACATATATAAAGAAATTTTATATATTACATAGATATATACTTAATATACATACCATACAAATACATATCTACAAAATATATAAATGATTTTAAATATCATATTCCAACGACAGGTAGTATTTTTTGATCATAGTTTTAAATATCGCTAGCGATTTTGCTTGTCTGATTGTAACAGGAAGCGCGTTCCAGAGCTGTATAGCCTT